>OX387378.1:8861761-9461761 GCA_947563715.1 Lycia hirtaria
ATAAATATGAAATTAATATATATAATGAAATATCAATAGAAATAATATTAAAGTAGCAAGACACCTGCTGGCAGTTGTCTCCAAACTTGTTCAAACTTACAATCATTGGATTCACAGACATTTAGTGTAACACTGAGCCCCAAATAAAAATAAGGTATTGTAGTAACCGAAAAGCAATACATAATGTGATCTCAGCTATTGAGGGGCATCAATATAACATTAGAAAAAAGTATAGATAATATTTAAATGAAATAACTATTTAAGTCGATGTAGTCTGTGGTTAACAGGTAGTGTTGTCGTTACACAAAATTCGATTATTCGATAACAAAACAATTTTGACAATTATCAATAAATAAATAATAGAATAAAAAATGAGGGGTGTTATAAAGGCCCGTGGGTTTAAACATTTCACTGTTTTCAAATGTAATATTCTACTTTAGTTGAGGTTCTGCATTAGTGCAGGTGTTTTGGGCTGTTGTATATTAAATTTATAGGATAAATGAGATACATAATTTTACTCGGCGCTAGCACAGCATAGAAACAGTAGAGATACTTTCTACGAAGTGTGACAGGGAATGAAGAACTTTAAGGGTCATTGTAATCATAAAAATATGTTAAGGGTCATTGTACCTATCAATATTGGCAACTTTTAATATGGGTCTAAGTCTAAAAGTTTTGCATAATACAGCATTTTTTTTTCGATTTCAGGATTGACCTCATAGGTTATACAATATACATATATTGGTAGACATTTTCAGACACTATCTAGCTCCAACGTAACCAAAGCTTGTACTATGGAAACAAGGTACGAGATCAGATAGAATATTTATATTCTTTTTCTTATTGTCAATACAAACTTATTTTACATAGAAACATACTAACACAGAACAAACATTTATGTTCATCACACAAATGTTTGTCTTGGGTCAGGAATCGAACTCACGACCTACAACTCAGAAGGCATAATAATGTGAACTTGTGGGTGTTAATGTTGTGACTGGCATAATGATGAATACAATGACCTTTAATATATGTCGTTAATTCATTATTACACTTTGTATATTTAAGGTGTTAATGTTAAAAAAACCAAAGCGAAAATGAAAAAGATTTATTGAAGATTAGAAAAAAATGTGACATTTAGTCGAGATGTGAAACCAAAGTATCTCTACTATTTTTAACTGTAGCAATAGTTACATTTCTTAGGCTCTGGCACGAATGTTACTAGACGAAAAAAAAAACAGTGCAATAAGTTCTTTGTCAATGGCAACCGGGAATTTTCGGAAAACGGTAGTAGTTTTAAAAAGGGTGTTGCAAGGTGAATGTTTGCCTACTAACTTATTTATGCTATGTCGGTTGTCGGTGATATTTGGGATATTATATTTTTATGGTTCTTATAATTTATTTTTGGATTTGGGTTCAAGTTGCAACACCTTTATGATAAAATTTTGTAATTTCATGTACATAATGATAAGTTTGTTGATTAACAAATCAGTATTTTTAATGATTGTGTGACATTCCAGGTGGCCAATTATGTTTTTGTATGATGTCAGAATATTATTAAAAAACATTTCCCTACTTTTAACCTACGATCTATTATTTTAAAACAAAGAATGGCGAATATGCCAACCGCGTGTCCAACATCCCCGGGGAAAAGGTAAAAAAACTGTAATTTTAATAGTTTTCTGAGATTTTCCAGAATTGGGCCCCAGATTCTACCGATGGTAACATTATGAACATTTTTAATTTGATTTGCTACCTTTGTTTGACGTGTTTTAATAGCTCTCTTATTTTTTCATTTAGAAACCTTGCATTAGAATATCAAAACATATATAAAGTAAACTATGTAGTACAATATTTATTTTTATGATATCAGACTAGGGCAAAAGGCAGACAGAATACATAAAACCCGAAAGTGAAGCTTAAGGAAATATGACATTGTAAAACTAGAGAAAGATTTAGTATGAATATCATGTCGTACAAGATGGTGAATGCCTTAACAGAGGACCATCAAACATGGAAGTTACTGTATGGATAATATATCTAAGCTCTTGAATGTTGATTGAATGATGTACATTTTTAATACTTGTTTAATATCATTTTGTTCTGAGCTTACTATTTTATATCTTTTGCAAATGTAGGCTTCTCTCTCGAGTTCTATGTTCTCCGTCTGCTTTTTTTTTGTCTGAGTGTATAGTGTTACAAACAGGCTGTTTATAAAGTTCTGAATTACATTATAATTAAAATATTATATGTATAACATTTTCCACAATACTTTACCGTCACAGTTTGAACAACACCATCGAAAAACGGGTTGCGGGCTCGCACTCCTGTATAAAATACACTATAATTATTAATAAAGTGTTTACGTCTTTTCTTAAAACACTACGTAACACTTGTAGGACATCAACTATTTTGATGAGAACACTTGAAGTGAATTGACATAAATATAATTTCATTATTTTCATTTTTTTTTAAACTGGCCTTTTTACTAGCACATATTTTTTTTTAAATATGTATTCGCTTCATATTGCACTTTTGTTTATAAGATTTTTTTACTTGTAATTTACATCAAATACAGTGTGATTATATTTCAGTAGTTTTTTTTAATTGTCATGTTCGTTTTGTTCGCAACCCGCTTTTAGCGTCGTTTAGTGCTTTGTGTGTTCATTTCTTTTTTTTAAATATATTTTTCCATTAAAAGGAACATAGTACTTAATTATGTTTGACGTTTGGAAAATAGCACAATAATATGCTAAAATATCTGCAGAACACTAGTTCTAAGGAACACTAGTTAAGGATCTAGGAACCAATATAACTTACTAGTTATATTGGTTCCTAGATCCTTAAAGGACTAAAAAAACTGTAATATAAAAATAGGAGCTTTTGCTTTGATGTTGTTAATGCTTATTTGTTGCAGTTACCAAATAAAATTAAGTACACACTTGACATGTTTTTATTTATTTGGGCACCTTTGGATGTTTGCGTGCGATTACGTTCATATTTCTCAATAGGTAAGTATGAATTCTAAGACTAGATAAAAAGACGCGATTCGAAAATTAAGCAAATAGTTGCATAGAACAGGTAAATATTTATATTTTATACCTAATTGTTCTATATTCTGAGGACAATACGGATATAAAAAGTATACTTCGTTCTATGTTTTGAGATAATTACGATTGCTCTTTTCAAGTGTTAATTTCAATTATATTATTATTATCGTTCTGGTAGTCATTTTCTCTAGTCTGAAATATATACTTTTTTTATTTGCGCTTTTTATAAATGAAATATAGTTATAATGTTGCCCATAAAAACTACTCGGGAAAGTTGAATAGTAGGTACAGAGTGTCGACCAGAGAGTGAGGTACTTCTTAGTCATTTTGTGGTAGTTACTGTACATAGAAGCTAAAATTGTCAATTTATAAATGTTTAGCAAATTAAAATGTTCATAAATCCTTTGCATTACAAGTAAGTCTAATAATGTATTAATTAATGTTTGTTGTAAAATATTTTATTGATATTTTGAAGCCAATACAAATAAATAAATTGAAAAATGTGTGATTTTTGATATTCACACCTCGCGTGCACAGAATTCGCCCTATTTACATAGGACCCTCGCACGATAGTTGCATAGATGTCTATCATGCAATCCATATATAACTCTAGATGAATTTAGAAAAAAAAAACATTAAAAGTCGTAGCTGCAATCAAATTAAATTATTTATTATTATTATTATTTATTAGTTAAAATAACGACTAGTTTACTATAATTTAAAAGTCGCTACGACCATTATTTCACAGCAATCTTCATGACTTATTATATACATATACACTAGCATACTTCGTGCGCGGTACGGCAAAATTTCTCGCGGCTTCAATCCATAAATCACAGAATTCGCCCTATTACATAGGACCATAAATAATATAATCTTGAACTATAGTCCTTGTAAAGCGGCTTGATATCCCCTCATGATTTCTGCTCCATCAAAGAAAAGCCACGAGCAATTTATTTTAGTATACTTTCATAAAAGAGTAACTACTAAAATAATTAAACTTAGATTTTTAAAATATGGTCGTCAGCAAAATCAATACAAAATCACTACATAGATAAAAAAGTACGTTGGAAGCTAAAAAGCGCATTTTTTTAAGCCGATAACTGGATTATCAATATTATTTTAAAAAAATAGTCTAGCCTCTGACACTGAGGGTGTGAAGACGAATCTAACGACATCTTGCATATATAAATAGGTTAAGTTGCAAGAAGTACAGGATACAAACACTCGAAAAAACTAACCACCTTATTGTACAGTCGAATAACTAACAATGAAACTATAAAACTATTACGAGTCCGCGCTAGCTCTACTACTGAAGATCGAATCAAAACGGTAAAATTTTAAAATAAAATTTCTGCGTCTATAGAAGTTGAATGGTGGCGCTGAATCCACAGTCCACAATTACTCTTTGTACTGAGGGTACAATTTTCTTTGCTGTTTACTAATTCTGTATTTATGCATTTGATAACGAGCTGACAAATTAAAAACAGTTACCAAATCCTGGAATATCTCGCTAATCTCTCGCTGGAATGCATCGCTATAAAAGTTGAAAGTACGGCTGCTGATATCGCCGTTGAATAAACTTTAACTTTGCTGTTCGAATATTATATTTTTTGTAATAACTCTGCTATTTCTGAACCGATTTTAATGAAACAAAAACTTACGTGGACTCAGGACTCTGGAAAGTGTTGTAAAAAACCGCATGTCAAAACACTCAGTACTTACAGAGCCTACAGGACATACAGACAGACAAAAAACTCAAGCTCCAAATTTTTAAGCTATTGCATAGCTTCTATCGCGGGCCTTGAGCGTGGAGACCGAATCCAGAAATTCCGTAACGAAAATAACCTAACGCAGTAACGCTGATACAACCAATGCCACCTAGAGGCGATTTGCAGAACTAAAGAGACAAGCGTGATATTTCAAAAAGTCATTAAAAGTTCTGCTATTCATCGATAGATGGCAAAACTAAAAAGTATCACCGCTGTACCGGTCGGAGTGGGGGGTGTTAGGAATACTGCATAAATAAAATAAATAAATAATCATAATTACATAAGTTGATAAAAAATGCTATGCTTTACCGCGGCAGTCTCCGAGTGCCACACGTCTTTTTTTTTCTCTTAAATTTATCTTCAATGTACAGATACAAATTTCGTAACAGTTTGGGTAGATGTATAGGATATATAAGATTTATGTATCTATAGAGATTTTGCATGAACACAAAATAATAGACAATTGTTTAAGAGGTCAATAACAATGGTTTGGTCATTTTGTTATTGTACCAATGAAATGTAATAGTCGTCTTATTATATTCATGATTTATTGATAAATTCTTTAACAATTAAGCATTTGACCTTGTTATGGAATGTACCTCTGCAAGAGCCTTTCACAGTTTCAAAGGCATTTATATTGCAGGCAATTAACGCATAATATCAAAGAACATGATTTTAATTCTTTACTAAGTTTAATACCGAATTATCAAGAATATCTCGGTAGTGAGCAAATAGCCCATTTTCATCCTTCCTGTTTAAGTTGTGCATTTTTCCCCTTTTTCTTTGTGTCTAATTTATCACTCCATTTTCACCTGAATTGTCTTCATAGTCTTGTAGTTCTTCAGGTAATATTCGTAAGTGATGAAAATGTTTAAAAGCATCAACCTCAGAAGGCTACCTTGAGAGACACCAAAAGATAGCACATTTAAACATCCAAATATAATAATGCGTTTTATGTATTAACAGCGATGGAATTCAGCTGTAAAATTCAGCATGATTGAAATAATTTATTTCTTTCCATTGATTGATCAACACAATCAAAAGCCTCACTAGGGTCGGTGTAGGCTACAATTTTTTTTCGTTCCATCAATGAATCATCAGATAATTAATCGTCTACTTCTAACTCTAGCTCGATATCAGCCAAGCTTATCCGGCGCAGCGTGTTGATGAGAATGTAACGTGAGAAGGCGACGTACAGATACCGGAACCACACCATTTGAGACTTGTGACACTTCATCGCATTCACTATACGGCGACTCTCTGTCCAGCGCAGGAAGTATCTGATAACAATAAAAACAATTTATAATGTTCACCTGCAAATTATGACCTATTTTTTTTTTATTACCTGACACCTATGATATTCCTAAAAAGTACTTACAAACCCGACTGATTTTGCTTAGGTACCTACATATTTAAATAGTAGAACGCGTGGCAACGCGGCGGGCCAAGTAAAGCGCGTAGGTATATTTACACAAACCATCGGGAGATTCTTTTGACCCCTTGACCCCTTCAGGATTCAAGTAATAAGTGGTTAAGATCGTGTCGAGACACGCTTATAGTAGGGTTCCGTAGCTAATGTTGTAATTTAAAAGAAAACTACTTGACGAGTATTTTTTGTTTCTCAACTCAGTCATTATATTGACTTAAGTATTTTATATATTTATATATATCTCAAAAAGTTGTAATCCCAGAGTGTTAAATTAAAACGAATTTTCATTGAAAATGTCTACTATTGTTAATATGGTCTACTATTATGGTTAACCATGATTTTCTAGGTTCAATAATTTAGAAATGCTGGTGGGACGAACCCAATTTTTCACCTTTGGCGGACTATATCTCGCACACACCACATCTGAGAAAAAATTATATCTTCCTAACAAACATCCCTTCTTTATATGTATGAAGTGTAACACCTATTTTTATATTTTTTTTTAATTTGACATTTTTGCGCAGAACACATCTACATGCCAAATTTTGCTACTAAGACGAACAGACGAACATGGGTTCTTTTTGCAAAAGAGTAAATCCCCAGTTTTATTTCGATTATAAAGAAGACTCATAAATCGGATGGGATGCATTGGCTGATCCAGGAACACGACAACCAATCCGCGTAACGCAAGGAGGGTTTAGCGTGTTTGAAATGCGCCTTGCGTCGTGTAAGCAGAGTTCACCGTCCGTTAACTTAGTATAACAAGTATATAAGTTGAAAGAAAAACAAAATACCCGACTGCAGAAAAGCAGTTTTTGCAGTCTAATTTACGATTTCGTTACGCTTGATATAATATTGAGTGTACGTTTTTTGTGAGAAAGTATGCATAAAATCGCTGTAAAAGATTATTACTGCGCATTCTTTAGAATAATTCTAGTAACACCACTTCTTTATTACGAAAAGTTCTTTGGAGATTACGAAAGATCGTTTTTTTTTTTGCGAGTAATGTATTAGTATTATTACAAAAAATATTGCCTATAACACTCTGGAAGTGAAGACGAAGCAAACGACACCTCGCATAATAAAATCGGTCAAGCCGTTTAGGCTGTAGGCGATCATATAGAAACATACATAATAACCACATACAAACATACATATACTCGAAAAACATAACCCTCCTTCTTACGCAGTCGGGTAGTGTGTTTTGAGATAATCGCAATTTTTTAAATTAAAATGGCTATAACTTTCTGCAGGTATTAAACATTTTTAAAATTCTTATATTGTTTTAATTGAAATATAGCAAAGTGTTCGACATATAAATTATTTATAACAAGTATGTATGTTAAAAGAAAAACAAAATACCTGACTGCAGAAAAGTGGTTAAACATACATACACTTCGAAAAACATAAGTCTCCTTCTTACCCAACCGCAGTCGGGTAAAAAGTAGCCAACTCAGTTGATTTTTCATTCTCAATTGAAACAATTGACACAAAATAAAAAGAAATTGAATAATTAAATAACTCAAAGTTACATTAACAAACAAATAGAGTGATTTATTTTCACTCTAAATTTACTGTTTTTTTTTCTACTTGAATAACGTATTTTTACCCGACTGCGTAAGAAGAAGGGTTATGTTTTTCGAGTGTATGTATGATTTGATTTGATTCTATATCGCCTACAGCCTAAACGGCTTAACCGATTATGATTGTGAGGTGTCGCTAGATTCGTCTTCACTTCCGGAGTGTATATTTATAGGCTATATTTATTTGTAATAATAAAAGATAAACTCAAAAGAATTAGGAGGCAAAAAATATGGCAAACCAAGGTATAAGAGTGGCATTACATTTATCAAAATCAATGCAGTTATAATTTATGAAATGCAACAAATAGATTAAGTAGACAATATTATCTACTTGGTCTATTTGTCTGTTGTAGAATATCTATAAAGGTATAGATATTTATTTAGTTTTATTATAAGTTTAATTGATAACTCACCTTTTGGAAGACAATACAAAACTAAGTGGTAGATCCAGGAATCCCCAATATTTTCTTACTATATTAACAGAGTCTAATGTGTACACTGTACATCCTGAAATAAAATTTATTACATTACAGGACCCTGATTACATATGACTATCGGCCACGTTACATGATTTTGACCTGGGTGTGTTACAATGAAAATTATACGTTAGAGTTTCAAACATAAAGTGTAATTTACCAACTTCCAAAAAGAAGAAGGTTATCAATTCGGTCTGTATGTTTTTTTGTATGATTGTTCAGCTTTTATAAATATCAAAATCGATGCAATACTTTGGTTTTTATAACATAATAACTGGTAAAATATCATCAAATCCTGTAGAAAACAGCAAGTTGCGTATGTGTTGTATTGCATATTCTGAAGTCAGTTTTTTAATTTTCATTGTTAAAACACCTATGTCTAGTTCACATAATGCAAGCGATGGTCATATTTAATAAGGGCCCTGCACATTAAAATCAAAAAGCAAATACAAATGTCAATCTATTCAAATTTATTTGGAAGGAGTCTCCATTCTATGTTTTTTTTTGTGTTCTAATTTGTATCTGCAATCAGTAGTACTATAAGCAGATTTTTTTTGCAAAATTTTATTCCATTCTATGTTAGTCGTGCATACCATTTTGGACCACAACATCACTTAACATCAGGTGCTTAACCTATAGATCAGAAAAGGGTATATTTTTTGAGCATATGATGTTTAGTACCTGACCTGCAGATAATTCTTAACCTTCTGAGCATCATAGGTAACATTCACTTATATTTTGTTTCTTTGAATAAAACTACTTATTATGGTTTAGTTAATACAAAGTGTATTGCATGCTTAGGACTTGATTCTAGCCATTTCAGTAAACAGGAATGGAAAAATGACAACTTCAACTACACATTGGCTGCTAAAACATAGTAGAATATTCAAAATGTAACCAGACTTAAATCATTATTTAATGTATTCCACTTCAATATTAAAATAAACTGAAGCATATTGATACAGTGTGTCAACATATGAGGCATCTTCCTAAATGAACTATGTTCAAAACAAGAGTGCGAAGAATCAACAAGTTTTGAAAATAAACATCCACAAGCACCCTAGATTAATATATAGGACTGCTTTTATCATTTAAAAACATATAACAAGTGATACTACACAGAAAATATTGATATTCAAGAACAATACTTACTTTTAGGCATAATTTTTTCCACAAAAATAAAAGCAACAGCATAAAAAACAGCAGAATGATTGGGATGTGAAGAAATTCCCCCTCTATCAAAAGTGACTAGTGTATCTATCTCTAAGGCTTCCAGTTGATGGTGGATTAGTTTTGCTATGACTGGAACTGGCCATTGAGTTTTAGGGTTGTCTGGTAATCTTGTGTCTGTGATTAGACATATATTTTTGTCTGGGATGCCCAATTTTTGACATGCCTCCCATAATTCCTTCCTTCTTATGTGTCCTTTACCTTCATAGTTTCCTAGTAACAAAATATGAGACATTGCTTATAAATAATAAAACAGAATTACATAGTATTACTAAAACTTACTTTAAGTATTAAACTTACTGCCATCCTGTAGCAAATTTATTAGAAAGAGGTTAAAAATAAAACTTTATTGCTTAGTTAGGGGCTAGATGGTGTTGTGTGAAATGTCCACAAAAAATATTTAAAATATTTATCTTTAATGCACGCAATGTGCAAAACAAGTTTGATATGGGATTTCATCTCAGCTTCCAATTTCATATTAGAAGAGAACAGATTAGAGAAAATGTCAAGGTTCAAAGAACGTTCAATGTTCTAATTTTAGGATATCTACAAAACTTACCACTTGAAAGGCAAAGTATATGAACATCTGCTCCCTGTTCACACAGCCTGAAAATCGAAGGCCCAAAAAACATGCATTCGTCATCTGGATGGGCCACAACTACTAGCACTCTCTTAGCTCCGAGTGCCCCACGAGTCCGCGTCGGTAGCCGTCTAGCGTACCGACGATACACAACACAGCACACCACCAAATATCCCACAATCCATATGCTTATATACAACACAAAGTTTCTAATATACATCAAAGTATCAGCCACGAATTTCACATAAATACTAGATATATTCTCAGAGTCATATGAAGACTGATTTAATAACATTTCTGACTAGAACTTATGATTTATTTTTAAGGAGATTATTGTAAAGAGCTATTTGTAATTTTTAACGTGATAACTTTAATATCCAAATCAAGGTATTTTAAATTTGTAAATATTTTGTACTTTTTGCTATAAATCGTCAGCCCATTTTGATTTGACGTTTTCCGTCTGAACTGCGAAGAAAAGTGTCAAGTGTGTAAAATTGAAAATCATGCGAAAAATCACAGCGAAAAATCGAAAATGCATTTTATTTTGACGTACCAAGTTGATGACACTGTCAAAAAATTGGGCGCGTATAGCTGTCAACTTGACAGCGAGCTTATTTTTGTTTTTGTAAATCGAATTGGATCTGCTTCAAGCATTTGTCAGTGTCAAGTATTAGGATTTCTTCAAGTTTCTTGAATAAAACCAGTTAGACATGTACCAGTCACAATCTAAGTCACATAATATTATACAGTTATTTTCAAATTTGAGTTGTACTCCAGTAAAGTGGTGGCGACTTTACTGGAAGCTTCCTAGGAATTCTGCCAACAACGTGAAAAGACACGTTACGTCGCTTATTTCACTTGCCAACACTCACGCACTTGATGAAATACTTAATAAATAAAACACCACTATTATGTTAGCAATAAAGTTCGAAGTAACACAAGTTTAAGAAAATAAAATAAAACAACAATACGTTTCCATGACGTCCGCGTTCCCGCCAAAAACCAACAGCGAGCATTATTATTATTATTCACCCAATTATTTTCTGTCCGGTTGAGAGGCTTTATAGTAACTGCTGAAAAGAAAACAATATGGATATTTGACATCATGGCAGAGTTTTTGGTGGGAACGTCATTGAAATATGTTGTTGCTCTGTTTTATTTTCTTAAACGTATGTTATTTTAAATATTAATGCGATAAAATGGTTGTGTTTTATTCAAGTGTTCGATCAAGTGGGTGATGTGAACTGTGAGTGTTGGCAAGTGAAATAAAGCAGTAAAACGTGTCATTTTATGTTGTCGGCAAAACTCCATAGAAGTTTCTAGTCAAGTGCCAGAGATTTATTTAAATAATTATTATAAATCTCAGTAAAGTGATGGCTACTGTAATTTTTTTTTTAATTCATATTTAATTTAGGGACATTGAGTCAAATGTTGACTATGTCAGTCCCATAGGATTAACAAAGGTACTTAAGGTCTATTTGTAAATAACTTCTGGGCCAACTGGTATAGCAGCCTAGCAGCGCCAGAAACTGGTTCTGCTAGAATACTCTGCACCAGTCCCACTTCTAATCTATTTAATCTATAGGTTACATACAAGTTTTCTCGCACTCCGTTCACACTCCGCCAAAAAATGATGTGCGTCTTCAACGCTGCCGCATGTATCGCAGGCAGGACTATCTACTTGTTTCATTAAGAATTTAAAATTGTTTAATGGAATGTGACCAGACCGCAGTCTATGAGCCATCACAACATGTTCCCTACATATCTTCATGTTGGTCCACCAGGGTACATGAGGAGATTCGCATTGGATGGTGCGTTACCATATGCCTTTTTCTCTAGAAGCAATATCAAAATATTCCTTCCATTGTGAGCGTATGCTATTTTTATACTGGATGAGTACTTCGGTATATTCTGGCTTGAGATGAACTTCGGTACCTTTTGAAATTGCTTCTCTAGCTAACTTATCTGCCTCCTCATTGCCGCTAAGACCAACATGTGAAGGAACCCATTGCAACCTCAGCTCCACTCCCGCAGTTGTCAGCACAAGAATCTTGTTTAATATGGTGTAGGCTATCGATGCACCTCTGTGACCATAGGCACATCGGTGGCTACTGTAATTGAGATAACATACCTACAAAGCAGTATGGCCAAACGGCCTTAGCCTGCCTGTAGGGCAAATAAAAAAAAATGGTTTGACATTAATTATTTTAAAGTGTCACTGTCAAATTAGATCGATGTTTTCATTTTATTTTCATTGATAGTTTTCTGAAAATAAAAGGGGTATTCTAATATAAAACCAGTCCAAAACAGCACAGCAATGATCCAACCTGATTACCCATCGGCCCTGGGCTTGCTCTCCCATTTAAATGCGGATGAGCTGAAAGAAATGCTCAATGATGACGCAAAATTCGACGAAACTGTGCTGAAGGATATTAAACAGGTAATTACACTTTAAACAGCATGTAAATAGACACACAAATAGTAATTACATCTTGTAAATATCATAAAGATATCTACTCTAAAAAAAAGTGCATCTCTAAACGAATGTTCACGGTAAAATCAAGACATTTAACAAAGGCCATACATAATAATTATAGTGCCATATACGAATGACTCATCGTAACAATAGTAGTTGTCTTCTTCATCATCAGTTTTCTAGCATTCACATTTCGTAAATGTCACATCTATAGTGTAATTTGATGAACCAAGCTAATCCTACTTTCTAGGTTAAGGACTGGGAGACAGAAAAAGAGATGATAATAGCAAGTAACAGGTCCCTTGCTGAGTACAATTTGAGTAAAGAGCCAGAGCTGGAGGAGTTAAAGTCAGAAGTGCAGAGGAAATCCGAGCTTGGAGAGCAGCTATGCACACATATACAGGAACTGTTAGGGGAATATAGTAAGTCTTCCCTTACTAGCTTAACAAGATGACGTTCCCAAACCGGAACCTTAGCATTATAAGCTATTTTGATGTACTATATTATGATATACTATATTAATTATATATTAGGATATTAATGTGCAAGGTGAGCTTATGGGCAAGTGCAATCCTTTTTTGAATAAAAAAAAATTCTAGTGCCTAGATGACACCAATTAACAACTGTTTATGACAGTATAGGATATTTGAGCCCTTAATTTACTAGTAATGAGAGAACAAAGGTACAGATAGCTTTTTAGATGTTAAAAATGTCAACATCTCACACAATTCATACACATAAGTGAACCATACTTCATAAAAGACAAATTGCATAATGTAAATTGAAATAGTTGCTATTATTATAGTAGCAATTTTTTTTCCAGAAACTAAATCAGCAGGAATATCGCCAGACACAACACATGCTTTACTAGAAACTGCGGCAGCGGAGGCTGAAGAGCAATCAGAACAAATTGCTCAAGATTTCACATCAGGGACCATTGGAGTCGACAAATTTCTTGAAGACTTTGAATCAATACGTAAAAAAATGCACTTACGGAAATATAAAGCTGAGAAAATGACTGAACTACTTCGAACTGGTAACCAGAGCTATGGTAATGGTGTGGCTCAGCCATATTTACCATATCCAAATTACAGAAACCCACAAGTCCCAAATGTGCCATATCCTATGGGTCCCTTGAATATGCCCATGCCTAATATATATGGAAACCATTTTTAAGTTCATAAATCCCATTGTGTTCATGACATTTTTTTTAATAAAGCCCAAGTTTCTCAGACTTAAAAAAGCAGATAAAACACAACTGAAAGTGCAGCCAGATTTAAGTGTCAGTCAGTGACATATTTAGCTCAAATTAGAAAAACATTTAAACAGGCTTTTTATACACATGTAGTTTTATTGTGGTAGGACTCTTGCAATGTATGCCTGGGAATGTACCACCTTTGTCAATAAACTGCCAAACAGTAGTGTGCAATACTCTGGATTCATAGGCATAGTATAATGATATATTTGAGTGATGAGCGCATTGCATTGCCACACAAAATGCAAAGTTTTTGTTAGCATTAGACTATTATTATTACAAGTGTGACACTTAAGGCATAGAATAGGGTGGCACCGCTGTCTCGCTCGCACGTGGCTCCTTTTGTACTCGACTTTAAAAAAGGGTGTTATCAATTTGATTGTATTGTATGTAATATTGTTAGAATTGCACAATTTTCACATATATTAGTCTATGTGGGCTTCTAAGCATGTGTGCCAAATTTCGTAAGTGTATGTTTGTATCTGTGTTGTCCACGTATGTGCGGAATGTAGAAGTCGTATTATAAATAATCTTTTTTTATTGGATAAAAAATCTCCAGATTAGGAAACAGTGTATATTTTATATAATAGGCTTTTAGTAGTTTTCAAGATATGGATTTTTAAAATTTTAAGATATTAATGTTTTAACAACGTAATTTAAACTACTGGGCGGATTTGTTTGGGTTATTACTCATACTATGTATAAGGATCTGGCATACTTAATAATGAACCCAAAATTTAGGTGTTCAATAGTAGTGAAGTGTATTAAAAATTAAATGAATTTACCCAGTGAAGTTTGGTGAATCAAATTTTTATATACACAATTTTTTTTTTGTGGTTGGTTGACTTTGTAGGGTGACCGTTTAGGGCCTAGCATTGAATAATTAAAACAATAATTTAATTTTAAATAATTGTGATTTAATTATTTTTTTATCACACTTATTTTAGATATAAAGTTATTGAAATTACTTTTGATAAATTTTCTCTCTTTAGCTTCTTAAAACACTATTACAATGTATCAACAATAGCTGTTATTTTTGTTAATACATTACAATAGTGTCCCTATGAATCTAAAGAGAGAATATTTATCAAAAGTAATTTCAATAATTTTATACCTATTTTCTCTTGCTCGAACCACATAGCGGCAGTGCAACACACTACTTTTTGCCTTAATGTTAGGTGAGTTTTTTTTTCATCGCACAGTTGCATTTTAAAAAGACATTTTCTAGTCTGTGAAAAATTTAATCAAATACTTCATCTATAATAATTTTCTAGTTTGAGCTAATAACATATAATTTGTATCATTTTTTTATGTCCTTGAAAAAGTTGGCTTTGCTCTAGAGATCTGTGCCATTTGATCATCTGTTTTAATAATAATAAGTTTCCTATGTACATGTGAAATTTAAATCTAAATTGTTTATATAAGTCTGTCAGTATGAATTAAATTTTAATCTCAAGATAATTAAAATCATAATATTACTTGCAACAGGTTATTGTGAATAACAGATATTCATATAGATTTTTTTCTACAATATATAGCCCATTACACATTGTTAATATACTCTAATATTTCATATTATATTAAGATAAGGTCATAATATAATATATCGCTAGCTAACATACACGATGAAGCTACTATAATATACGAAATCGCCTCGTTCCGTCCAACCAATCCGTCGACAGACGCGGGACGGATGCGGAGGCAAGGGCGTCGCCAGCCCATGGCCCAGGGAGGGGGGGGCATGTTAATATTATGGAGGATGAGAAAAATATGAATTGTAGGTACAGGTACAATTGCACGGTCTTAGGACTTTGGTTGCTTTGCAGTTGGCTACATTTTTTAATCTCTGGGGGGGGGGGAGCTGCCCCCCTTGGACGCCCTTGTGCGGAGGTGGACGTGTTTGCTCTGAAATCTGTATATAGTGTATTCACGTGCAAAATGAATATACAAACTTTATTTATCTCGCTAGATACAAAGAACAATAAAGAGTTTATCTAGCTATTTAGATAGTTCTTCAGAAGATAACTCTAATTTTGAATTCGACTGCAGTTGCAAAAAGTCGCCGAATTTGGATTGAGCGTTACATAAAGTTCAGAGGAGCGAGGTAAATTAAATTTATACCTTTCTGTGTTAAAGTATTTCAGTTTGGACTCGCACGGTCAGTGCATTTGTCATTTGCTCGTCTTCACTCTCAACTCTGACTCAGACACTCCAACTGAGTAGGCTCAGTCCCACTCAGAGTCCGAGTCCCACTACGAGTCATAACGAGTCCGAGTTCGACTCTGACCCCGAGTCCACTCCGAGTCACACTGGCCACTCCGGGTCCTACTCCGGGTCCCATTCCGACTCCGAATACCACTCCGCGACTGCGAGCCTCGCTCCATTCCTCATTGGTAAAATTTCACTTCTCGTCTTCATTGGTAAAATTGGCCGTATCATTGGCAACACAATTTCAAATAATTACGCCTGTATTTTATCTTACGATACGCAAATATATCGTAAGATGACATATATTATTTAGGCATCGTAAGATATTATATTAACGAATAGCTCAATATCGCTAGATGCGCGCATACAAATATATATTATAGTAACCGTGTGTATCGGCTTTAGGAAAATTATATAGTTCCTTTATAATTATATTTTTTGACCCCATGAAATAATTTACCGTTACAAGTTCATTCAGAAAACTGATTTCTATACGTCAATTGTAGATTCTAGTTAATTTAAATAACACATTTGAGAGGTCTTTGAGGTCTATAAGAGCACATCTTTCAGGATAACAGGAGAAAGCTGAAATTATTTTTTAAAAATAATTTCAGCACAAAAAAATACCAAGGATATTAAATAACTTTGAACGATCGGCGAAAATATTCGCTTAACGAACCAGCTGGTTGATTTGCCCTATATTGTTGGTGGCTTGCTGTCCTTGGAAAACGCAACTCTCAAGATTCAAAGCCTTAGCATAACATATCAAATAAAATAAATGCTAGTCGCTCGCAACTCAATACCGCCAAGAATACGAACGCTCAGATAGATTCGGTAATCTTCGTCCGCCATCGTCGCCGCGGCTGGCGACTGTAGCGCTTGCTCACTGCGCGGTTTTTTATGGCAATAATAATAATTGCACCGTGCATTTTTCCAGTGTTTACTGCGCGGTTTATATAAAAGTTAGCAAAGGCCCCGTTTACACTTTGATTAGTAATTAGGAGAGTTCATACATTTTCTGCGAGATTTCAGCAGTGAGGGGGGGCAGCTGCCCCCCCCCCCCCCCCCCCGCCCCCTGGGTACGCCCATGGGTGCAGGATAGCGTGGCTATCTTGATCGCACGCGACACGTTTTTTTAGATCTAAATTCATTGAAAAATGTGCGTATTTGGCGCTGCTGTCCTTATATCATAATTTTGTTCAGTCGAGACCACATAATAACATAATAGTGTGTACTTCAAGACATTGGTTCCTCTTTTTTGCCACAACAGAATCAAAAGTAAACAGACTCTATCAAACAAAATGTAATTTTTTCTCAATACATTATTCACTAGACTGGCATTCCCAAATTAATCAAAAGTATGTTTATTAATTTTATATCTAGAATATAAACATAATTTATATTTCTGTCTTCTGTGTTCTGTGTTTAGTATTAACCAAATTTTTTAATCAAATCTGTAACCTAAGATTTGATGCAAAAATGTGTATTCCATCTTAAGATTGTGATTCCATATAAAAAAGTACAATTTGGGTATCTACTTCCCAGTGAATTTCAGAATTTCAGGACGTAATGAGGTTTACCATGTAAAATCTTAGAAGGACGAGCGCAGTGCATTGACACAATGGTTTCGAACTAGAGATTGCAAACCGGGCCCGGTGCCTTTTAAGACACCCACCGGTAAGAATGGCCGGGCCCGGCTGGTATGAAAACCGCGGCGCAGGAGGGAGCGCGAAATCATAGAAAATTCGCATGACAACCGTTGCGAGCTGCCACGTTGTCATTCTGACGCGCCAATAAGAATTTGTTTTGTTTATACCAAATACCAAATTTTATCTATCTATCTAATCTAAGTTGTTATGACAAGTTTAGTGCTTTAAGCTTTATTAGTTTCTTATTCTAATACTATGTTTCAAATGGACACTATAACGAGTAAGATAAGAGAAAGATCTGCTATAAATATCACTATAAAGAGAAAGATCTGCTTGCTTAAACTTATAAAAATTAATAATTACTAATGTTACTATTCCGTCCATAAGTAAAAGTAATAAATTCTGTATTAAATCAAAGATTTTGAGACTTTAGAGTGAGACTGATTATTGTTGATTTGCTAGTTTGAAATAAATATTAATTCGTAACCTTGAATCATTGTCCTTTTCCATTCTTATATTGCAAATTTTCATAAAATACTTTAACGGTTTCATCGCTAACACACCAACCCGCCAACCCGCCGTGCCCGGCCGGGTTGACGACGAATGTTACCGGGCCCGGCCGGGTTGAGAAACATACCGGGTTGCAATCTCTATTTCGAACTGTTGAAGTCAATAGTTCTGTGTGCCATTGTATTGTTATGGGCAAGCATGACGCTAAAGAAAAAAGTCGCGCGCGTGCTCTTCTATACGAAAAGGAGAAAAATGTGTTTTATACTGTCCGATTTCAATATCTTTTAACCAACACCAAAAAAGAGGAGGTTATCAGTTCGACTATGTTTTATTATGTTTGTTACGCGATTATTTCGCCTATTATGAATTTAATTGAGAAGTGCCACCCCTAATTTTCATTTTGAAATTTTTACTGCGGCATTTTGTAGCGGTTCACGGAATACATCTACATGCCACGTGTATGTAGCCCGATAGTCTCCGAGTAAAATTACTGTGACCTTCGAACAGACATGACGAAATTATAAGGGTTCCTCATAGTTCCTACGGAACCCTAAAAATATATAATTTACTGGCGAGACTTGCCGTGACAACTATGCTCCTAAAAGCGTAAGCGTCTTGCTTTTATGTCATTTATTTGCATCGAGAAAGCTTCCTGTCTACTAAAGCCGTTTAACCACTGCTTGCAGTTTGTAACAAAAAGTTATCATTGGTCACTATTTTCTAATGAGGCGTTGTCAGAAAGAAAAAAAATTAGTACATAAATTGAACGATAGATGGCGTCTATCAATTAGAAATACATTATAAATAATTGTAACCTTCTTTTTTTTTGTTGGACCCAGCGATTAGCGATTTGCCAGTGTCAAGTATTAGTTATAGGTTAGCTTATCTAATATTTTATTTATCTCTATATATATAAAAATCAATTGCTGTTCGTTTGTCTCACTTAAACTCGAGACCGGCAGGGCCGATTTAACTGATTTTGGTTTTGAAATGTTTGTCGTAGTCCAGGGAAGGTTTAAACGTTGAGAAAATATCGGGTCCATTCATTGACAGGTGATACGAAGTACGCCGGGTCATCTAGTCGCTGATAATTATAGTGTGACATTTCCCTGGAAATCCACCAGGGAAATGTCACACTGTTTTTTCCCGATGTAACATTTCCCTGGATTTCCAGGGAAATGTCACATCGCTCTAGAATACCCATTTGGGTATTCTAGAGCGATTACACTCGAAATTTGGCAGATATTTTTCTGCGACCACGATGCCATCTAGTACGTTATTTGGAACTATTATTTTTTCTTCTGAAAACGTCTCATTGCATTATTACAATTCTCTGTATTTCCCTAGTTTTTCTTATAAAGTAAACAATGGCGAAATAGCAACCAATAAGAGCACGTAAATTATAAAAGAGGAGCTCTCATTGATCGCCAGCCTGCCATTGTTTCATTACAAGACTGATAGGGAAAGACTTTATTTTATTAGTAGGAACATACCTATAAACATAGAGGTTTATTTGAAATGATGTTAAGTTAATTATAAATATTTTATGATAATAAATGATGTTATGTATAAGAAGCACAATTATTGTAGACAAATATACACTTATTTGCAGAGGGTACAAGAAAAAAATAGGAAGTATCCATAAACTAAAAAAGAGAAAGAGTTGTCATACATTGAACCCCTAGAAGGCCAGTGGTCCATGCGAAAACTCCCTTTTCAAAGTTGTCTAATTTTAGCTAAAAATCCTATATGTAAAGCACCTTTTAGACAACAATAAAACTGAATCAACAGTGCAATATTATCATAATTTATCTAAAACAACTGAGTATAACAAATATCTATGTACAATACGAAAATAAATAATTATGATGACTGAATTTAGTTATTGTTTTTTTTTTGTACATTTTGAATGTACTGCTACTAAAGCTAATAAAAAAAACTATGTTGTTCTATCACTGGTATTTTGAACATTTTTGCTAATTTTATCATCATTAACGTTATCATAATCGGCTGTGCCGTTTATAACGCAAAAGACGAATAAACCGCCAAGTGCGAACATCATATACAAAAGTACTTCTTGTCTATTGCTTCGTTTTATTTCCATTTCATGCATATGTTTTTTTCTCAGGTATTCTTTGTTTAGCTGATTTTTTTTCAATAAATCACCATAGTGATGTTGAGACCTGGAACATAAAGTATTGATTTAAAAAACAAGTTACTGCAAGTAGGTATACAGTGAGCTACAAAAGTGATACAACTCAAAACTCATAGTATGCCTGTTGACTTATCAATTCTAATTGGAATCGAGGAACTTGTATATATACATTTTAAGGAATAGAGGTGAAATGTGGAGACTCCCTATGACACTTTTTTTTCGGGATTATTACTTTGGGATTCAGGATTTCATTTAAAATTAATACTTCTATCAATGTCAATTTTATTCTAGGTACATGAGCTCCACTGTATGTAGATTAATGGTCGCTTAACATCAGACGAATTGGCAGTCAATACCTTTGATAAGCTCATCTTAAAATAAAAAGCAGATGAACAAGGTAGGAGATAATTTCTATACCTTGGCAGCTGCTAAGATTGCCTGAGATTTTTAATAACATTGTTGCCACAATGTCATATTAACTACAGCAGACAAAAATAAACCTCAGTTACCATGCATCAAAGTTGTATACTGGTGTCCTGCCATCCATGGTCGGCACAACATTTCGGTTCTGACGTGATTTATAGAACTTAAGGACAGGGTCTGTAGGTTCTGGATCCGGATGGTAATCCACGCGAGATGTATTTTCTTGGCCAACCAGTAAACCTAAAGACCAAATTGTAATTATTTAGTCTGATTTTTAGGATTCCATAGTCAACTACGTATTCTTATAGCAGGCTGGCTTAGCTCAAAGATTAATTTGTATATAATGTCACTCCTAAACAATTTTTTTAGAGAATTAATAATAATAATATAAGCTGTATTTCAGATTACAAACATCCATAAACACATTAAATCTCATTACTTTAATGTAAAGCATTTTGTAATACAAGAAAACTGAAAAAGCACAAGTGTAGATAGATTATGGAATATACCTTTGTCATAAATTTTTTTCAAATTAACATTCCCTAGCACCTCATAAGCTTCTTTGATAGCTCTGAATTTCTTAGCTGATTCATTACTCTGAAATAATAGTATATATTAATACAATAATATTTTAGAATATTTATAAACAGGTACACTCACGGATGAATTAATAAATATTCCACAAACACATTTAAATATATAGTAATTCTTGCCACAAAGTTGCAATAAAGTTCAAATTATCTCTCACAGGTGCTAAGTGCCATACTCTTATATTAACAGTAATCAATTTTCAAATCTATTCAGCATGGAGAGAAATTCATGGATTTTATGGTCAAATCAGTTGCCTTCCTAAGCCTGCTGTGAAAATCCTCACTATCTTCACCAAGCACTTTTTAATTATGACTGGACCTGTACATAATGAATTTCTTCTGGCATGTGGCAAAATACTACAGTATTCAGATGATTATGGAGAATGCTTTGTTGTATAATCCAATTTCACTTCCTAACTCTGACAAATAAGTACATCTACTCACTTGAAATATAATTTGAACGCTCATATATGCATGTTCAGCAGTGGACTTCTTATGGTTGAGATGATGATGATGATCATATGCATGTTATAGTCCCCATCATGTAAAAAGAATGCTGGCCGTTTACCTGCACACACAACTTTATTTGCATAACGATGGTTTTACATAGGTTGTTAGGTTTTTTTTTATGACAATGCAGAAATCCAGTCTAAGCGCCCAAGGCGGATCAATGACATTTCATATATGTGTGTTTCAGTGATGAAACAAAACGCGACATACTGAAACTCGTCATTGTTATGCATGATTTCATATGGGAATTTTCCGATTTTTGTTTTCTAGGAAAGTATTGGGATTTGACAGAAAAGACTTTACACAAAGCTTAGAATAAGACCTATCTATGAAAAAAATATGAAGTCTTCAACTTGATTGGTTTTAAACTAAAATCATGCCATAAATTTTCTTGCCACAAACTATTTTATATTTTAAGATCAAAAATAATGCTCAAGTAAACATTACCTATTTTTAATTCCTGCATATTCCAATGTACTAAGTAGCTAGTAATGTACCTGTTGTTACACTGATATTATAAAACAATAGCCTAGTACCTACCAAGAGGCTAGAACTTTAGGACGTGATTGTACCCATGCGCAGACACATCCCCTCCACTGTTGCTTAGCGTTCTTTTTACATGACGGGAACTATAAAGACAAGAAATATGTGATTGTCATGCACACATTACAATAGATTTTTTGTTTCACCTTTGAACCGAAATGTAAATGGAACTATCACTATGCATCATTACTCTCCAGACTTGTACTAAAAGTTCTAGTTTATATGATTCAAAGTTGGCTCACTTAAGACTTTTGTCCCATTCTCTCACATTTAAAAAGATATAAGATGAAAGCAAGCCAAGTTTGAACAATTAGAGCTGTAACTCCCTTTAATGAATGGTAACATAAAACAAGCCTTGACTTTAAATGTAAAAGTATTTTTGAATGTTAATACAGTTAATGCATGAAAACTGTTGTCAATTTAATAAGTGTGACTGACTGTATATTTCCACTTACCATGTGGTAAGTGGAAATATACATAGTCTAATCTATAGCTACATATTATAAAAATTTTACATAACCATCAAGGTCAACATTGCTAAATGGAGGTTACCCATGTTTTTTTGTTTTTGTTTATTATAATTTATAAAATATGTTTTTGTGAAATACAGTAAATTACTTACATCAGATTTGTCAGGATGATAAACTTTAGATAGTTCATAATATGCAGATTTGATATCATGTTGTGTTGCTTTCGGAGTTATACCCAGAACATCGTAGTGGCTTGCACAGGCTACAGCAGACGTTTTGAAGGTACGAACAACTATAGACAGTCTTCGTTTACAAGGGTTGAACATCTGGAAACATTCAGGGTTAGACTGGTCTCTGACAACACCTTTGTTTATGCTAAAGAATTCAATACATATAAATCGTTGGTTTATGCAATCAATATACCTATTTGATTTGTAATTAAAAACAGTTATGTTGGTTTTATTAAACAGATACGAATGGAGTGAGGGCCACTAGGTATTAAAATAAATAATCTACTTTCTTACTTTTAAAATAAATGATTTTCATGACAATAATTTATAAAAATTGAAATAAATTTCTATTTCAATTCAAAACAAAAAAATACGTGACATTTGTAAATTACACAGAAACACAGACTAGGGATGGTGCGTATTTACGCGACAAGATTTTTATACTAGATATTTGCTTGCATTGCATTGCTTGCATTGCCGAAATACTTGCAGGGAGAAAAAGTCTTAAAAGTATTTACTTTACGGGATTTCGCGAATGCTATTATGCTTCTTATTGTAACATTTACAATGAACATTTTCCTATGCAAGTATTTTAGTTGAAAAACTCGTTACGCAATTGTGCACCTTATTATTACTTAAATACAAATCAATTTTCTTTAACGAAAAAAATACTTACAAGGGTTTTGAGCCCTGGTTTTTGGCACTTCACTCGGGTGTCATCGTCAAATACACGGAACTAAGTAGGCAAGCAATATATATCGCGCTCGCTCAGTCATGTTTGGTGTCGTTTGGAACGTTTTGAATTTCGTGAATGCCATTATGCTTCTTATTATAACGTATAGAATGAACAATACCCTATGCAAGTATTTTAGTAAAAAAACTTCTTACGCAATTGTGCATGTTATCATAATTAAAATACAAATCAATTTTCTTTATCGAAAAAAATACTTTTAAGGGTTTTGAGCCCTGGTTTTTGGCGCTGGTATTTTTATGTGGGCGCATTTGGAAGCTCTGGTATGAGATTTTGCAAGTATAACCCATCCCTACTAGGGATGGTGCGTATTTACGCGACCAGATTTTTACACCAGGTATTTGCTTGCAAGTATGCCGACTAGGTGCCGCCCCGAAATACTTGCAAGGAGAAAAAGTCTTAAAAGTATTTACTTTACTGGATTTCGCGAATGCTAATATGCTTCTTATTGTAACATTTACAATGAACAATTTTCTATGCAAGTATTTTAGTTGAAAAACTCACTACACAATTTTGCACGTTATTTTTAATCAAATACTAATCAATTTTCTTTAACGAAAAAAATGCTTACAAGGGTTTTAAGCCCTGCTTTTTGGCACTTCACTCGGGTCTCATTGTCAAATATACGTAACGAAGTAGGCAAGCAATATATATCGCGCTCGCTCAGTCATGTTTGGTGTCGTTTGGAACGTTTTAAATTTCGTGAATGCCATTGTGCTTCATAATTATAACGTTTAGAATGAACAATATCCTATGCAAGTATTTTAGTAGAAAATCTTCTTACGCAATTGTGCACCTTATCTCAGTGAAAATACAAATCAATTTTCATTAACGAAAACATACTTTGAGCCCTGGTTTTTGGCGCTGGTATTTTTATGTGTGCGCACTTGGAAGTCCTGGTATAGGATTTTGCAAGTATAACCATCCCTAATTTGGACAAAGTTTCGCGAAGGCCATCTAGGATTATACGAGGCAATGACAGTGATTGACAATAATGACAATCAGAATCAGTTGAAAATAAATACATTTTCGTTCTAAAATTTATACACTTGTCGTTCTATATTTTAATAACTTGGGTTTTTTAATCTCAAAACTAGACAAAAATTGTATTTAATAAGATATAACAGTGTTTAAATGCAGAAGAATTCGAATTTAACAAAGATTTGCATATATTTAGACGATGTAAAAATATCCGGTATTTACCGTTTGACCAGAAGTAAGTTTTTGAACGTACGTAGTGTAATCAGAAAACGCGCCATAGATAACCTACCGTGTGGCATACTGAATACTCTTTTATGATAACATCGCGAAAACAACATAGCTCTAACATCAGCCACACCGTCCGAAGTTTTTGGATTACACGCGTTCGTACGTCTCGTGGTTGTAATTACAGTGGTCATAGCGAATAAGGGCCCAGGGCTGCCAGATATAAAAAAAAGTGATCGTACATCTGCTACAAAAAAGTGGCCCTTATTCGCTATTGTCAATCAGTAATCACTGTCATTGCCTCGTTTATTCCTAGATTGCCTTCGCGAAACTTTGTCCAATTATATAGATATTCCCTATTCATAGACTTTGTATTAATGTAACGAAAGTAAGTGCCTGTTTGTTACCTTTTCACAATAAAATCTCTGAATCATTATGAAATTAGGCACAGAGATTCTTTAGTACTTAGAGAAGGACATAGGTTATATTTTATCATCATCATCACTACGCAGGTGAAGCCGGGGACAGAGCTAATATAAAATAATTACACGCATGGCGCTCTAAATATATTAAATATTTTATACTTGTTGCTAATAAATGGCAAATACATTAAATGTGCGAGTACAGGGAGAAAATAGAAGAACTTGGAAATCACACGCACACATGCACACACACAACCAACAAGGTATTTTCGAAGCATGCTTCACTTATTGAAGCTACAAATTTACTAAAGAATTATATGCCATAATTAAGTTGATGGATCAAGTTATATGTATATTATGCAATAAATTATATATTTTGTCAGTCGCCGGTCATAATTAAGCATTTTTTACTTCTATCACGAATCACCTATCTAAAAACATGAAACTGACTCTGAAAACTACCTTGTCTATGTTATCCTGTCGGTCACACGAGGTCATTACCGATTTGGTACCGACTGGTGCTTTTCGGTTTCCAGTTTCCGGTTTCTTGTTTCTGGTTTCCAGTTTCTGGTTTCGGTTACCGGTGTCTGGTTTTGGTTTCCGGTTTCTGGTTTTGGTTTCCGGTTTCGGTTTCCAATTTCTGGTTTCCGGTTTCCAGTTTCTGGTTTCCGGTTTCTGGTTTTCATTTTCCAGTTTCCGGTTTCCAATTTCCGGTTTCCAGTTTCCGGTTTCTGGTTTCCGGTTTTCATTTTCCAAATTTCCGGTTTCGGAATAGCGATAGCGATAACGATAAGTAATAATTTTAAGTTAATCGACAATTAATCAATAAATTGTGAAGTGTTCTTAGACGTGATAGTTAACGATAACGATTAACGATAGCGATACCAATAGCGATAGCGATTTCCGGTTTCAATTTAATATAATATATATAATTTAATTTAAAATACAGTTTGCGGTTTCCGGTTTATTGTATCCGGTTTCCTGTATCCGGTTTTCATTTTCTTGTTCCAGGTTCTGGTTTCCGGTTCTGGTTTCCGGTTTCCGGTGTTCGGTTTCGGTTTCCGGTTTCCAGTTTCCAGTTTCTGGTTTCTAGTTTTCAGCAGATATGTTTTTTTGTCGTTTTTATAGATAATGGGTACGGAACCCTTCGTACACGTATCCGACTCGCACTTGACTGGTTTTTATTACACTATGTTTGGTTTTTTTTCTCCCTTACCTACTTCTAGCTACTTTTTGGGGTCAAATCTAGCTATGTATTGTACAAGACAGTACAGTTGGCAACACTGCTTCTTCCATAATTAATTAGTCATCTGTCAACACTGCCTTAATTTGTGTGCTAATACTTTACGAATTTGCATTGCAGCGACTGTATACATTTATTTCGGTTATTTAAGCTGATATTTCCCGTTTTCCTGTGATCATATCTTGCATGTAAGTTATTTTACATTCACAAATATTTTTGTTGCGAGTGTAGTGTAACCAGATGTTGATTGTCGAAAAACTGTTACCTTTTATGGTAAACTCTAGTGCTGACAACGCCTGTCCCAGTTTAACGTTGAAAAGGTGTTTTGGCAATGACTCATATTCTCGTTAGCAGGCTTTAGTTTGAACGCGAGAGACGATTAGTTGAAAGACGTGGTTCATTAGTTTTTTATAAATAAAATTGTGCTTCGCAAAAGCAAATTAGGTAGCTAGGTTAGCATTTAACTTTGTGTATTTATTTATCAGAGTTACCCGTCAGTGCTTAGATACACGTCCTAATCTAAGTTTGTGAACATTTTCTAGTAGTAAGTTTTGTGAATTCATATTACTTAATACTATAACTATATTCTGAAACTAACACAATTGTCTTTTGTGGGTTGTTTAAGTCCTTAATTAATATTCTATTAACGTCCTCACCTATACAGTAGTGTGTGCGTTATCTCAATATAGTTTCCTTGTATTTGTTTAGCAATGTAGTGGTTCTATCTGTTCTGCTACTATGTAAGTCCTGCATAGTATCAGAACAGATAGATAGTCCTGCATGTGTCTAATCTTCTAACTTCTATGTAAGTCCTTATTGTATCGAAATGCATGTTATCTAAAAAATATATATTATTCAGTTAAGTATATTATGAATTTCCAGTGTTATATGTTTCTATCTGTAGTGTTTATTGTAAGAGTTAATAGTTCCCTAGGTGATCACAATAGCAATTCATTATAGTTAATCGATGGAAGTAGCAAAAAGACTTCAGAAGCTATTTCCATGAGGTCTTTTTGGAAACCCTTAGTGGGGTCTACATATGTCCAGCATTAGACTTCTTGTGGCTAAGATGATGAACCTATAGAGTGCTTTAGTATTATAATGTAGATCTTAAGAGTATAGTTGTCACGGCAATTTTTACTTGTACATTGTGTTTTTTCATATAACAGGAGATAACTGTTTTCTACACCTAAATATTATCTGATTATGGTCTGTTTTTATATAATTGGAACCATTAAGGCTAAGCATCTACTATTAGATTTTTACAAGTTTTTTTTTAAATTTAGAGTTATAAAGCAATTTGAAAAAGCAAACCATAGAGGCATAGCCATTTATATGATTCCGAACAGATAAAAAAGGGATTGGGGGTTATAGATATCCCATTCCACTGTCCAGAGGGAAAGGAGAGGGAAGAGTAAGCCTCCCCTGCAACTTCCACTTGATGCATATAGTTTTTGAGTTATACCTTTATTAGGGTTCTGTAGTAACTACGAGCAACCCTTTAAATTTCGTCATGCCAGTCTGTCTGTCTGTATGTCAGTCATTTTACTCCATAAAATTCAGCATGTAGATGTGTTCCATAAATCACTATAAAATGCAGTACTCATGTATAAAAAAAAGGAAAAATAGGGGTGACATTTCATACATATATGTATATAAAGAAGGGATGACATTTTTGTCAACCCCACTCCATTGTGTAGGGGTTATAATTAAATAAGTCTCTTAAAATGAGACTAAAGTTCAATATATGTCATTTTTTTCTCAGATGTGATGTGTGTGAGATATAGCCTGCCAAAGGTGAAAAATTGTGTCCTCTTTACTGAATTTGTACTCTGTAGGACCTAGATCATAGTAGTTGACTATATTAAACGCTTAATGTTTTCTAAGGTTTTCATGATTATTACTCATTGAAATTGATTTCTGCGTGCATAGGGAACGTTTTACATAAAAATAATAGGCGGTAGTAATTAATATTTTCATAACAAAAAGACAACTGTCATTATTCTCACCTGTGTCTGTGTGTGCTAAGTGTTCAAATCATCAGATTGTTTTGAACACTCACCTGAACATTAACCTTTATTAGACCATTAGCTATGGAACCCTACTATATGCTTGACACGGACTTGGTTACTTATTAATACTTACTTCACTTTTGCTATTTTCACTTAATGGAACCCTACTATATGCTTGACACGGACTTGGTTACTTATTAATACTTACTTCAGTTTTGCTATTTTCACTTACAACCCCATTTTTCATCCTGATAATATTCTACCATTCTAAAATTACAGTAACAAAAATGGTATTGGCAAAATCAAGTAGCCACAAAAGCAGGTTTGAACTGCGATAACATGCTGAACTAGATTACCATGACAAAAAATGATGTTGTAGATTACTGGTAGTGAATATAGCAAAAGTGAGGTCAAATACTAATAAAAAATATTTGTGCCATCTCTGGTCAGGTGTACCTTTTTTGAATGCTGTCTCTGGGTAGCAAATTTGTGGTGATTTGTGTCCATTTATTTGACTGCATTCATATAGAGGTATCTAATTTGAAGTGGGGGTGATAAGACTGACTGACTGACTGACTGATGTCCTGCTTGGGGTGTATTGTGCATATGCATATGCATCTATTTGAAAATGTAATTTTTTTTGTCCAATATTTTTTTTTTATTTGCCCAGTTTTATTTAAGTTTAATTTTAATCAGGCAGCATTGGATCAAAATATAATTGAAATTAGTGAATCAAAGTTGATGGAATTATTATGGTACTATTTTACAGTTACTGGTGGGATGAAGTATGGTTTAAAGTTCTTAACCATCGAATATATTCTTATTTAGAAAGCAAATAACTGCATGCCAGATGAACTCTTGGCCAAAATGTCCACCAAGTGGGTCCCACAACATACAATACCTCTCGGCTGACCCCAAAAGATGTGGTGATCTGAACTTGACTAGCCCAAGACTGAAAAGTTGGGGTAGGGTAGGGAGGCCTTTACCCTGCAATGGGAAAACCTATTGGGTTTTAAATAATAAATCACCTCCTTTTCTAATTCCAAGATAAAATCTCGTCAAATTATTGTTCTTTTGTACACAAAAATATAATGTGTAGTTTGTCTATTGTTCTAGATCATAAAAATGTCGTCCCGCAAGACCGCCGGCCGCCGTGGCACCAACAAGAAGCGGGCCCAGCGCGCCACCTCCAACGTGTTTGCCATGTTCGACCAGGCGCAGATCGCAGAGTTCAAGGAGGCCTTCAACATGATCGACCAAAACAGAGACGGCTTTGTCGACAAGGATGACCTTCATGATATGCTCGCTTCCTTGGGTGAGTTGGATCAGCAGGGTTACGCGATTCTAATAGCGATGCAAAGTTGTCTCGCGCTCGTTTTTGTCTTGCTTTGCTTTGTCGTTTTTGTTTTATTTTTATATGCTTGTAAGGTGAAAAAATGTAATGTTAATATGTTGCTATATGTTTTACAGGCAAGAACCCTACAGAAGAGTACTTGGAAGGCATGATGAATGAAGCTCCTGGCCCCATTAACTTCACCATGTTCCTCACGTTGTTCGGAGAGCGTCTACAAGGTACAGACCCTGAGGATGTTATCAAGAACGCTTTTGGGTAAGATATTTATTTATCAACTGAGAGATAAGAACAGATTTTTTTTATATTGAAATTCAGGTATCAAGCATATCACCCAAAATGTTGCTGTCTGTAAAGACTTTTTCTTTGTTTGTTGTTCTGTCTTGAGTCTGACAACTGATGAGTGATTTTGCATTCTTGTCTTGTGTATGCATCTCGCTTACACATTTCTAGTGCTATCTTTGTTATGCGGTGGTGGGTTAGCCAATGAGAGAGCACATTTCTCGACAAGATTATTTCAAGATTCGAAATGCCTTTGGGTATTTTAAATAATCTCCAATTACTCACATTTACAATTATTTATTTATTAGTTTTAGTATAATTTATAATAGTAGGTTGTACTAAATATGTACATATTCTATATATATATGTAAATTATTAATACGTGATTTTGTTAAAATTTGTTTAATTTCTATTTATTTTTTCACAAAAATTTTGTTTACTAGGCGTTACTATTCATAATGTTACTCATTAGACACCTTTTAGTTAAATACAAAGAGAAATGAACAGGTAAAACAGGGTGACACGTGAAATTCACAGGAAAAATCGTGTGACGCAGTTCATGAAGCCATAAATATTATTCAAAATCCTTATTTTGTATTTGAATAATGAGCCACAGTTATATGAATACCAGCTCATTCAACTCGCTTCGAACGATGCGTCATATAGACTTTAATTTCGTACATTCAGGTCAACAGCTTGCAAAAGGAGAATGTGACGAATGTTGTGCTGACCTTAGGGTAATGTGTTGCTAAATATACTTATTTCACTAGCTAGATCATACGATAAAAACCCAGATAAGTGAGAGTATAACTCGCGTGGAGAGTTTTCTGTTCTAGTGTAATATCTGATAAGTACGTGTTATTTTATGACTATATGACTTCTTATTATATTGTAATATACTAGTAGCTCTTGCAAAAAAGCGTGTTTTAACCTCATACGAACTTTTTCGTAATGATTTATTACAATTTATTAGTGGTTTTACTAGCTTATTCTAAAGAATGAGCATTTATAATCTTTTACCACGATCGTACGCATACTTTCTCATAAAAAACGTACATTCAACAGCGTATCGAAATACTAAGCTAGACTGCAAAAACTGCTTTTCTGCAGTCGGATATATTGTTTTTCTTTTAATATAGAATACTTTTTGGTGTGTCAAAAAAGTTCTATTGATTTTCCATGAAACAGACGAAACTCTTTCCTTCAACAGTTTTCCATAGACAAACAATAACACCTCCGCGTGACGTTTCCAGGTGTTTCGATGAGGAGAACATGGGTGTCATCAACGAGGAACGTCTCCGTGAGCTGCTGACCACGATGGGAGACCGTTTCACCGACGACGACGTCGACGAGATGTTGAGAGAAGCACCCATTCGGGACGGACTCTTCGACTATGTAGAGTTTACGCGTATACTCAAGCACGGTGCCAAGGACAAGGATGAGCAATAGGTTGGATTGGATTGGGGAGGAGACTTGAAGTTGTAGCAAATCTTTTTGAGGCTTCTGAGTGTAGCCGCCGGCGCGTGATTCGTGGACCTAAAGAGTTTCGGCCGAGTTTTTGGAATATATAATTCAGAATTATTTGAAATATATATAACTGAAGCTATACACTTAATTATTGAGGAATACGCTTCCTGAGTGGATTTTCCCCGATGGATACAATCTGGGTGTCTTTAAATCGCGAGCGGATCGGTTTCTTCTAGGTAAGCGCGCTTCATCGTAGACCGCAACATCGCTTAACATCAGGTGAGTTGGCGGTCAAGCGCAAACCTAAATTGTGTAAAAAAAAAAATAATGCGCCACTCACTCGTCACTCACGCTAACATCTGAGATCTCGGAAAGATTTGCGTGTATACAACATAGTATACACGTATTTTGTATTTTAGAACGTAATTCGAAAAACTCTCACGGGAAACGAAAAATATGTTGATATAACTTGAATAAAATGTCAACAATTACAGATACTGCAATCCTGTTTTGATTTCTATTCGAGTAGAGAAAAGTTACGTTCTGGAATACGGGGGTAAGTCCACGTACAGAGTTGGGGGCTTGAGGCCGAGCTACTGCGGACGCGTTATATCAAAACCGCCGCGTAAAATAAACTCGGTCTGGTCTCGGTGGCAGGCCTAGCTGGCGAGCGACGTACGCACTACCGCCTTTTAGCTGCAAGAACTCACGACGCATTGTGTCCACGTAAGTCCTTCGTTCTCCACGTCCACGCCCCCACGCGTCACTGCGCGAATATTCTGTCCGAGGCTGAAATTAAAACAACCTAAGTCTCCCCAAACAAATATAGTGGCAGGTTATAAGAACTAAATAACTGAAATATATACGAATTATGATATGATTTTTTTTTCAATAAAATATAACGTAAATGTAATATATCCTATGTGACCTGCCACGTAGCGCCGCCATGTTTTTGAATTGCCAAACGTGATTGGTATAAAATAAAATTCGATTAGTTTAGGAATTTAGATTGGTATGCATTTTTATAATCTCTAGTGTAGTTGAGGTGCTATCAACTTATATCGCATTTTTCAATCAATTATAGACTGTATCCTAAGTGTATTACGACAAAGATCTAAAGTAACGTAACTGCACGGGCCTTGATACCATGATATATGACCATTAGAAATAATGACAGGACCCGATGGCGTGTAATCCACTGATCTCTTGCTTTTGTGCACAACTGGACAGGTTTTTCACAGACAAATGACAGCTGTCAGCGGATGACTTTTCTTTTGTTCTTTTGATGTCTTGACTTTTTCAAAAAACAGAACAAAGCATAATCAGTGTTCTTGTCATCGACCAATTTCGTTATTGTTTTTTATAATCAGTTCTTCTTCTTTATAAATGCAACTTCAATGAAAATCGAGAGTCATTATCATTAGTATTTTTTTTTGCGCTCGATTTACTCTCGCATGCTACTTATTTCTAAGTTTGCAGAGAATACGATACGATGTTCACAGATGTGATATCTGGAATTAATGATTTTCATTTACTTTCGGATTCGAGAACGAGGTTACGGGCGTCACAAATTTTATACCATGGAATCTTGCATCTGCCTATATCCAAGGCTACAATGCTAAAATGGTGATTATTAAATTGACATAAATATAAATTGACGCCAGTCCAGTAATAATAGAGATCAGTGATGTAATTGTATTATGTTGTAATGGTCATAAAGAATAAGGGCTCAGCTGTCTTCTCATTTTCTCTATTAAAGAGAGAAAAATGTATTAGTGCAGTGTCTGCAGAACTTTGTATGCATTTTCGAACGATTCCATTTTTTATTGGACCACAGTATTCTTAAGTTTGGCTCTATTTTATTCTTCCAATTTATATTTCGCATAATGTTTATATAAATTTGTTTTTGTGTTAAATCTTTTTGTTTAAAGGAAATGGTTATTTTAATCTATGGTTAGTAATTAAGTGTCAATTCTATTGTTCCATTTTCTAAACCGAATTGGCTGTAGATTTGTTGCCATCCTTTTCTTAAACATTGAAGTGAAAAGAGACGCAGAAGTAGTGGTGCAATAGAATAGGCGTGAATGTATGATCAGTTTGAAAGCAAATTGTATCATTTCATAAATTAGAAAAAAATAACTGTCATATTAAACCGCAATTTCTTTTTAAGAGAACAGTGAATCACGCAATTCTCGCAGATATAGCGCGCATACATACAACAGAAGTTATTTTTATTTCTATATGTTAATAAAGTTCAATGTTCAATGTTCATGAGAATAAGGATCGTGTTTTTTTTTTTTAAGTTTAACGTTCCAATTTTTTAAATAACAATATAAATAAAAAACACAAAATGCACATTCCTAGATGTTCATGGTGGCGACATATAAATTATGAATTTAAATAAAAGTCGCCACAAAAATAGTTGAAGAGATTTTCTTGAACAGTGGAAGAAGTATATAAATACTATAAAGTGATTCTGTTTAAAAAAAAGGAAGCGTTTAGTAGCTTACACTTTTTGATTCTAGAATAAAAAAAAAAAAAAACCTAGTAATGATACGTGTTTGTAAACGGAAAAATCACAAAGGAGACTATAATTTCATTGATAACCTCATTATTAAATCTCTGTTAAAAAGAATCCTTAAAATCGGTGAATGTTTATGGGTAGAAATCTGCTTTCTTCTGTTGTATGAAAAAGTGCGCATCTCAGTCTTTTATTATTTTATTTACGAAGTTTTCAGTCATAATAATTATTGTCAAAGTATTAATATATCATTCCTTCAACTTACTATGTGTCTCGGGTGTTTTAAAAATGAATTTTGTTTTAATTATTGACACCATGATATTTTAAATTATGAATTATTTAGCATAGGATGTAATAACAATTGTTTTAGACTTGTGTGTATTGTGTAATCCTAATCATGTATGTATTTTTAATTTATGTATTTATAAATAAATAATTAAACTCAGAGTTAACTTTTCATTATATCCAGACTAAACTAGATAATGTAAAGGAAGGCGTATGCCGATAGCGCCGACCTTTTGAACCTTCTTAAAAAAAAAAAAATGTTAGATTTGTGACTTATAAGGCCTTACGCTTCCGTAGTAAGGCCTTAGTTTGGAATCGTAAAAAATACTAACACATTGTGACCAATGCGTTAATATTTTTTACGCTTCCATATTAAGTTGCATTTATATTTTTATGCTTACGTATTAAGGTTGTGGGGTCACGATGTCCACTATACTGGATCCGCTCATGGTATCATGTAAAGTACTTCAGTCACTGGATAAAAATATCGGTACTATTTTCTATCAAAGTAATAGGTTTGCAATATGCATGCAATCATTGTTATCTGTACCGTGTAATAGCCGAACCGCTTAACTGAGTCTGTTCCTGGGGTATGGGAGCGGTACGGGAGGGGTTATATTACGGTACATCAAATGACGCGTGACGTCAGCGTTGCTATTACATGTGAACCGTCCCGTGCCGCTCCCATACCTCAGGAACAGACTCAGTTAAGCGGTTCGGTTATAGCCAAGTCGCTGAACTGTCACCCTCTTTGGGACACAAACCGTCCAGTGGCTCCGAGTGTAGTCTACATGGGAGGGCTGCATTTGAAGCCTCCGAAGGAGTTACGTACGGTAACAATACTCTAGTTTGTGTTTATTTTGCCGTAGTGTAATATCTACTTTTTTTGTATAATGGTGGGTGGGTTCCCACCGAATCTACTATATCTGACATCATGTGTTCAGAGGGTATGTAATTTAAGAAAGTTAAATGGGATTTTTAGGGTTCCGTAGTAAACAAGGAACCCTTATCGCCATGTCCGTCTGTCTGTCAGCCTCTCAATCCGTCTGCGGCTTCACTCAAAAATTACAAGTTTTTTTTATACATAAGTATAGATCTACGATTGACCACCAACTCGCCTGATGTTAAGCGACGGTGTGGCCAAGGATGGAGCTCGTCGATCTAGAAGATATCTATTCACTCTAGCCTTGAAAATTCCAAGATTGTAGGTCTCAGGCAACAAAGATGGCGGCAAAGAATTCCATTCTTGTGCAGTACGCAACAGGAATGTGGATCGATATAGCTGAGTACGGATTTTTGGCATTTCAACGAGAGATGGGTGGTAATACGCCGACTTTTTGTTAGTCCTGTAGTGAAATGGGGAGGGTAGAATTAGGTCGTGAAGCTCTTGCGCACATTCCCCGAAATGAATCCTGTAGAAAATAGACAGACATGATACTTTACGGCGGAGCTCGAGACTAAGTAGCTTCTTGGTAGCTAGTTTATCGTCACCGAATAACCTCACAGCTCGCCGGTCCATTGATTCCAAAGCTTCCAGCTGATACTTGCATATCAATGATACTCAGTGATAGTTTTCCTTAATTATCACTTCAAAGCTACGAAACGAATCCCTATATTTTTTTCTTGATTTTGGCATCATGCTTCCACACTGAGAGTTCCTATTTTGAAAATGGTTTTCGCACACCCTCAATGTATTTTTTTTTGCCTACCTAATACGGCCCCCACGATGGGCCAAATGAGAAAAAATAATTAATCCCCACATTACATTGCAGAGGTAACTAAAACAAATATAGGTATATGTTAAAAGAAAAACAAAATACCCGACTGCAGGAAAGCAGTTTTTGCAGTCTATGATTTCGTTACGCTTGACGTTACGCTTCGTTACGATTTATCAATTTATTTATCAATCTGATACGCTGTTAAGTGTACGTTTTTTGTGAGAAAGTATGCATAAAATCGCTCCAAAAGATTATAAATGTGCATTCTTTAGAATAATTCTAGTAAAAACACTTGTTTATTACGAAAAAGTTCGTTGGACGTCACAAAAACGCATTTTATTATTTTTGCGATACATGTATTATTATTGTTATAAAAAAATAAAGCCATTCTGGAAATGAAGACGAATCTAACGACACCTCGCACATTAAAATCGGTCAAACTGCTTAGGCTGTAGGGCCTGTAGGCGATCATATAGAAACATAGATACATACCCACATACATACACTCGAAAAACATAACCCTCCTTCTTACACAGTCGGGTAATTAGATAGATAATTTGCAACAAAACTAAAGTAAACATAACTACTTATAAATCGAAATTATGAAAGTATTACAAGAAATCGATGATTTGTATTAAGCAATATGTGAAACACATCGATATCGCGATTTAACTTTAATATAGTCTTGTCTAATGCATGTACATATAACATGTGTGCGTATACATACACAAATATATATTATATTTGTATTAATTAGTAAGGATTAGTATGGTGGTAAAACTTTGTCTCCCGTTTGTCTCTGTGAGATGTTATATGTTACTCATCTTCACTGACAGGACTTGGCTTCCCCCGTCCCCTCTCCCTCTCCTTACCTTAAAGCACAATTATAATGGAACAGTTGTCGGTGATTTTTTTGAGGTATGAAATAGGTGTATACCGTGTAATCCTGCTTTACCCGTTCCCGCGGGATTACCGGGATAAACGTATCTTATGTGTTAATCCAGATTATAAGCTACCTGTGTGCCAAATTTCAGCCAAACCCGTCAAGCCGTTTTACCGTGAAGAAGTAACAAACTAACACAAACTTCGCATTTATATTATTAGTGTGAAGTGTGATGTGATTTATTAGCATTTCCTATTCCAAACTCCAATAAAACATATAAGTAATATATATTATATTCGTAATCACCGTTAAAAAATCTTTATTTTGATACCACACTCGATGTATTTTGAAAACTCTTTTTTTTTAGATTACTTTTTGCCGCCAAAATCCTTAATTTTGTTTTTAAGCTATTGCTTAGCTTCTATCGCGGGCCTTGAGCGTGGAGACCGAATCCAGAAATCCCGTAACGAAAATAACCTAACACACCGTGCGTAAAGCTATTATGCAATAGCTTTACCGCGGCAGTCTCCGAGTGCCACACGTCTTTTTTTTTTAAATTTTGATGTACCCAGTGTCACTCTCACGACTAAGACGAATCTATTGACACCACTCACATCAAAATCAGTCGAGCCGTTTAGGCTCTAGGGCGTGCCAAAGAAATATACATACATACATACGCTCGAAAAACACAACCCTCCTTCTTTCGCAGTCGGGTAAAAAGTACGAAATTCTATTCTACTATTTTTTCGGCATAATTACAGCTTTCTAGTACTAATAGTCTTTGAGCAAAACCGCGGACGGACAGACAGACAGGTTCGGACATGACGAAACTATAAAGCTTCATGTCCGAACCATTATGGGTTCCTTATTTGTTATGGAACCTTAAATATAAATAAATAATAATATAATGTAAATGTATCATTTGTATCTAGAAATAAAATGGCCAAGTATGTGTCGTGTCACGCGCAATATAGGATTATAAAGTTACATACCTATTATAATTTATGTGACTTATTATAACTTTTTAAATTTTTTGTTTTTATAATTTTAATACTTATATTGTTTCAGCTATCTATGGCACACATATATTTCGGTGAGTGTGTAAATTATCTTCATGATCTTAATTTCCCCTGCCCTTCAGGAGTATACTTTTCAGCAACCTTTAAACTAACCCATGTCAGATAAATAAATAATAAACATAAATATGCACGGCTTCCTGCCAATATAATGTATCAAAACACATTTGAAAACAAAATCACACACATTGACGATAACTTGAATAATAATTAATTACAATAATTGAACATTTTGCAGTCTATGAAATAAAAAATGCACCAAAACAATATTATTTTTTATATTACTTTATTTTGTTCTACGTAATTGATAAATTGATAGCTCTATCCACACATATTTGGTCCGGATTCACTTTGCGAATTAATTAAATTAGTTCTATTTTGTATGAATCTGTTCATACGTTTGTATTTTGTACGATTGATCTGTCGTACCTATTTATAATAGATAATTTCATGCTCTGTACGAAAAAGAAAATACGAAAATTTACCAGCAACCTCGTTGTCAAGTCAAAGCGTGGCATTTAATAACTTGCATAAATTATCGATTAAGTACCAGATTCATGAGAAGAATATGATTTTTCATTATCTATTTCGCTGTTTCTAATAAATTTTTTCGATTGACAGGCCCGGTTGGTTAGGGCCGTCATTCAGGCCGTCAGACGGCCGTATGCGTCATCGGTAATCTCGGACTTCCCTGACCCTGATATGACGTGTGAATAGCGCCTTATATAAATAATTATATGTTATATCTACTGGGATCGTTTTACAGAGACATCAATGTCATTGACATTTAGAGATGTTTTGTTCATACTGTGTAAGTATGAACAAAACCACAGAATTCGCCCTATTAAACAAAACATCTCTAAAATCTCGAAAAAAAAACAGCTGTCCCATAGGCGGTATTACAGAATTGTGTTCATAGTAAAAGTTGTCTAAAATTATGAGTAGGTACAATGACCCTCTTTCCGCTCATTACAGGGAACTACAATAATGCAATAAACGCAGGCCCTATACAAAAGAGTGGTACAAAAATTCTGGATACAGACGATATAATAAACTGGTCCTATGTAATAGGGCGAATTCTGTGAATAAACTAAACAAAATGCTTATTTATGGACGTTGGACAAAATTTGTGCAAAATCTTTATAAAATAAAAATTACAGTGTTGTACGACACGATTTATCACATCAAAATTATCTTATTTTATCATTACATTAATAAAAATACCGTCTCGACTTACTTATAGTAATTTGTATAACAAGGCTTCGCTTCTTACCAGAAGTCCGCTAGCTGAATAGTGCCAATAAAATCACTTCATAAATATATGTGACGTGATACTTATGACTTATAGGCATTAAAAATGATCTATATTTGGTACGCATGAAAAGCTACTTAAAAAAATAATAGAATTAATTCTCACTAAAAGATCTGGTTTCGAAAATGTCCCTGATATCAAACAAATCTTGGTTCGTGTGAAAATGACCATAAGAAGGAATTTTATTAATTATTTAATAGTAAAAATAATTTATCGATGACTTATATCAATGGATCACTTGGTTCATAAAAAAAATCCGCAGCTAGTATATTATACTAACTGCTATTAATTACCTACTGTTATTGCTATCAATATTAATTCATCTATTTATCAGTAACTGCATGAAAAAGTCCGCACCTAAGAAATGTTAATAACACACATTGCGTAATAATACCAATTTTACTATCAAAAATGGTCTATCGCTTCGTTTGATGCTAACGAAATACATATATCTAATGACTGGTATCAAAATTGATTGATTGGTTTATGTTTTAGAAGGCCATTATTAAAAGGTCCGCAGCAAACAAATGATGAATGAGTCATTGGTGACATGTATCCAAACCAAATGATCCATAAACGGTGTTGAGAAAAGATCCATAGCAAATGAATGATACTAGTGAATGGCTAGTAATCATTGGCATCAAAGTGACACTAATCTATATAAGAGTGGACCTATGTAAAAGGACCGCAACCAAAAAATACGGTCACTATACACTTATCCGAGTGAAAACATCCACAGTCATACTAATAAATTGCCACTATAATGACTGGTATCAAAACATTATTCATCAATTGGTCTGTAGGAAAAGGTTCACACTAAAGAAATGTAACTAAATGACTGGTATCAAAAATAATCATCATCACTTGGACCGTTTAATAAGGTCTGTAGCTAACAAATGATCGGCACTTTTGAATATACATACAAATACGTATGTATACATTCATGCATAAAGTCACGCCTGTTTTCCATTACGGGCGACTGATCAAAGACCAATAAAGCCTTTTGACGCCACATTTGACCGTGATTAGAGGGTTAAATGTAGGTGAAAGGTATTAGAGGGTTAGAGGGGATTAGAGGGTAGAATGTAATTTTAGCTTGTCATGATTAGAGGGTTAAATGCAGGTGAGAGGTATTAGAGGGTAGAATGTAATTTTAGCTTGTCATGATTAGAGGGTTAAATGCAGGTGAGAGGTATTAGAGGGGATTAGATGGTAGGATGTAATGTTAGGTTGCAGTGACAGTCAGCCGATCGCCTACGTAATTGCCATTTTCCCTCAAGTCCCTGAACTGACTTTTACAGTATTAACTAATGATGACTGGTATTATGTTAAATCTAACAGTTATATCTATCAGTTGGTCCGTGTCCGTTATCGCTGCTTGTATTCCTCGAGGATGTGGTACGCTCCACGCTCCGCCACCATCATGATGGCGGCTTGAGGGTTGCCTGTCGGCTGAGTCGGCATTGATGATGCATCAATCACCCTTAGACCTGTGGGAGATGAAATATCATTAAATATATTTAAATTATTGCTAACGGGACATTTGTCATGGTGAGATATTATTTTGAGCTTCCGATATTTCGGCGCAATAACACGCACCAAATTCACTGGTGACTGAAGAATGTAGGTGGTTAACGCAGTTAATAGCAAATATATCGGTTAACCCTTAATAAACCCCTGACGCAAATACGTTATAAGTTTGACGTGTCTGTCTGTGTACTCTGTGGCATCGTAGCTCCCGAACGGATGAGCCGATTTTGATTTTGTTTTTATTGTTGTGTAAAAGGTGAATTAGTTGGGAGTGTTCTTAGCTATATTTCATCAAAATCGGTGCCGTTTTTTTGTCGGGGGATTTTTGAGTTTTCTAAGCTTATACTTTCTCTTGCACCTAGTTTTTAAATTGCTTTTATATTGTTCTTGTTTAGTTGCTGTACAAGGGTAGACGATTCAATTGTCAAACCTGAAGATGCTCAGTTAGCACCGTCAAATAGGTATCAAACTAGATGTCGTTCATGCGGTCAAGCGTCTGTAGGAAGTTCTTTAGATGCCTGACCATATTACTAAAACAATACTACTGGTTTTTAGCCAACTTCCAAATAGAAGGAGGTTTTCAATTCAACTGTATGTTGTTTTTGTATGTTTGTTCACCGATTACTCCGACAATTATGCATTGATTTTGATGATTCTGTTTTGTTTGGTAGAGCAATAGAGGTGGTCCCATATAAATTTTATCAAAATCGGTTCTTCACTTTGGTTTTTATAACCAAATAACTGATAAAATATCATCCAAGTAAACAAATTGAGTATTTTGAAGTCGATTTTTCCAGTTTTTTTTGTATACATACCTAAACTAATTATTCAGTTCCACGGGCTCATAACATAATATACCTATATACCTAGTAATTATATCGCTGAACCACAAAGTCTATATTTGGCCAGGAAATCGCGGCTGTGATGAGATTATGACGGGTGTATATACAATTCAATACAAAAATAGTGAAAATGTAAGTGCGGTGAACGAGTCAAATATTACTTATAGTTGAATAGATAGTCACACACAGTATACAGATCACCATTCAAGTAGTCATCATCATCATCTCAGCCATAAAAAGTCCACTGCTGGACATAGGCCTCCCCTATGGATTTCCAAAAAGACCGATTGGAAGCGACTTGCATCCAGCGTCTTCCTGCCACTTGTATGAGGTCATCTGCCCATCTTGTGGCTGGTCTTCCTACGCTGCGCTTGCCGGTGCGTGGTCTCCACTCGAGAACCTTTCGGCCCAAGTAGTGTATAGTACAAAATACATAATTTTATTTAAGCATGTAATTGAATGCGATATATTTAATTTAATGTGATTTTATTAAATCTATTTTGAATTTGATTTTATTTAATTTGATTTGATTTTTATATGTAAAGTCATAAATTGTGTCCTACGTGTGTAATGTTACTGGTATGACTTTGAGATTTTAATGCAATTTCCTTACCCGAAATAAATTGTTTTTTTTTTAAATAGATGTCTCACGATAAAAATGTAAATGTAAATGTGGGGGCTGAGCTGCCCGCGTCCGTAGGAGAATACCCATTATCACTGATTCCCTACACGCGGCCCCTGGGTGGTGCAAATCGGGCAGCAACTCCGGTGGGAGGCTTCGCCCGCGGTTGGTTACCACCCACCGGACTGAGTCCGCCCGTGAAGCGACCTAGTCGTGTTTCGGGAGGTGGTCTGGTGAAACCATTGTGAGAGACGGGTCTGGGTAGTTGCTCCGACACTAAAGTCCGTTCAAAAGCGGGGGATGACACCGTGCTTGGTGGCTAGTTCTGGAGGGTAGCGGGATCCGTAGCACGGCTTTCCGCTGGCCGACCGCAGATAGTTGGGGGCCCAAGTAGTATGTTAGCCACATACGAAAGGCTGCCCCGCCATCTAGCGAAAAATCCTGGGGATCTTCTCGTGTATGCCACACACATTCTGAGCGAGGCCATCGAGAACAATGGTGAGGCCTTGACTGTGTCTCTCGACATTTCGAAGGCTTTTGATAGGGTTTGGTATGACAGTCTCCTTAACAAGCTTCCATCTTATGGACTACCTGACTCCTTCTGCCGATCGACGATCGATTCGAGTGGTTGTTGACGGGTGCTCGTCCGATCAAATGGCAATAAACGCTGGCGTACCCCAAGGGTCTGTACTCTCTTCCTGCTGCACATTAATGACCTGCTGAAACCTGGTATCTTCGGGTATGCAGATGACAGCACAGTTGTGGAAAGATACACTTCTGGTCTAAGAGCCAAGAAGGCGGAAATCGAGGCGTTGAGAGAAGATATGGTTGTGCGTATGAATAAAGCTCTAGAAGCTGTGTCCGACTGGGGTGACGAAAATCTCGTCAAATTCAACGCCAACAAGACTCAAGCCTGCCTTTTCTCCGCCAAAAAGAGTGAGTTTCTTTTGTCTCCTACTTTCCGAAACGTACCCATATAATTGGCAGACCGTCTTGAACTGCTGGGACTCACGTTAACCCCAACAATGAACTTTAAGGGCTACCTTGAATCTAAGGCTAAACTGGCTAGTAAAAAGCTTGGCATCATTAATAAGGTTAGGCGATACTTCCCACCGGGACAACTGCTTCATCTGTATCAAGCACAGGTCCGATCGTGTTTGGAGTACTGCTGCCACCTTTTTGATGGATCAGCCAAGTATCAGCAGGAAGCTTTAGAATCAGTGGACCAGCGAGCTGTGAGGTTAATTGGCGACGATAAACTAGCTGCCAAGAAGCTACTTAGTCTCGAGCACCGCCGTAAAGTAGCATGTCTGTCTATTTTCTACAGGATTCATTACGGGGAATGTGCGCAAGAGCTTCACGATCTAATTCCACCCACCCCATTTCACTACAGGACTAGCAGAAAGTCGGCGAATTACCACCCATTTCTCGTTGAAATGCCAAAAATCCGTACTCAGCGATATCGATCCACATTCCTGTTGCGTACTGCACAAGAATGGAATTCGTTGCCGCCATCTCTGTTTCCTGAGACCTACAATCTTGGAATTTTCAAGGCTAGAGTGAATAGATATCTTCTAGATCGACGAGCTCCATCCTCGGCCACACCGTCGCTTAACATCAGGCGAGTTGGTGGTCAATCGTAGATCTATCTTTCATAAAAAAAAATAAAAAAAAGTAAAGAAGAGTTATATGAAAGAGTTATGTTATATTAATTCTATCTATGTATGTTTTATTTCAATAAATGTTAATTAGTTTTGTAAAAAAACACGATAAATTTAAAAACAAAACCGGACAAGTGCGAGTCAGACTCGCCCACCAAGGGTTCCGTACAAACTAGAAGATAAAAGGGGGAAATAATTTTTTTATACTTTCCATCTTATACCGAAAAGTATACATCGTAAAAATATTTAAAAACCTGTTTTAACTTATACTAACTAAGCTCTTTCATATGATACCCCACATGATACGGTTAAAGAACTTTAAAATTTAGACCCTCATTCCTTGCGTAAAGACACTATTTTTTTGTGATTAAATTAAAAATGTCCAGTTTCGGATTTTTCTCTTTTATTTTTTTATACTCTAACACAATGATTTTTGCCAAATTTCATTGTTCTAGGTCAACGGGAAGTACCCCATAGGTTTTGATTCCCTTGTGAGTGTCGAAATGTGCGTTTTTTACGATATATTCGGCAGTAACTTTTCTTACGAAAACTTGAGAAACTTTATTTTTCTTTCTGCAGCAAGATACTATGGATCTGCGTATATGGTTTTAATTTCAACTCGATACCTTCACGCGTTCCCGAGATAAAGGTCTTGACACCCGACGGACGGGCAGACGGAGAGACGGACAACAAAGTGATCCTATAAGGGTTCCGTTTGTTCCCATTGAGGTACGGAACCCTAAAAAGAAGAGTTTAGTTTAGTAATTTACCTTCGACGTTGTTAACCCTCAAGCGGGTGTCAATGACGCTGCCGATGGCGGCGGTGCCGAGCTGGTGGTTCTGCGGGTCGGTACTGTACCGGATGATGCACTCCAGCCACTCGTCCGTCCACTGGGCGGCGACCTCGTCGCATCGGCTCGTCGTGGATGAGTCGAGCTGGATGCCGTATTTGTCTTGTAGGTTCTGAAGATAACGGGTAGCATAAATAAGACAGAAAACCGAAATTATTATGACATTGTGTGATACCATGACTGTACAAGAGAATATATATTTTGTAACGCTGGCAAGCTATATCTCGCAAATAACACATCGGATATGAAAGTAATGTATTAAAGCTAATTTCAACATTATCTAACATGACTAATGGATAAAAAAAACAAATGTTTTAATAATTTTACTACAACATTTTTAGCGGTTCATAGAACACACAATACCTACTAAGATACTCATCTTAGTAGGTACCTATTGTGTGTTCTGCTAATGCTAAACGTATTTCACATTCAACAAAAAAAATATTAGGTACTTATAATAAGTTTTAGTAGATATTAATTTATTCTGAAAGCCAGAAAGCACAGAAAAAACAACAAACTAATCTTTATTCGTTTGTAATATGAAGTAATACTTCTTAGAAGACTACTTACCTGGCTATCAAAAATCTTCTTCAAGATCCTGACACCGTCTTTAACCATAACCATATCGTCTGGATGCTCGAAGAACTGGGGGTAGAATATCGGCGAGTCGAGGGGGTCCGCGGACTTGAGCGTCAGGTAGCCTGCCGACCGAGGGAGAAGAGCCACTGCGTTGGCACTGTGAATAAGATTTGAGGGTTTATGTTCTGCGGGTTATTTTCGTGAAGGTTTCCCTTACATTTTTAACCGACTTTCAGAAAGGCGAGGTGGTTGTCGACTGTGTGTGTGTGTGTTTTTTTGCATGTTTCAGCGATTACTTCGCCAATTATGAATTGATTTTGATGATTATTTTTTGTTTGGTAGGTTATACTTCAGAGGTGTTCTCATATAAATTTTATCAAAATCGATTCTGTACTTTGGTTTTTATAATAAAATAACTGGAAAAATATGTCATCCACGTAAACGCATTGCGTATTTTAAAATCGGTTGTTTCAGTTTTTTAAGCAATAATTATGAAAAATCAATTTAAAAAAATCTCGAGTGGAGACCACAAGCGCAGCGTAGGAAGACCAGCTACAAGACGGATGGACGACCTTGTACAAGTGGCAGGAAGACGCTGGATGCAGGCCGTTTCCATCAGATCTTTTTGGAAATCCACCGGGAGGTCTTAGTCTAGCAGTGAACTTCTTGTATCTTGTACCTGAAATACAACTAACTATAGTAAAGAAACTCACGATACGTTAACACCCTGCGCACACGGCCCCGGCTCGCCGACCTCGCCCGTCCTCGAGCACTCCGCGTAGAATCCGTTAAAGAAGAACTGCAGGTCGGGTTGCTCGCGGTCGCGGTCCGCCAGGCTTGAGTACAGAAGGCCGGTCAGCTGCAGGGGACGATACAAACAACATTAGTAGTAATTAGTGATGGAGGGACAATCAGACGTATGCCCATTTGCGTATCTAGAGATGTATTGTAAAAAAAAAGCTTTTATTCCAGAGAAAATACTTAGGCATACATAAATTTTCTGCCAAACTATAAAATAGTTTGTTGGCAGATAAGCCTCTGTTAGACTATACTATAATATTTGTTAGACTATATATACATATATATATGTACATATATAATATTCTAACATTATAATATAATATGTTAGAATATATTATAGGTTGGGCCTGGCCCCTAAGATTTCTTTATACTTAGATGGATAACTCAAAATCCTGGGATGGGCCTAGCCCATCTGGCCCGCCCTTATATAAGTATGTATACGCCCATGCTTAATTTATGCCGCCGTGGGTCGGATTACTCACGTTAACCGGGCCTTATAACTTGGCAGTATCATGGATCGTAGTGGACGAGTAAGGGGGCGGCGACAAGATAAGAGAAGCAATTGCCAGTCCAGGCTAAATGTATTACTACTTTCGACCACTAAAGTTTTGGAATAGTTGAAGAAATTAAGATATACTTAGTCATTTAATTCTTTCAAATTTGAAAGGGATCCGACAACCAGAGGTCTCATCAACTTCACTTTGAATTATTTAATTACACCTTTGGACAGAATATTTCTAATGAACATGTAGCTTCTCATTCAATTGGTATATTTTTGAGATACTGTCAACGTGGGTAGCTTTGGCTTTGCGTTAAACTTTGGACATAGCCTGGTTTAAAGATTCTTGATTTTTTTACCAAAAGATGAGTAATTAAATTGATTGATGAATGCGTGAGTTGTAGTCGCCAAACATTATAAATGTTGATTTATGCATAAAGTTGACAAATGTGATGGAAGTTTTAAAAGTTTTCCACGATTTTCTAAACACAAGAATTTATGACTAAAAAATGTATGTCCAAGATTTCGGATTCAATTATACAAATCTTGTTTAAATCTCATGAGTTTTGTTTAATATCGATAAAACATTGATCTATCTTACCGTTTTAAGCAATATTTCTTGGTCTTATTTAATTTTACTTCGTAAAAATATTGTAAACAAAAAAGTCAACGTATTTTCTTTAATTGTGGGTAACATTGACAATGGAGTTTCAGTTAATTATACACATAATAATGCATTAATAATGTGAATTATTTCACTTCTATGTCTGAAAGAGATGTTTTAAGCAATATAATGTGGTCGAAGATGGTAAGCATACATAACACGGAATAAGAATTGTCTCTCAATTAGGTGGTTTATAGTCATGGCATATTCGTTAGGTGTTTGACAATAGCTTTTCCACTTGAGAGTTCCTCTCAAGTGGAAAAATATCGTCAAACACCTAGGCTGCAAAACTAATACTCAAACACCATAATTCATTTCCTAATGATATTTTTCCTACACGGAAGATTAGCTCGCAGTTTCTTTTTCAAAAGGTGCTTTCCAATATAAAAGTTGAATGCACAACCAACTGCGCTGACGTTGCTTCACTTTAGCACTTTCTACATTTCTAAGGCCTCGTTATCAAATGCTAAAATAAATTTTACTACTTTATCGGCGTAATTAAAATATATCTTGAAAACACTTTCTATGGGAATAGAGTAATTACAGGGAGGTACGCTTGTAATTCCTCTACACGTAAAGTAGGGATGAATCTTTTTCTCTTGGTGTTGGCTGTAATTGGATAGGTAATTCAAAAATATATTATTCAATTTAGTATTCCATGTTTGTCTTCGTCTCTTTTGCAAAATATTAGGCTATAAAATTCTAATTTTTGTAAGGGTCAAGTGTCTCTCCCCCTCTATCAGCTTAATGGTTCTTGTCGAATAGGTATGCTGAAAAAAAACCAGCAATTAATTTCCCTGACGAAATTGTAAGGTAAAATATCACAAGTAAGTAGGTTTTACAAGTTAACGAGTAATAGTCGATCAACTTAGCTTGACTAGAATATTCTTAGTATCAAACAATCCTATTTTAAGTTCGCATAATTTTGATATAGACATAAATTGTGATATGGAACTACAAAATCCTACATTGCACGTGGCCCGACTTGCACTTGACCAATTTATTAAAATTGTTTTTAGTTAGTACATATCCGAAAACTAGTCTTTTAATAACCAAACAAAAGAAAACTAAAGAAACATAAAGAAAACAGTAGGTATGGAATGGGTTGAATATTTTTAAATTTGATATTAATCACTTTAATCTTAGAACTTATAGTTGATAGTGATGTCATTCAACACTCAAATGATTGTAGAATTTTTTGGCTTTATTTGATTTTTAAGAAATTATTTCATTAGTAAGAGAAAATGAAATCAAACTATTTTATTTTTTCCGCTCGCTTGTAGTTCAAAGTTTTTAAACGGCATTTCCCATGAAAATGAACATGATTGAATATGACATATTGATAGATCTATGTTTTTTACATCAAAAAAGTAAAATAAATCAAACCTAAATTACGTAAATCACCGTTTATGAAGATTTTCCGCTATCGAAATGAACGGGAGTCAATTTTACCCACTTTGGCGTTTAACTTTGACAAGACATTTAAACGCGATTTTCTTAAATATTTTCTATACTATTGGACTTGTTACTTCTTTACTTTAAAATTGACCACGAAAGAACACGCTTAAATAAGTAAAATAGGTACTATTAGACTCATACATTAATACTCTGATATCGTCAAATATATGAAAAAGTGTGTGTAAAGTTACCCACGCTGACAGTACTTCAAAGGAAACGAATATTGATAGCTAACCTGAGTAATACCAGTGCTGCTCATAGGCCCATTCCTCGTGAGCAGGTAGTCCGTAGCCACAGCCCAGTCCAAAGTCTGCGTGTCATTTAGTGCGGTCAGGAAGAAATTGAGGGTGACACCCACATGGTTCCTCATGTTCTGGCCCACAGCAGGCAAATCAGCCACTACGGGGATGTTGAACTTCTCGAGGGTCTCACGCGGTCCTATACCAGACAGCAGCAGTATGTGAGGAGTGTTTAGTGCACCTGCACTCAATATCACCTGTGGAATATTGTATAATCTTTTAAGGAATGTACTAAACTCAAAATTATTTTAAAACATAACACAATGTTTAAAAAAAAACCAAACGAAGGAAGAAAGTATGAGGAACTAATACTCTCTTTAGTTACTGACATGTCGAATCAGAATCTGTTATCTGCATGCAATACGTTAGAAGAGTCTGTCTGGAACTGAATCTGTTAATGAAACATCAAAGCAGCAATTTCTGATGAAATTGCTGCTTTGGTTATGTCCATTGCCAATTGCCATATGATAATTTGATAATGCTGATATGTCCAACAAGGAGTATATTAACAAGAGTGTCCGTACGTGCCGAGTTCACGTTCATTCGAGTCGTAGTCAAATTTGTCAGGGAGGTATTGAAGAGTGCAATGTCGCGGGAATGCACGATGCATTCGAAAAGCCGAAGATCGTGACAATAACACAGCGACAGACACCGCTGCCAGCCGTTACACGTCTGACCTTTAACGAGGTACTCATGGCTTTAATAAAAGGATTACAAAAAAAGGATTCTAAGGACCAGTGAAAATCATTTTCACTGGTCCTTAGAATCCTTCGTGGTGCGAGAGTTGGATCGTATGCGGAAACTGTTTTTATCATTTTCATTGCTTATCCACTGAGAAGATATCGATAGCGCACTTTCATTAATATTTATGCCATAACCGGGAGCTCACTGCATGCGGTATAACAACAAATAGCCTCTATGGTAGAATGGAGGAGACAACGACAAAATACGAAAAAAGAGGACTTGTTTTCCTTTTGGATACCATCTAGCAACCCTAATTGTAAGGGATTTAATTTATAATTTAATTTGCAATTAATGTGTACTGTTTACGTGATATATTATCCATTCATTCACTCTTTCTCTCTTTCTTACCTCTTTAGAAGCGCGTACAACTTTGGTATCCCCGTTCTTGTCGATGTACTCTACCCCTACAGCCCGCTGCCCCTCGAAGAGCACCCTGGAGACGTGTGCGTTCATTTTCACATGGAGGTTGGGACGCTCTGATTCAGGCTTCAGGTAGGCTCTGGCAACCGTGTAGCGTTGCCCGTCACTGGATGGGAAATACTTTTTAATTTTCGACATCAATGGCACGCCTTGACAATAAACCCAACTCGTATGCCGTTACAGAAATGGGCGTATACTAAAACAACCATCAGTTTTGGGGCTCTGTGGTCAACAAGGAATCCGGAATTTCGTCTGTCCGCCTGTCCGTCTATTTCCGGCTTAGCTCAAAGTCTTACTAAGTAAGTCTTGGGGAGTCCGTGTCTACACAGTCAGACGGTGATTGGGGGTCAGTACCGTTCTAATTCTACCCCTTTCGTTGAAGCAATGATGCTATTTGAGCTATAAATACGCTATTATGGATATTATGAGGGCGGCGTAAAGCTGTAATTCGATGACGGCGGATCTGCCGGATAAATGCCGTAAGGCGAGATGGTATGCCCGATCTGGGAAAACAGTTCAAGAGGTTCAAAATTAGTACTAGAAAGCTGTAATTTAGTATGGATATAAATATTTAATTACGACAACAAAAAGGCAAAAATAAAATTTTGAAATATTTTTTTAGGGTCCCCTTTTTTTTTCTTGTCACGATTTTTTCTCGTCACTTCATAGTGTGGGGTATCTTTGGATAGGTAGGTAATAAAAAATTGGTATACGGAAATCATTTTCCGATTTAGTGATCCGTTAGAACACATTGATCATTTTATTTAAACTAAAGTAATTTATTTATAATCTATTTACTATTTCATTTGTGTTGTTAATTATTAATAGTATTGTATAATGTTATAACTTACGCATTGAAGGCTTGTGCGATGGTAAACCCGTCGGGTGTATTAGGATCATTCATGTCTGTGATCACTGGATAGCCAGTCTCGTTGATGGCGTTCAAGAGCTGGTATAAAGCAGCGGGTTGGTGGTTAAACTACAAACAAAGAAAAACTCGCATCAGACAGCAAACATACAAATACGTAGATATATTTGGAAAGAGATCTATTGATACATACATACATAGGGTAGACCGAGGCGAAACGGATCACGAGGCGAATCGGTTCAAAATAAGAAAATCTCAAATAAAAAAAAATCTGCACGTCATGAAACGTAACTACAAGCGTCAAAACGTTCCCTGGTTCACGCCACGCTATTTTGAAATTATAGTAGAACTCTCTCGCCTGCACCTCAGTGCCAGCGAAAATCGCAAGTGACACGGATGTAGGGTGCGGTCGCGTTTTGCGCCAAATATAAGGTAAATGATTTTGGTTTTGCATTCTCTGGTATCTTTAATTAGCTTTATTGTTTTAATTGTTGTTTTACCATATGCTATTTGAAATGAAATATGAGTATAATGCTAGCTTTTTACGCTATAGTGATGGATATTTTTTCAAAAGATATTGTTTTGAAAATATGGGTATGGGGCTATTCGGATCATTGATTTTGGGGCGAATTTGATCATAACGCTTAATGCATATAACTAACCAATATTTATTTATATGTTGTTTTAGATGGTTCAGAACTATGCAGTACAAATCCAGAACCAAAACCAAGCCCAAGTAAGGACCTACAACCTAATGTTTTCTCAGAATCAGATCCAAGTTCAAGTAATGAACCGGTGGAGAAATGCGCCGACAGAGTCGGTGCTAAAGACTTTATACGCTTGTGAATTATGTACAGATAAGTAACTGATCTCATAATTTAGGTTTATATAAGCGTTTTTATAAACATTTTTAGTTTTTTAGAATATTTTTTTGTTCAAAAGAAGTTTATTTGTTTGATCCAATTCGCCCCCAAATCGGGGGTGAATCGGATTTTTCCCGATTATCAAGTTTTTGTTAATTAAGAAGAAATTTTTATTTTTGTTCAATATTTTAGTAAGTGGTTATAAACTATGATAAATACTGATTATGATTCAATAAATAAAACTGATGTGCCTTATTCAGAAGTTTTTTTTTTCAACCCAAACTTGAAGTGATCCTATTCGCTTCGGTCTACCCTACACATAAACGTAAACGCAGTCCTTCTTTCGTCCTTCTTCACGTCCTTCTTACGCAGTCGCGTAAAAAGACCACCTAACGCGGTTGAAACTAAAGTCGGGATTACTCAAGACAGACGTGAGAGATTTAGAATTTTTATTTTAAAATCGGTTAAATAAAAAAATACGTGCTTTACTCGTACCTGCTGAACGGGCAGTGGTCCTTTATCCGAGTGGTATTTTTCGCTGACGAGTGAGCCAATTTGCTTGTTTCCCTCGGTGAGGGCGAAGTACGGCAAGTTGTCCTTCCAGGACCAACCCTCGGCGCCAGCGTTCACCCAGTCTTCGTAGTCTGCTGCATGGCCGCGGTGGTACATCATGCCGTTCAGGAGGGTGCTTCCACCTGTTTAATCATTATTTTAAACTTGATCCATGTTCATCACTCGGTACTCGGGTACGCTAAAAAACGTACACTCAACAGCGTATCAAGTGCAACGAAATCTTAAGTTAGACTGCAAAAATAGCTCTTCTGCACCTGTACTATTAAATATTCTAGGGCGATACTCAAAGCTATCAATTTATATATTATAAATGTGAAAAAGTTGCAACGATCAGCAAAAGTATACATCCAGCTTCATTCCACAAATGGACACCCCAAAAATGGTCACATTTTTGCTAACTGTATAAAACGCTCCAGGCTTAGCCTAGGCAACCCTGTACATTTAGAGACACCTTACTAATATGTGTAATCCTAGGTAGCTCACATCTTGTTACCCGATGAGGTAGGTAGGTAGTACGAAGCATAATAGGTATATAGTTTCATAAAATCTCTGGAGCTTAGGTTGTTAACTTTGTGGTTATCACCACCCAGACGGCCGCTGATGGGAAACTGGAAGTCAGGGGTTGTTAAAATGTTATTATTTTTAGGATAAGAAAAAGGAAGATTTCTTTTTTGTAGACATTTCCAAGTCATTAAATCCTCTCCTCCTCCTCTTGCATAACTCAAAATTTAAGTAGTTATTTATAAATGCATATATTAGTTCATAAAAGGCACGGACCATGGAGTCTGTAGATAATAAATTTGTTAAAAAAAAAAACATTAAATATACCTAAAACTGATAAAAACCACTCGACCTTAGGAAAGTTGATTTGATTGATTGAAAATATATTAATCTTTTAAAATAATACGTTATCATATAAGTATGCTAAAACATGAATTACCTATCTAGCTATGATAAATAGTAGTAACTATCGTAAATAAGTAATTACTGTCGTAAGGTAATGAAACCGATTGCTAATCTTGCTAGATTATATATACCATGAGTATTTTATAGACGAGCTAATATACGATTAACTTTTTGCGCACGGAGATTGTTTTATTTTATCTACTTGGAAAATGCCTAATGCAGCTAGATACATCTTTTTTCGTATTATATTTGTACCGCAACTTTTTTTTTTACATCTCTACGACTAATGTAGTGTCACACGTCGGACACTCCATACAACGGCGCGCTATTTAGTCACATATTCACAAATTGACATCTGTATATAACACACACATACACATGTACGAAGTTAGGGTCGTCGTCTGGTTGCCGCTCGCTCGACGCTAATTGGGATTCGAGCGCTTGAAGCCCACAACGGCTCCTTAAAACGACAGGGTGAGCGCGGGTAGCGGGTGAGGAACCCGAGGTTGGCGGGAGGCGGAGAACATCCGTTCTGTATGTAATATACTAATTTATTCTGTGGTAGGTATAACTTACCGAGAACCTTCCCTCTGGGCCAGTTGCACCCCTCATCTCCCTGATCGAGGCAGTAGTCTCCGGTGACGGTTCTGTACCGCCAGTCCACCTCTTCGTTCGACCAGAATGCTCTGTAAAAGGATGGTATTCTTGCGCCCATTGGCGCTTCTGGGCCAGCTTCTAATAGCAGTACCTAGAATAAAAAATCGTATAGATATATTTCATACCTGAAGCAAATTTCTTAGTGCGTCACTTGAGATAATACTTATTGAGAGATCAGCGATCGGAATTTGTTAAAAGAAACGTTGATTGCACACTGTTATATACAAAGGGAGAAAACTGGTTACTATGTCTGAAAATTATCAGATTTTTTTATTCATCATCATCATCTCAGCCACAAGAAGTAAGGGAAATAAGGGACCACTATTACAGTATGTATTTCCTTATTTTTTTTTTATACAAGATAGATCTACGATTGACTACTAACTCGCCTGATGTTAAGCGACGGTGTGGCCGAGGATGGAGCTCGTCGATATAATATTCTCTTACTCTTATAAATAACGCAAGACGTGGGGAGTGATTGCTGATGATAGTCTGACGGATGTGAAGACTTACCTTAAAATAAGTGTCTTCTGTTAATCGTCCCGCCACGATAGGTCCCGCTGCACCAGAACCCACCACGATGAAATCATACTCCTCATTCAGCTCCTTTCTGGAGGAGATCCTCTGGCACGGAGAGGAAATATCACACCGGCCATAGAGAAAACCTTCCAATAATATCATGAACAGCACCGCTCCGCTGCATATCGGAGAGTTGACTATAGATAAACCTTCATCGAAGATTGGGCAGCCGCAGTCCTGGTGGAAAACAAGCTACGTGTTAAGGTTGGTGTTGAAGTGTGCAGCTGTCTCTCTCGTGCATCATATTTTTTTTAAATATATACAATCAAATAGCTGGGATATTAGAAGAGTCAGAGACAGATTTGTTTATTGAGATAGGAGAACTGTTTTTTAAAACGTTTTAGTCAGTTATCATTTATAACGGCGGCTGTGTTTTATAAACAAATAATTTGGAACTCCTCAGATATCATAAAAGATATCGAAGAAAAACTTTTTTTTAACGTTTCTCCTATCTAAATAAATATTTAAGAAAAGTTGTCTCACACTTTTCTAATATCCCAGCCGAGAGTGATACTTGCGCATTATCCGTCTTACTTATAAACGTAAAAAATAAATATAAAAAAAACACTGAATAAGGACTTGTCACTTTCTGTTAGACTAGAACTGCCACGCGCAAAAACGAAACAAAAGTGTTTAACTAAAATGCGCTTACTCAGCGTTTTTATGTAAGACGGTATGAGTCCAGCCCTAAAGAACTAAATAATTTGGATAATTCGTGAAATTGTTTCTCAATAAAGATAATAATAATTTACGTAATTTTGTAAAAGAAAAAGGCATATATATTTGGAATTAAGCCTTTTCTTTTTAAATCGACCCGAATGGGGTGATATAAGTTTGACGTGTCGTAGCTCTCATACGTTAAGACCGATTTTAATCTAATTTTTTTTCTTTGAAAGAGGATTTCATCGAGAGTCTAGGTGAGCCATTGTAAAAAAAAACTTGCCACCGTTCACCCAGGTGGTATCAGGAGGTGAACGGTGGGTAGGAACCGATTTTTAGCTATGTTTCTCAAAATGATAATGAGAAGAAGGGAAGTCGGAGTGAGTTAAAATCGAAGTCCAGAAAAAATAAGTGCTTTGACAATATAAAAGGTAATAAAGTTTAGGTACTAAGCATAAGTCCAGCCTAAAGAACGGTATTACTTTATAATCATTGGGCTAATATTAAGTATTATATAAACATAGTTTTTAAAAGTATGACTGATCACATTTTAACACTGACGTAGGTTATTTTAAAGTGAATTTTGTTTTAAGTATGATCTTAATTAAATTAGGATTGTAATTATAATAATTTTAGCACTGGTAGGTACTTACCTCAGCTGATAGTATCATTTTGGCCGGTCGTTATCCGTATGCAAGATCACCAAACTCCCTAAAAGTAATAAATTAATATTTGAAATAATCGCTGAAAATGATATAACTTTTAAAATATAAGACTTCTAAATATGGTATTCTGGACATAAACGGTCTTATGAAAAAACGATACGTAATTTTGATCAATGCTCAAAATGTTCGGTCTACTTCTCGCAACTACCAAATGTCACTTGCGGAAATAAGACAAATAAATTTGAGTCATTTTGTGATGTTTTCATAGTTGACGATAAAGCCGGGAAAGCGAAATATTTTGTGAAAATTAGTATAACCCTTTATTTTTTTCACTATAACTTGATAATCAGATCATTTATTTCACTAATTTGTTTACAAGTTTACCCATTTTATTCCACTAGCTTATTATAAACCCTTACGTTTCACTAATTGTAAACCAGTATACTCCTTTCACTGACTTTAAAAAAAAAGTAATATAACAACCAGTTTATTATCTTCATTCACTAACTTACTGAATATTTACCCCTTAATTTCACTAAAATCACTAAACACCTGCAAAAAATAAATCGAAATTACTTGTTCTCGTTGATCACCAGTCGGTCGTTGTTCAGTTTTTTTTATTTTGTTGTTGTAATTTTATATAGAAATAACATCGCCTGACATATTTTATGACATCGTATGCGTTTTAATTTATGCATCGTATGGTGATAATTTAAGAGTATTTTTTTTAAATCGACTGAAGTTTCTGTGCGCCCAATCTGAAAGTATACCTTTTACAAAAAAATAAACTATTTATAACAGCTTATGACGGTTTATTCGATTATGTAGTATTATCAAACATCCTCCTTATTTTTGGAGTCGGTAAAAAGGTGAACATTGTGCTAACTCCAATATCTTACAAAAGTTACGTAAGTGCGATAGTGGGTCAGACAAACGGAAATTATATTTGTAGTGTTGAGCAATGAGTGAAATTGTAGGGGTACATTGGATTTTTTTTAAGCAAGACAGATCTACAATTGACCACCAACTCGCCTGATGTTAAGCGACGGCGTGGCCGAGGATAGAGCTCATCGATCTAGGAGACAGGATTATTATTATTCGAGGTAGGGTGGGAGGTCATGAGCCTCCCTGTCACTGCGACCCTCGCGGATCTATTGTAACTTCCCTCCTAAGGGTTACAGCACCTCTCCCAATCCCAGATGTGACATAAATCTCACTAGGGATTTTGGGGCGAAGGCCTTCACATCCTCAGGGTAGAGGATAGGTCCTCCCAGGAGCTGGCTCCTCTGGTGGTGAAGCGCCACACACTCGCAGAGGACATGAATGGGTGTTTCATCCTCTTCGAGGCAAAACCTACACTCAGGGTTGAGGGTTCTCACCCAGCCCCATTCTGTGCAGGTGTTTATTCATTTTACAATGTCCCGTTAGGGTGCGAACAAGAACCCTTATTTGGCCCTTGCTTAAAAGAAGCGCCTCCTCAGTGAACTTTTTGCTGAATCCTGTGAGAAGCGCTTTGGAGTGAACCATTCCCGGGCTTTGGAGACAGGATATTGGAATCCATAACTAAAGACGTCTTGCACTTTAAAATAACAAGTAGTTAACGGAAGGCTAGCTACGGGAGGATACACTTGCCCTTTTGAGTATATATCGGTAATAATCTAATATAATATAATATATAGCTAATATATCTAATATAACTATAATATGTCGGTTATAGGTTGAAAAACTAATACTGACTACATTCTTAAACTTTCGCCATTTTAAAATACATTAAATCAATAAATTTTAACCAAACTACTACTGTATAATCGGATTAATCTCGTTTATTTTACATAATCTTAAGATTTGACATTTTAACAATCGCGATAACCTTAGAGAATATTTTATTTTTTTAAAGATTTTTTTGTCACTTATATAACTAAAAATTGAAATGAATTGACTAGTGAAGTCGAGTTACCAATTTTGGGTTATTATTATTAGGTTTTCAGTAGCATCTTTGATTTGAGGTGACGTCACTTCATACAGACTAGGTAATTCACTGAAATTCAAAATAGTTTTATTGATAATTACAATAAGGTATAATAGGTCCATGTTTATTATTTTTTTATTTATTTAATTTTTTAGCTCCATAGACACCAGGGTCCGTGACCTTTATCATAATTACAAACTATTGTTTACTACTTATCGTTACGGGAAAATGTTTTTTTTTTGTTTTCTATATAATTAAGCGTGTTTCATTATAGATCTTCTTAAATGATGTCGTCAAACGCAGGTTGTACGTTATAATAAAAAGTGTGTTAGCACCCGAACTAGATATTGTGTCTCGAATGATAACATCCTCCTGCGTGTAAACTAGGGATGTTGCGGATGCATTTTTTTTCACATCCGCGGATGCGGATACGGATGCGGATTTTAAGAGGCTCACATCCGCAGATGCGGATGCGGATGCGGATCTGTACAAAAAAATTATGTGTTGGTTTGGTAGGGTAAAAAAAACAGTAATATTTATCCTTTCTTTTGTGCCGTTGCCGTGCCGTCCGTGCCTTTTATGAACTAATATATGCATTTATAACTACTTACATTTTTTTTTAAGTTATGCAAGAGGAAGACAAAATTTTAATTTACACTTAACTAACATTATTTGTGGTCTTTTAATAAAGATTTATCTATCTATTTAATTATTAGCTTATCAAAATTAAATTATTATTTTAATAATAAGTTGGGTTGTTTGATCGATCTTTTACGTTTAGTTCTATTACGATAGACCAAGGCCGTAGGCAGGTAGGGGGGTCAACCCCCCCCCCGAAATATCCCGGCCATTACCAAACATTCTTCCGCGCACCGATATACCGATTCATCGTTCTTTTCTATGTAAGTTTGGCTGTTAGAGGGGATGAGGGTGCTTACCAAGGACGCTCTTCATAATTTTAATCCGCCTCTGTTAGGAGTAGAAAAACGTTTTACCCTTTTTGTATAGAAATAGAAGAGCGTGCGTCGTCTCTCGTGAGGCAATTGCGCTCCATAGAGAACGCATCAGGCGATTTGGCGGTCAAGCGCAATCAATAATAAGAACCCATTGGTATAATCCGAGTGTTTTAAATAACGATCGGTTTCGTTTACGTTATCACCACTCGTTCTTGGATATCATCAGCTGATTTGGCGGTCTATCGTTAAATAAAAAAAATGTATAGGGAAAGAAGGTCTCACCAGTTCTCTTATCCGCGAGGCAAATAATGGGTATCAATAATTTCCGTCGTATATTTATACGTTTTTTTTTACTAAGCATTTGATAAGACGATAAGCATCTGAATATTGGTGATCTAATTGATTGTACATCGATTATTCCGTATAGAAATCATTACAATACAGTTTTGTTTCAGATATAGATGCAATCTCCTGGCATGACTTATTTTTATGCGTCCGCGCATCATTTTCATCGTTCAATCATGATTTTCATTTATTCTTTATCTATTGTTCTAATCAGGAATATTTTTCTCTTGTTTCAAATGTATTTTAACCGACTTCAAAAAAGTACAATGTTATAAATTCGGTTCTTTTTACAGTTCCGTGGTAAACAAGGAACCCTTATAGTTTCGCCATGAATAAAAAAACATTGGGGTTGTGGTTAATTTATTTTTCAATTTAGGGATCCGTTGCGAAATATTAAGCTTAGAAGTGATTAATTTTTGTTTCTCTCGCTACCAGCTAAATGGTTGACTTTGGAGATATAAAAAAAAATGGTAGTAGAATATATGATGAAACTAAAAAAAAAACGATATATAACAAGTTATCGAGTTACAGTCGATCAATTTAAAATAATTACTTAGACAAGTCTACGTGTTAAGAAAACCGTGTGCGTCTTGGGACGCCCGACAGAAGTGACAACGCCAGACTCCGCCGGCGGCTGGCACCGTAGCGTTAACGTAACGAAGTCCGTTTTTTTGAATTGATAACTTCAAGACAAGTGCGAGTCAGACTCGCTCACCGAGGTTTCCGTACAAATTAGTAGATAAAAGGGGGAAATGATATTTTTTTTTATATTTTCCTTCATAAACCGAAAAATATACTTCGTAAAAATATTTAAAAGTTTACCTGTTTTAGCTTGTGCTAATGAAGCTCTTTCATAAGATACCCCACATGATACGGTTAATTCACCTTGAAATTTGGACCCTCATTCCTTGCATAAAGACATTATTTTTTTGTGATTAAATTAAAAATGTCCAGTTTTCGGATTTTTCCTATATGTGCACTATAACACAATGCTTCTTGCCAAATTTCATAGTTCTAGGTTAACGGGAAGTACATAGGTTTTGATTCCCTTGTGAGTGTCGAAATGTGCGTTTTTTACGACATATTCGGCTGTAAGTTTTTTTACGAAAACTTAGAAATTTATTTTTTCTTTCTGCAGCAAGAGACTGTGGATATGGTACGTATATGGTTTCAATTTCAACTCGATACCTTCACGCGTTCCCGAAATAAGACTTATCGCAGCACCCGGATGGACGGACAGACGGACAGACGGACAACAAAGTGATCCTATAAGGGTTCCGTTTTTTCCTTAAGAGGTTCGGTATCAATTCTGTCGGGCGTCCCGTGACGCACACATTTTTTAGGGTACACTTAAACTAATCTAGCCAGACAGACTGGCTCCGTAACGCGTTACGCAACGAAACGGCTTACCCTTCCATAAGAAGTTATCACTTCGTGTTTGCAGTCTAACTTACGATTTCGTTACGCAAACAACAAAACGGTCGTCAAAGCCGCATCGCTATTGCACATTGGCGCTCACGTCGCTGTTTACCAGACAGCTACAAGGTGTAGACACTGCTCTGCAGTTGTGATGAACAAAGTGACAGTACAAAACATGACAGTACAGTACTTTCTAGTACTTTAGTATATATAGATCGTTGACAGTCAGAATATTTTGTCAGATAAAAATTCCGCTCTCGAATAGTAGCATTATTGTGTTAATACCGTAATAGGCTAGTTGACTTAATTGGAAAACTTGGTTATTTATATACTTTAATATCTATTTAAGTTTCCGGCAGCCTAGTGGTGAGACCGTCTGACTTGCGATCCGCAGGTCCTGAGTTCGAATCCCACGGCACGCACCTCTGTCTTTTCGAAGTTATGTGCGTATTGTTGATTGCCGCCAACTTCAAACGGTGAAGGAAAACATCGTGAGGAAACCTACATGTCTGAGAGTTCTCAAGGATCTTGAAGATGTGTGAAGTCTACCAACCCGCACTTGGCCAGCATAGCAGACTATGGCCTAACCCGTCTCACAATGAGAAGATGGCCCGAAAAATACTATTTTATCCCAAAAAACCTATATTTTAAAGATAAAGCAATATTTACATTACGTATTTTGTATAAAAAAAAACAATTTGTATTTCCCTTGAAAACGATGAATAGTGTCATGGCGTCTTGATGACGTTACAGTCTGCGAAACGAGACTTTACATCTGTGTCAAAACAATACGGAGTAATCTGCTCTGTTATAAAAAAAACGTCAACAACAACAATGATGTTTTGCGTGGCGTGACGTAACACTTTCTGATTGGTGTTCGCTGTCACGTGACTTAATGCCAATTTTTATCGAATTTATTTTCTAAAAATATTAATAATCTTTTATGAGATATAGACTGTTTTTTTCTTATCTACGTCTCTTCATTTATAATTAGAAACTATAAACCAAGCAATTTGTTATTAGTGGACACACACAAGCCTATTTCATGATCCTGGTCAAATATCGATAGAAAAAGTGTTAAATGTTGAGCACTTATTTTCAAAATTCAATAAAACCGACCAAGAGCGAGTCGGACTCGCGCACGAAGGGTTCCATACAAACTAGTAGATAAAATGGGGAAATTATATATTTTTTTATATTTTCCCTCATAAATCGAAAAACATATATCGTAAAAATATTTAAAATCTGTTTTAGCTTGTGCTAATTAAGCTCTTTCATATAATACCCCACATGATACGGTTAAAGCACTTTAAAATTTGGAGCCTCCTTCCTTGCATAAAGACCCTATTTTATGTGATTAAGTTAAAAATGTACAGTTTTCGGAATTTTTCCTTTATGTGTACTACATGAAATTGCTTCTTGCCAAATTTCAAAGTTATAGGTTAACGGGAAGTACCCCCCCATAGGTTTCGATTCCCTTGCGTCTAAATTCCGTTTTTTCCTTTTGAGGTACGGAACTCTAAAAATCACGTTTGTTGTATGGGAGCCCCCTTAAATATTTATTTTATTCTGTGTTTTAGTATTTGTTTTTATAGCAGCAACAGAAATACATCATCTGTGAAAATTTCAACTAACTATCATGGTCCATGAGATACGCAAGCCTGTTGACAGACGGACAGACAGACAGCGGAGTCTTAGTAATACCGTTTTACCCTAGCCTATGTACTAAGGCACGACAAAAGTTATTGCAAGTAATGGTTGTGATATAGTTGGAATAATCTTTGTTAGATACAATAATAATATAACAATGATAAGCAGAAACAGTAAATCATTCACATGTTGATAAACATTACGCTTGTATCAACTGCGTATTAGTATTGCAAAAAAACAACGAAAATAGCTTAGTCAGATTGTAAGAGCATTTTGCCTAGACATAATTTTTTTTTTAGTGATTAGTGGGAAAAGAGTCCGTACTCCGTAGTTCGACCATGCGTCTCGCTCGCGCATATACACATATTTTTAGGGTTCCGTAGTCTGTCCGCGGCTATATATTGCTCAAATACTATTAGTATTAGAAAGCCGTAATTTGGCATGGATATGCATGCCAGTTATATTGAGAAAGTCGTAGGATACGATTTGAAAAAAAAGTGGGAATGATTTTTTTTCTCATCTACTACGTTGGATAGGTAACAAAAAAAAAACCGGACAAGTGCGAGTCAGACTCGCCCACCGAGGGTTCCGTACAAACTAAATAAAAGGGGGAAATCATATATTTTTTAAAAAAAATTCTTCATAAACCAAAAAATATACATCGTAAAAATATTTAACACATTCCTTGCTCTCCACTTGGATACGAGGGGCTATAGAAGCGGCACCTCCCACTCGGATCCGAGCAAGCGTCCCGTTCATTTTGTAGTAGTCAGTAAACCGCCGGCGTTTGAGGCGAAGAATGTGTTAAAAACCTGTTTTAGCTTATGCTAATGAGGCTCTTTCATATGATACCCCACATGATACGGTTAATTCACTTTAAAATTTGGGCCCTCATTCCTTGCATAGAGACACTATTTTTTTGTGATTAAATTATAAATGTCCAGTTTTCAGATTTTTTCCTATATGTGTACTCTAACACAATGCTTCTTGCTAAATTTTTGAGTTCTAGGTCAACGGGAGGTACCCCATAGGTTTTGAATCCTCTGTCTGTGAGTGTCGAAATGTGCGTTTTTTACGACATATTCGGCTGTAACTTTTTTGTACGAAAACTTTGAACTTCTGAAAAAAAAAGAGCAGCAAGATACTATGGATCTATGGATTTTTCTTTCTGCAGCAAGATACTATGGATCTGCGTATATGGTTTCAATTTCAACTCGATACCTTCACGTGTTCCAAGATAAAGGTCTTGACACCCGGACAGACGGACAGACGGACAGACGGACAGACGGACAGACGGACAGACGGACAACTAAGTGATCTTAAAAGGGTTCCGTTTTTCCTATAAAGGGACTGAACCCTAAAATATTGGTGTGTTAAAACCATTTTTCAATTTAGAGATCCGTTTACGAAACGTTTAAAAAGTTAAAATTAAAATTTCGTTCAAATTTAATTTAAATTAACATATGTAATTTAACTCGTATGTTCATAGTATGTGTCACTATTTTAAGTTCACATAAATAATAATGCGCAACTACGGAATGCTACTTTGAGATGGCACGACACGCACTTGGGCGCTTATTGAAGTTATAAAATGACTGAATGAACTTATAAAAAATCGTCGTTTGTAAAACTAGAAAACAACGTCACAAATATCCGAAAAAAATTAATTCGATCCGAGTTCATGCAGTCATCTTATTTATCTTCAAAAATGTGTATGCGCGAGCGAGACGGACGATGGTCGACCATCGTCCGCTAGTTCGAACTAGCGGACTCTTAACACACGAATGCTCGATGTCAATCATGTGATATACATTTAATAATTTAATACTTAGTAATTTTTTCGTCAATATATAGTGCAATCATACTTCTTATTCGATTATTGTTGTTTTTATTATGTTTATTACTTATTCGATATTTTTATATTGTTACGTATATAATTACTTTTATCTGGGTAATTATATGATAAGTTAGACTTTAAGTGCCTACATAATGTAGGTACAACATTATAAGAGTTAACACAGAGTTCTATTCGACCACAACTTTTAACAATTTGTCGTGCGCAATGCGCATACATAATTATTACAGTTTAATACTTTGCAAAAAGGCCAATTAATGACCTCAGTACTATAATTATTTAAGTGTTTTATATATTATTATTTTATTATTATTTATTGCTATATCTCGAATTTTTTTAATCACAGAGTGAGTTATGTCGCCGTAACCACACCATTCCACAACGGTGTCTGGTTATAAGTAGATAATAGAGATCATGTAGACTTTAATAGGAAACCTTATTGCCCTATTGTCATAGGAGATAGACATTAAGTAACCTTAGCATTAATACCCACTTATGTTATTTAAGTTACATATAAAAAGAACTGTGAGAAAATAAAGATCAGTCTCGACTTAGTTCTCAAGTAGAACACACTTCTCAATTGTACTTTTTAAAAAGCCTATCTCCCTCGCCCGTTACCTAACTGGCGCAGTCGGAAAGTCGCGTAACCGGAACAGTTTTTGGTTGGATAATCGCATCCTAGTAATCGAATCCTCGTTTCGCGCGCGAAAAAGAACCTACTACGGGCGCAGCGCAACAGAGAAGCAGGCAACAGAGCAGCAGTTGAAAATAGTCAGACTCATCACGCCATAAATTCGGCAATGGTTTTGGGGTAAGTGTAAACTTTGTTATTCCCAAGACATTCCTATTCTCTTCCTGGCACAATATAATCCAACTTTTGGTGTTTCTAGTGTCGAGGTATTAACCTAGCGGTGTACATTTATGCACACGCATTTTTGCTGATTTTTTCATTTTGTTGTGTTTTTCGGTCAAGAGTTAAAATGTCTCAAGATAGGAAAAGCCACGGTGAAAGATCCTTTACAGAGGAAAAACCGGTACCTACCGACCTCTCCACATTTTCACAACTATTACCCAGCTATGACGGAAATAGAAGAACTCTAGCATTTTATGTAGAGGGTGTAGAAAATGCCTTAAGCCTAATAACAAACAGCAGGGACGACCCTAGCGTCACCTGCCTTATAAGAAATAAATTAACAGGTAAAGCTGTTGAAGCAATATCTCAAAGCCCTGGCGCCAAGACATGGTCAGACGTCAAGGAGGCTTTACAAAGAAAATTCGGTGAATATAGATCAGAATTACAACTTGTCCAAGAATTAATACAGACCAATAGGGAAAATAGCTCCTTAGAGGCCTATGGAGATAAAATACAGAACATAATGAGCACTCTCATATCACTAGAACCTGTAAAGCGTGTTTATTACGAACAAATGGCTCTTGAAACCTTTTTAGATAAATTAAACCCAATAACAGCCATCTTAATTAGATTGAAAAATGTAAAAACTCTGGAGCAGGCCATTACGGCAGCAAAACAGGAGGAAGCTAAACTCAGGGCTAGGCGCATACAACAAAACAAGTCTAGAAACCCTGCAAATAATTTTAATAACAATAAACAACAAAAACCGAACAATTTTAAAAAAAGAGATCAGTTTAAGAAGCAACATGCGGAAAATTCGGAATCCAACAAAAAACGATTATTTTTCCAAAAGGAAATAGATGATGATGACGAAGATCAATCATCCTCCGAGGAAAATCCCGAAGAAAATCTGTCTGAGGAGGATCTAGACGAAAATTTTCTTCAGGAAATAGAAAGAAACCTAACAATATAGTATTTATGAACAGCATTCAAAATTATAGTCGCCTCCCTTATATTTATATCAGCGAATTAGGAGGTAGATTTTTAGTAGACACTGGAGCCTCTCAATCATTAATAGCACCAAAAATTTTGAAAACAATTGAAAGAAATAATATTAAAATTAAAAATGAAATTCATTACATTAAAACAGCACATGCCACTTCCAAACACAAGCAAGTAGCTTACGTAAAATTACCTAAACGGATATTTAATGAAGAAATAACCCACAAATTCTTAATTTTTAATTTCGATTCGGACTTTATAGGTTTATTGGGACTTGATTTTCTAGTCCCACTGAACTGCAGGATAGACATTAAAAACATGCAACTTCGTACAGATAAGGCTAACATCCCCATTAGAGATGACATCAAATCTTACACAAAATTAGAATCAAAATGCGAAAAGGTAGTTAACCTCTTGTGTAACTATCAAGAAGGAGATTATTTCTCAGAAGGTACTACAACAAAAAGCGGATTAGTTTTCCCACCAGCAATAGTTTCAGTAAAAAACGGTAACGCCTTAACTACAGTAATTAACACATCAGATAAACAAATTAGACTCAAAAATAGCTGTAATTTGAAGTTACAACAACTAAACTTTACAAAGAAAGAAACACCACAGGCTATGCACTCTAAAAATAAAACAAAAAAATTGGATGAACTGTTAAAAAACAATCTGAACAGACTAAGAACAGACCACATGAATCCTGAAGAAGAACGTGAAATTAGAAAACTTTGTTATAACTACCGTGACATTTTCCATTGCGAAGAAATACCCTTAACTTTCACACACAAAATTAAACATCAACTTAGACTAACAGACGACAAACCTATATTTGTTAGAAACTATAGACAGGCCCCAAAACAAAAACAAGAAATAAAAGAACAAATAAATCAATTATTGGATCAAAATATAATTAGAGAAAGTAGTTCCCCATGGTCTTGCCCAGTACACATCGTCCCGAAGAAAATCGATGCAACAGGAAAACAAAAATATAGACTAGTAATAGATTACAGAAAACTTAATGAGAAAACAATCGAAGATAAATACCCACTTCCTAACATAGACGACATTTTAGACAAAATAGGACGAGCACAGTATTTTTCCACAATAGATTTAGCCTCAGGATACCATCAGGTGGAAATGCAGACAGAAGACGTAGAGAAAACGGCATTTACAACCGACCGAGGACATTTCGAATTCCTCAGAATGCCATTCGGACTTAAGAACGCACCGAGTACTTTTCAAAGACTTATGGACTCAATGTTACGAGGTTTAGATAATGTTTTAACGTACTTAGATGACGTAATTATTTATTCCACATCATTACAGGAACACTTAGACAAATGCAAGCAAGTATTTGACAGATTTCGGGCACACAACCTCAAAATTCAACTTAATAAATCAGAATTCCTACAAAAACAAGTCAAATTCCTAGGACACACCTTAACAGACAAAGGCCTTCAGCCAAACGAAGATAAAATAGCAGCAGTAAAGAAATTCCCATTGCCTAAAACTCAAAAAGAAATAAAATCCTTTTTGGGACTGCTTGGATATTATAGAAAATTTATACAAGATTTCGCAAAACTTACAAAACCACTAACAAAATGTCTAAAGAAAAATAGTAAGATAGAACTGACAAAAGAATACACTGAAGCATTTGAAAAATGTAAAGAAGTACTCATAAACGCACCTATACTTCAGTACCCAGATTTCGAAAAATCATTTATCTTAACCACGGACGCATCAGACGTAGCATTAGGAGCAGTTTTGTCACAAGGACAAATAGGAACAGACAAACCAGTAGCATACGCTTCACGTACACTATCTGACACAGAACAAAAATACTCCACAATAGAGAAAGAATTACTAAGCATTGTATGGGCTACCAAATACTTCCGCCCATACCTGTATGGCACACATTTCACAATTTACACAGACCATCGCCCACTCACGTGGCTCATGTCCATAAAAGATCCTAATTCCAAGCTCACACGCTGGCGCTTGAGACTTGCAGAATATAATTTTGACGTACAGTATAAAAAGGGAAAATTAAATACCAATGCAGATGCATTATCGAGAGTACAAATTTTACACTACAATGAAAGTACCATTGCCCCGAATACAAACGATCCACAACCAAGCACATCTACTATAGACCCGGATTTAGCAAATATAGATATAAGAACACTATTAGATATGCCCATCACACCAGAAATACCGGAACAACAAGACGTACCACAGACTTCCACATCACAACCCGAAACCAATATCGAAAATACTAAGGACAAAATACCACAAATAAATGACCCAATTGACAGACAGTTAAAACAATTTCACATACGTAAAACACCCGGAGACACATACAGAATAGATGACAGGTCAAAAGGCAAAATTATAATTAAAGATGTTTGGATCCCCATTAACAATACAAAGGAACAAATTATAGAATTCCTAAAAGAAAATACAATCCCGAATAGAGTATTTCATTGCTATTTCCATCACGAAGAGTACTACCCCATATTTTGTGAAGTGTATAAAAATATTTTCAGTAATCGCGGCCCAAAATTAATTAGATGCATGAATAGAGTAACACTTATAGACAGCACTTCAGAACAAACAGACATTATTAGAAAATATCACGAAGGTAAAACAATACACAGAGGTATTCAGGAAACATACAAACACATACACAGAAATTACCACTGGCCAAAAATGTTGCTAACAATACAAAAATTCATAAATAAATGTGACAAATGTCTGAAAAACAAGTATGAGCGCAACCCTTTAAAGTTGCCACTATCCCTAACAGACACTCCACACAAACCTATGGAACATATGTTCATGGATTTGTACAGTAGCGGAGGTACAACATTTTTGACAATAATAGACAATTTTACAAAATATGCACAAGCTATGCCACTCACAGCCTCAACCAGTATCCATATAGCTGAAGCTCTACTCAACATATTCTCAGTAATAGGTGTACCAAAACGAATAACAACAGACTCAGACTCAAAGTTCGACAACGAAGTTATTACGGAAATTTGTGCTATGCACGATATACACATACATTTCACAACTCCCTACAACCCGAATTCAAACTCACCAATAGAAAGACTACACTCTACCTTAGCAGAAATAATTAGAATTCACAGAATAACAGACAAAGACGAACCGATAAACACTATGAAATACGCCATTATAGCTTATAACAACAGCATACACTCAGCAACCGGATTTACACCATTTGAGCTACTATACGGACACACGGACAGTAGGAACCCTTTAGAATTATACTGCCCAAAAGAATTTTACCAGGAATACGTTTTAAAACACAGGCAAATAATGGAAAACACACAAAAACTTATAAACAACAAGCTAGCTAGCGAAAAACAACAGGTCATAGAAAAAGCAAATAGAAACACAGAGAGAGCACAATTCAGAGTAGGTGACATTGTTTACAAGCAAGTTGCTAAAACAGCAAGGAGCAATAAACTAGAGCCGAAATACTTAGGACCTTATACCATAGTACGCATCCACCCAGAACAAATAGCCGAAATAGTAGGTAAACATGTAAACGCAAAAACAATTAGAGTCCACTTCCGTTTACTAAGGCGACCTGAAAATGTTTCAGAAACGCAATCACCCTCGCCGCAGTGCTCCAACTCGCAACAACCGCAGCAATCATACAGCCAATAGATAGCCATAACGGAATTTTAGTGCTTACAGAAGCAAGAGCACAGTACCAGACAGACACGTACCACTTAGCTGTAGTTTATAACACCTCACGATTAAGAGATGTTTACGTAGATATATGTAGTAATTATTATACTATGCGATTGAAGCAGAACAGCTCAGTAGCAATAATTAAGCAAATTGATTATCTTATCGATATTATAGAAAATAGGTTAATGTACCTAGGATTAGAAAACATAGGTTTTAGGTCAATATATAGACATAAACGAGGACTAATAGATGGACTAGGCTCCATAGTAAAAGCCATCACAGGAAACTTAGACCAAAGCGACGCAATTAAGTATGATAACGAAATAAAAGCAATTCAATTGGCAAACAACAACAATAAATTAAATCAGAGAAAGACAATAAGTATCATGCAGGATTTTATGAGAGAATACGAAAAAAGTTTAAATGACATTAAAAATAACCAAAAAGAAATTTATATTGCAATAGATAGGTACTCTAAGCAAAGCACCGAATTTGAAACAGACTTCTTAACCATGACCATATTTAGTAACATAGAGACTTCGCTTCAACAACTCTACGATAGATTAGAAACATTAGAAAACGCATTAACATTTTCTCACCTGAAAAAGATGCACCCTAGCATTATCGAGCCATCCTACTTAATTGAAGAATTAAACAACATCCAAAACGAGGTCAATAGTTACCTGGCTTTTCCCCCAAATCTAGAAAACATTCACTTATGGGAAAAAGCCATTATAGTAAAAGCTTATAGTACTAATGAAACACTTAACTTCATACTAGATATACCACTAGTTACAGAACAGCCCTATAACCTCCTACACCTTTATTCCATCCCTAACGACAACAACACCATCCTTATCCCTAAACATCCTTTCCTTGTCTTGGGAAATAATGAGTTCGCTTACCCCCACGAGCCATGCACCGAAATCGTGGAGGACAACGTCATCTGCACACACCTGGATTGGCAGCCACTGCAGCACTCAAGCGACTGTATTGCTCAGCTCATACAACACCAGGAGCCGCACAACTGTACCTATGCCACAGCCACGTACGAAGACAACATCATACAGCAGATCAAAGACAACAGCTGGATAGTCATCATGAAGCATGAAGAGGTAATGAAGACCATCTGCAACAACGACGTACAATATCAACGCAACAAAGGAGTCTTCCTGGTAACAACAGATAACAACTGTAAAGTACAAATTTTGGACAAAACACTAACGACACACCAGAGATACGTCAACGTCAGAGAAACTATACCGCTACCACGCGCATACCAAACACCCAAAATTTCCCCGATAAAAATAAAATTGGAAAATACAGAACTAGACAACCTGAAGCACGTCTTGCACCAAGCAGAGGAAATCAAGATCCCGGAAGAAGACTTCACCACCATTCCCAACACACCAAGCTGGCCATCAATCGTACTATATGTCATACTATTCCTAGCAGTCACAGGAGCAGCCGTCGACAAGTTTTGGTGGAAACCCCGGAAATCGGCGCAAATCTCGGCAAAACAACCTGAAGATGAAGAACTCCAACTTCACCCGCAGCCTTCGATGCGCCTCCATCTTAAGGGGGGAGGAGTTATGTCGCCGTAACCACACCATTCCACAACGGTGTCTGGTTATAAGTAGATAATAGAGATCATGTAGACTTTAATAGGAAACCTTATTGCCCTATTGTCATAGGAGATAGACATTAAGTAACCTTAGCATTAATACCCACTTATGTTATTTAAGTTACATATAAAAAGAACTGTGAGAAAATAAAGATCAGTCTCGACTTAGTTCTCAAGTAGAACACACTTCTCAATTGTACTTTTTAAAAAGCCTATCTCCCTCGCCCGTTACCTAACTAGTGTTCAAAACAATTTTCATTGAAAGTATTTAATATGGCCTACTATTATCTATGGTTAATCGTGAATTTCTAGGTCCAATAGGCTTAGAAAATATGGACCTTACTTTTATTTTAGGAGACCTATTCAACGAGTTTCACCCCTATTTTTAATTTTATTGAAAAATTTACTATGGTATTTCTTAGCCCTTCGCAGAACACATATGCATGCCAAATTACATACGGACAGACAACGAGGTGACATAAGGTCACGCAACGAGCTATGGAGAGGACTATACTCGGAGTCTCTCTACGAGATTGAATCAGGAATGAAGAGATACGTAGACGTACAAAAGTCACCGATATAACACAGCGGATTAGCACGTTGAAGTGGCAGTGGGCAGGGCACATAGCACGTAGAACTGATGGCCGATGGAGCCAAAAGGTTCTCGAGTGGAGACCACGTACTGGCAAGCGCAGCGTAGGAAGACCAGCTACGAGATGGACAGATGACCTCATACAAGTGGCGGGAAAACTCTGGATGCAAGCCGCTTCCAATCGGTCTTTTTGGAAATCCATGGGGGAGGCCTATGTCCAGCAGTGGACTACTTATGGCTGAGATGATGATGATGATGAAGGCAACTTTAGCCGTAAAGTATATTTGTCCAGCAATATACTTTACTCTGCTAATTATGGATTGTTCTCGATGGTTCTTCTTTTGTTTGATGGTAATACCAAACGAATAGCGTATTTTGAAGTCGGTTTTTTCAGTTTTTTAAACTTATGGCTAATTATTATTATTATATTAAACTTATTTTAAATTAATTATAGCTTATCTAATGCGTGCTAACACACTGCATACCTATTTTTCGTATCCGCAATATGATATATAACCCGAGTCCTGAGGCTTGAAATTAACATTCGCGAAATCCTTAGAAACCATTATGAAAAACTTTTTTTAAAATATTTATCCTATCGAAATAAAATAATCTCCTTGAGTTCCTTCTTTTTAGTTAGTTTCATCAGCAGAGGCAGAGTAGTATGATCAATTCCCGTTGTCCACAGATTACCTATTGGGGGCGGGCATATAAAATATGAGAGATAATTTTATTTTTATTTACGGGGTGGGGTGGGGGGAGGCAGGGGGGATCCGCCTGAATCTCGCAAACGGCTCCAACGAGTTTTATGAAATTTGGTTTGTAGGTAGATTAAGGGAAAATAAATCGATCTTGCTAAATTAGTGAACCTGGGCTTGCTCGTATTTTCAGTCATAAAAAATCCGAGTGGAGCTCGATCGCCCAGGTACCTAATGACACTTGATTGTTTCCTCATTGATCGACCTTAAACGAGTAAAAAGAACTGAAATAACGAGCTCCAGGGGTTTAATCACGACTATCATTAAATAAATTAATTATTATTCAAATACACTTAACGCGTTAATTTTGTTAGGTATATTTGCGGTTAAACCAGCCCCACAGCGGACTTAAAAATAAATTGCAATAAGGTACTTACATCGAAGTGAAATCCCGCGACTGCTTGAATTGAAATCGATTTTTGTGAGGAGACAGCGGGACTTTCAAGTTTGGCCAAAGAGGTTTTTAGGATATCGACCTCCGTACAAAATGCTCCTGAACTGAGTGCAACAGTGCACGCATTGCGTTTTAAGGAACAAGTTTAGCGTATTTTGTTTGTGTGGTATCTTCGTAAACGCACTTTTTCTGTCACTAATTAAGTAGTAGTAGATTACAATGGCGTACTAAAAATTGTTTGTGTAAGTAGGTTTTTTGAGGATGTCGATAGTAAGAAGTGTAATTGAGGATGTGCTTTTTTGCCGGCAAGGCGGTGGTTTCATTGTGTTGTTACTGAATTGTCTTGTATGTACCTAGCCGGTAGAGCTAAATGCCGATTGATTGAAATATGTTGCCCAACTGTTGTCCTTTTTGTCATGATTACCTATTTGACGTCATGAGATAAACTAGCTGAACCGCTTTATCCTGAGTTTTTGACTAATAGATAACATACAGCCTTAGTTACCCGCTCGTCCCGTCCCATAGAGAGATATTTGGAGACATTTGGAGGATGTCTTTCAAAACAAAATAATGAAATAAGGACAGCAGTCCGCTTAATTCCATTTTAGTTCTCTATCCGAACAGACTCTACCTACGTCAATATCATCATCATCTCAGCCACAAATATTTTGGGACCACCTCTGAGGTATTACCTATCAAAATGGATTTCCAAAAAGACCGGTTGTGCGCGGCCTGCATCCAGCTTCTTCCTGCCACTTGTATGATATCCTCTGTCCACCTTGTGGCTGGTCTTCCTATGGGCGTGCTATAACCATTTTTCAATTTAGGGATCCGTTTGCGAAATATTAAGCTTCGAAATGATAATTTTTGTTAGAATCAAGTGTCCCTTCTACAAGCTAAACGGTTGACTTTGGAGATATGACAAAATCATAGCTAGTAGAATATATGATCAAATTAAAAGGAAAATTATCACGGCAAAGTAGGCTTTTCAAGTTATCGAGTAATAGTCGATCAACTTAAAATAATTACTTAGACAAGTCAAAAATGAATATTTCATTTAAATTAACATTAAGTTAATATGTTCGTAGTATCTCACAAGAGACCCTGTTTCAAGGTCACATACATTATGATATAACTACGTAATCCTACATTGCGCGTGGCACGACACGCACTTAGTCTTTTATTTAAAATGTGCACAATAGTCAAGTAGTTGTCAAAGTATGTGCAATATTCAAATAATTAGTAGTAGTCAAGTACAGGAAAAAACTAAAAGTGCATTTTTGCATGAGATTTTACTATGAAGCCAAGATCTTGGTATATTAGCCATCACATTAGGCATGACACTTGAAAATAAAAATCGGATACCTTCTTAGTCTAGTAAAAATAAGATTTGTGACAACATAAAATACAACTAAGTACCTATATTGTTATTTAAATGAATGAACTGGTGTTTTGAAATACATTTGACATAATTTCATATTGATTATTATGAAAGCTAATTTTGTTACCTTTACACGCTCAAACGGCTGAACCGATCGTTATGAAATTAGTATAGAGATTGCTTTAGACCTGGAACCGGACATAAGCTACTTATCATCATCATAATCATCACCGTTTTTCATAACTACGCGAGTGAAACCGCGGAATGCAGCTAGTCTATAAAGTGGATATTATTGTTGATCTATGATTTTTAGTTATTTTCCTTTCATAATTTCAAAGAATCCCCCCAGTTGCAAATACTGTGATCTGCTCCATACAAACGGATTTATTTTTACTAGACTATTTTAGTGATGCAAAGTTTAGCACGAAATAAAAATAAAACCAGACAAGGCGAGTCAGACTCGCCCACCACAAATATAATTTCCCCCGTTTATCTACTAGTTCCGTACAAACTAGTAGATAAACGGGGGAAATTATATTTTTTTATATTTTCCTTCATAAATCGAAAAATATACATCATAAAAATATTTAAAAACCTCTTTTAGCTTGTGCTAATTAAGCTCTTTCATATGATACCCCACATGATACGGTTAAAGTATTTAAAAATTTGGATATCCTCTTTCCTATATTTTGTGATTAAATTAAAAATTTCCAGTTTTCGGATTTCTTCCTATATGTGTACTATAACACAATGCTTCTTGCCAAATTTCATAGTTCTATGTCAACGGGAAGTACCCCATAGGTTTTGATTCCCTTCTGAGTGTCGAAATGTGCGTTTTTTTCGACTTATTCGGCTGTAACTTTTTTTATGAAAACTTAGAAGTTTGATTCTTCTCTCTGCAGCAAGATACTACTATGGTTCTACGTATATGGTTTTAATTTCAACTCGACATCTTCACGCATTCCCGAGATAAAGGTCTTGACACCCGGACAGACGGACAGACGGACAACAAAGTGATCCTATGAGGGTTCCGTTTTTTTCTTTTGAGGTACGGAACCCTAAAAATGGAAAAGGAACTCGTATTATTATGCAAATGACACAAACTAAACATCTTAATTATGTTTTGTATTGTTGTTTCCAAAAACGAAACTATTCAAGTTAGGGTTTCTTGTCTTCAAAAACCTGTATTGCAACCCGATTCTGGATAAGATTTTTCATGTGCTGGATCGAAATATCTGATATTCTTTAGTGCCGTTGACTTTTTCTTCGAAATGGAAATATGCCCACTAGAACCATATGACGACTATGACCTGATTATAAACGGAGGGTGATTAAGGATGAAGGACCTCTTGAAAAAAATATATGCTTATCTATTTGATTAACAATATTGCTAATTAAATTGGCTACTCCACCTATCTCATAAAGTTAGCAACATTGCATGATCGGTGAATAATAAAATATTTTTGATGTTAGAATCAGAATCAGCAACGATTTATTGTTTCACTGTGTTCAAAAGTTCTTATAAGTAGACAAGTCTTAACAGCGTACCCATATATATACATATATATATATAACAATTTAAATTAGTCACTTAAAATAAATTTCACCGTCACACCTTACAATTAACTTAAAATAAAAATACTACAATATAATTATTGTCAATAAAAATAGCTAGTGCCCCAAATCAGGTACCGTCGTGTTCATCTTTCCTCGACCAAAAGTGCCCATTACGCTGGCAGCGTTCCCGCGCTGTATGGCCAGGGAGATGTTTTGGGCCAAGAAATGGCCCGCCCGAGGATCGCACCTTCTTTCCTTAAGCCGTTGCGCTAGGTCAGAGACAAACTTCTTTGCCTCCGAGCCCCACGGTCCCGCCGTTTCTACGGCAAAAGGGACAAACTCGTACGCTGACTCCAGAGCGGCGTATTTGAGGTGTTTGCCTTTTGCTGCCGACTCCGCTCCCGCACCTGCGACCCGTTGGGTGGCAGGGAGATGGCAGGAAGCAAAAGTGCTGACGCATGTTGCGTCCCATATAAGGCAGCGACCTCTACGCCAAGGAATCAGTGTGAGTCCATCCGGCCGTTTCCCATCCGACCGCGAAAGGCCGGGAGGCTCCAGCGCACAGGGTATCTCTGCTGAAATAAGGGCTCTCTTTATTACCTCGTTAATGGCATGATGCCGAGGTCTTCGCCCTGCACAACGGGTACAGCTGAGGCCGTGATGTCCATTTGCCTCCACAGTCGCACCACAAACGCACACATGGGGCTCGTAGACAGCACAGCCGAGCCGCAGTCCCGCAGCCACCCTGAGGGAGTCGTCGTCTAGCAGCGTACCCAAATTTGGTGAAGGTAGGGCATGCAGCCAGGCCCCTGACTCCGGCTCACAGACGGCGTTGAGACGTGCTAACTCGACTCGTGGGGCACCGCTGCGCAATGCATCGACACTATATGGCCCCAACATCTCATCCCAGCTCCTTTGTAAAATGGGTTTCGCCGGCAAATCAGCAGGCGGATACAAACGCGACCACTCGACGTGGGCGTCTGCAGCATAGGGGATGCTGATTGTGTTACCGAAATCCGGTAAAATGCGAGCAACCAGACCTGCAGATCCATATGAAGAGGCGAAAAAGGCGACGGGACCCAGTTCTTGCAAGCGACGCAGGCCCAGGCCGCCAAACCGGATCGGCAAACTAGCTTGAAACCATTGACTCTCATTCAGGGCAACATTTAGCGTTTCCTCAACGATCCGCTTGAGTGCGTCATCGAAACGTTGAACTTCTTCTGGGAGCTTCCAAGTCGGGGCCGTGCGAATGACATAAGTCAACTTGGGCAACCCGAAACAAGCTCTCAGAAGAGTCAGGGAAACGTGCCCCGGGAGGTTCTGGAAATGATTTGCTAGCGATACCAATGCTTGAGTTTTTGACGCCAAGCTCTCCTGCATGCCTTCCAAACAAATAGGAGCACCAAGAAGACTTAGTGAAGCCCGGTCTAAAATCTTAAGTCCTGGGATGAGGGACGAAAAAGTGCTACTCGAATTCGCGGCTGCTGGGCTGCAAGGGTAAAATTCACACTTACTAGTGTTTACCTCCAGGCCCAGCTCCTTTAAGGCCGGGAAGAGTAACCTAATGTCCCTTTCAACTACCTCTGGGCTTCCACCTAAAGTCCCGTCATCCAAGTACCAAATATTCAGAGGGGACTCGAGGGAAATAATCGCTCTGTGAATGGCCATACTAAAGATGAGAGGGCCCAAAGGGTCACCTTGTTGTGCCCCGACCTGAGACAAAATGGAATTACCCTCGAAGAACAAATTACTTGGCTTGGAATAACATTGGCTCAGAAATGGGAAGATGGATGGCGTTAGTTCTCTGACTTCCGACAACATCGAACTCCTGTCAATGCTGTTGAATGCGTTACGTATATCCAACTTAATAAATATGTCATTACTCCCTTCGCGCATCACAAAAGTTCGAGCAGCATGAATTGCCGCTTCACAGCCGAGGGGCGTACCAAATCCAACCTGATGGGGCTGCAGGTACGGCGTGATATTCTTCCCGACCGCCTGGCAGCACAACTTGGCCACCAAGCGTCGGAAGGTGTTACCTACGGCTATCGGCCTGATGCCACCATCCTTTTTTCTAAGGGCGCAAAGAGAACCTCCGTAAAGGAAGGGGCAAATTTCGGGGTTCAAATTTCCCTCTAAAAGAAAATTACACAGTCGTGTAATCGACTCCAGTAGCCTTCGCCCGTTATCCCCTGCTGATGGAGAACAAAGCTCTTTCAAGTGATCCGGACGCAATCCGTCTAGACCGGCCGCAGATCCCCGGAAGAATGAATTTAGTGCGTTCGACACGTCTTCAATTTTCACAGAAAGGCAATATACACAATATATATATATGTATATATATAATCAGCCCTGTTTGTACAAACTGTGCCAATGCTGGGTGCGGGCCATCTTCTCATTATGAGAAGGGTAAGGCCATAGTCTACCACGCTGGCCAAGTGCGGGTTGGCAGACTTTACACATCTTCATGATCATTGAGAACTCGCAGACATGAGGTTTCCTCACGATGGTTTCCTTCACCGTTTGAAATTGGCGGCAATCAACAATATGCACATAACTTCGAAATGACAGAAGACAGAGGTAGGTACGTGCCGCGGGATTAGAACCCAGGACCTGCGGATCGCAAGTCAGACGGTCTCCCAACTAGGCTACTGGAAACTTTATATATATATATATGTAACTGTGGAACTGCAACTGTGTAATTTGACATATAGTATGTCAAAAAACACAGTTGCAGTTCCACAGTTCAGCAAACTGCAACTGTGTATTTTGACATAAATGTTAAAATACACAGTTGCAGTTCCACAGTCCGCCATTCCTGTTTACTTTTTAAGACAGATGTACAGACACAAAATTTAGTATACACATTGCAACGTCATCACCCACTTCAGAATCTGTAACATTGTATAGCTGCTAATAAAACAATGGTACTTACATTTGAAAAACATTTCCATTTAGGCAATCGGTTAAAAATATCGCGTCGCTATCGCCAGTTCCGTTATCTTCTGTTGCATGTCAACACGGTTTCATGTAGGTACACCTTATTAGGATAAAAAACGCAGAAGATGTTTCAGAGCCTCATTATGATAATTTATGGCGGTACAAGACCGACAAGCGAGACCTACAAGCACAATTGACAGACAGACAGCTCTACCTACCCTGATGACATAAAAACTACACATGGTTCATGATTTCACCTAGTGCAGTGGCGAATTGAGGTTCCCCACTCAGAAGCATTGTTCTCCATGGCCAGGCACGTAACACGTGATTAATTATTTATATCGACAAGAAAAATACCCGATCCGCATTTTAGAAGCCCCGCGACGGGTAACGGGTAAAAAATCAATATTGGGCTATCCTTAGCATAATCAATATATAAATTACAATAATAAATTCCTTCATAAGCACCAGCTTTCAAATGAAAATATAATCATCAAAATCGGTTCACCCAGTCGAAAGTTATGAGGTAACAAACATTTTTTTTTTTACTGTCGTAATATTTTGAAATCGGTTGAAAAAAGAATCATCAAAATCAATTCATTATTGGCGAAGCAATCGCTAAACAACCATACAAAAAAATATACAGTCTAATTAAGAACCTCCTCCTTTTTGGAAGTCGGTTAAAAATGGGTTCTTACCACGTATTTTATCCACTGTTTTCCGGCATGCTAATTTTATTCACCTCTTGAGACAACTTTGATATCACTTTGACACATTATCAATTAATTTCACACTTTGGCTTTTATTGCACATATTTTTAACATTATGTACCTAGATACTTTTTATCACAAGATTAAAATTATTCATCATCAAAAAAACATATACCTATTACCTTCTAGTTTTTTACTAGGTATGCATTTTTATTCAACCATAACCTTTTCACAGTTTTTATTTTTAATTTACACTAGCAACTGCATTCACAACTCGCGTAAAGTAATTATCATTTAACAATAATACATTTTTAAGCTATGTAATTAATATTTAAACAAACAGCAACCTTCTTAAGAGAATAGTTACGACTAATTAAACACAAAAGGCGTAGTGAACAAAATGCTTTATTATTTGCGAGTAAATTTACGTAGGTACACATTATATGTTGGTTATTGAGGAAAATTGATTTAATGGCAGATAACATTTGAAAAAAAAAAACATTATATTTAACCGACTTCCAAAAAGAAGGAAGTTATCAATTCGGTCTGTATGTTTTTAAGCTATTGCATAGCTTCTATCGCGGGCCTTGATCGTGGAGACCGAACCCAGAAATTCCGTAACGAAAATAACCTAACACACCGCGCGTAAAGCTATTATGCAATAGCTTTACCGCGGCAGTCTCCGAGTGCCACACGTCTTTTTTTTTATGTTTGTTCACCGATTATTCAGCTAATTGTGTATTGAGTTTGATGATTCTTTCTGTATTTAGTTCATACTTCAGAGGTATAATAAAATATAAATTTTAAATAAATATATCTTCCATATAAATTTTATCAAAATCGATGTAGTACTTTGGTTTTTATAACAAAATAACTGGTAAAGTATCATCCAAACAACTGTAGAAAAGTGAAGTGCAAGTCGCGTATGTGCTATTCACTTTTCTATAGGCGTTATACATATTGCATATTTTGTTTATTTTCACAGCTTCATTATCCTAATTAGGTGTACCTACATGCGTAGTTTAATTTATTTTCACAGTTTTTTACAGTTTAAAAAACTAAAAAAAACGATTTCAAAATAAGCAATATTCATAACGCCTGTAGAAAAGTGATTAGCAAGTCGCGTATATGCGTACATTAAGCGACTTGCTATTCAATTTTCTACAGTTGTTTGGATGATACTTTACCAGTTATTTTGTTATAAAAACCAAAGTACTTCATCGATTTTGAGAAAAATTATATGGGACCACCACTGAAGTATGATCTACCAAATACAAAAAGAATTGTCTGAGTAATCGGTGAACAAATATACAAAAAAAACAGACCAAATTCATAACCTCCTTCTTTTTGGAAGTTGGCTAAAAATAAACACAGTTGCAGGATATAGTTAAGATAAAAAATCTTAGAATATTATAGTGCTAGAATTGGCTTTCGAGCCGCGCGGCCTGTACAGTAGAATCTACTTTACACAGCACACTACTCGAATGGTAAGGTCTACTTATGATTTGAATGGCTTGTTCCATTTGCCTTCGAAACTGCGGCACCTGACGGCATAAAATTGGAGGGCCTAGTCTTTGCCTTAGAGACTAAAAAACATGCTCATAGCTTGGGCTAGCTTATGCGAGAGGCTCCGTACCTTAGGTCTGTCTGGTAGCTTTTCCAGCAAATTTTAGTTGGCATTCAACGCGACGGCAATGCCGTGAGGATAATGTGGTCTTTTAATAATAATAATAGTTTATTGGAGCTAAAATTTGGGCCCAGTCTACCCTCGGGGACATTCGACATCATACTCTCAGCCACAAGAAGTCCACTGCTGGACATAGGCCTCCTCCATAGATTTCCAGAAAGACCGGTTGGAAGCGGCCTGCATCCAGCGTCTTCCTGCCACTTGTATGATATCTTCTGTCCACCTTGTGGCTGGTCTTCCTACGCTGCGCTTGCCGGTTCGTGGTCTCATGGTTCTTGAGGACATTGGACATAAGACATTTATCTTGCAGGTTTTAGCGGACTTATCTATTGTAATAACTGTAATTTTCTCTGAAATGAGAAATATCAAAGGTAATGTTTAGAAACGTGAATTTTTAAGTGTGAGACTTTATTAAAAAAAAAATAAAAAAAACGGATTTATCACGTATACATAAATTACATAAAAATACATAAATTTAAGACCTGACGTTTCGAACAGTTGGCAGCATCCGTGGTCACAGGTGAGACTGCGCATAAGATTAATCGTTTTTTAAGCAGATGATCTCCGCCGGACAGTTGCTGCTAGGAAGCAAGGACAGAGAGCAAACCAAGGTGGTGGTTTCGGGGACTATCAATTTGTAATCGAAAACCAATCGGTAAACGAAGTCGGGAGAATAGAGACATCAAGCGGTTCTTGACGGCGAAAGAGGCGCCAGTGTCAAGTTTTTGCACAGCTTGGAAAAAATTTGCTCTAAAATACCTTTTCTCTCACTTTTCAGTACTGTAGATGAATTTAATGATCAAGGGATGCCTCCAAGCAGATGTTATAATTAGGAGCAAAAATTTTTTCCGTCTTCGAGAAGTACAGCCCATTGTAGTACATTATAAATCCGCATGTGAGGATTCACATTTTTCACTGAAATAACAGAGAAAAAATAATAATTAGGGAACGTATCAAGGCTGTTCAAACTTTGTGAATTATCCACTTATTAGCGTTCTGTGGTGGAAGTCTTAACATTTCGTACCGAATTCTATCGATAAGTCTATTCATACACTTATTTGACTAAAGATTTTGATAATGACATGTATCTAACTTTGTACCTAATATTTATTTATATTTATTTTAATTTAATTTTAATCTTATTTTTAATTTTAATCTCATTGTTAATTTTAATCTTATTGTTAATTTAATTCAATTTTATATTATTTTATATTTGCTCATATTTTGTCCTCGCTTCATAATTCGTTTTACATTTTTACATTTTGACTGACGTATAGTAGTGTACCTGCACCTGTAATAGAATATTACGGAAATAGCTAATCCCCAAGATACATGTGTTTAACTACACCTAGTTTGGGAATAGAGCTGTCATTATAATGCTTATGTACCTTCTTCTTCTTTTTTGTATTGGACCCGCATTAAAGCATTTGCCAGTGTCAAGTATTAGAATTTTTCCAAGTTTCTTGAATAAAACAAGTTGTAAATATTCTAGTCAAAATCTAAGTCACGTATACAGTCAATTTATAAGTCGAGCCCTGCTTCAGTAAAGTGGTGGCGACTTTACTAGAAGCTTCTATGGAGTTTTGCCGACAACGTAAAATCACACGTTTTACTGCTTCATTTCACTTGCCCACACTCACGCACTTGATCAAACCCACCATTTTTATAGCATTGTCCAAAATAACACAAGTTTAGGAAAATAAAACAAAGCAACAACATGTTACTAAGAAGTTCCCGCTAAAACTCTTTATGTACCTACTTATTGTGCAATAAATATTTTTGAATTTGAATTTTGAATACTGACAGAGTCCACCCTGCCGATGCTGGCCGATGATTCCGTGTTAATAAAATGCTCTAATCTCGGTTGTGTTACGAGAACTTGACGTGGCTGCATTAAGAATGAAAAGTACACTTGAAGTTTGAAACGCTAAAGTCTAATTTTCTTTGTAACACATACACGTCAATTTCTCGTAACGCGGAAGATCGTCATACGGAATCAGGGCCCTGATATGGAATTTTGACAGTCTGAATTACTTACTATAACTCTATGTATTACTCCGTATTCTGTTGATTTTTTGTCTCTTATACGAAAAATCAATAGAATATGGAGTAATAAATAGAGTGAAACTGCGATAAATCAACACTGACTCACTCCGTACTAACCTTTATGTGTCTATATGAATCAACCAATCGATCGATTTCGGGTGGGTGCCTACCAAGAATATTAAATTTGTTGATATGAAATGTAGGGACTTCCACACATACGAAAAATATACATACTCACATATTTACACACTTAACAAAACAAAAAAACGTTACATTTAGTATGTAAAATACTTAAGATATTTTAATATTTATGATGATCATGATTACTTGTCTATGTTAAATTTTATTACAAAAAGACTCAAGGTACATTGTTATTAGTTGACACTTCCAGCCGGGTTAGTATCTATAAAAAGGTAGCTCTTAAGTACATAAAATAATAAAAATACGATACCTTGTACTCTAACGTACTCTTTAGTGGGTTTATCTAAAATCTTCCACTTAGGTCTGCCGTGCTGCATGTGAGATGTTGACGCTATGCCTTTGTGGAACTCCTAAAACAATATGAAGACACCTTGAACACTAGGTTATTATACTTATTAGAGTTAAATTGTTGTACCCTAACCATGTGTATGGATTTTTTCAACGCGCGCAGCTATCTCTGTCGCGCATCACAACCTTTTTAAAGATATAAAATCATTGAATAGGAATGTTAGAAAACTGAGAGCTGAATTTATTTATTTAGACAGGATAATTATTTAAAAACATGTTTTTCTTCGACATCTTTTAAATTGGTTAAGGAATAAGAAAATATATGTTTTTTTCTAATTTCGTCGGTATAAAGTATCCGGTATAATATATTCCAGTATAAATGATATCTGATTAAAACTTTTTCTCTCTCTAAATAAGTATTTAGTTCTAACTTTTTTAATATATCTATTCAAAGATTTTGTATGTTTAAAAATGTTGTGATGCGCGAGAGAGATAGCTGCTCGCTTTAATCTCGACCTTAACAGCCTTACCGAAAAACGTCATTTAACTTTAAGCATGGCTTAACATATTTTGTCAACTTCTCCCTAATACGTAATGACACTTGCGGAAAGAAGTTGCAGAATATAAGACGATGGTTAAAGTTAAGTAACGTTTTTCGGTAAGACCGTAAGTTGAAAAGAGATTATTGCGCTCTCTATTTGATAAACTGATTGCAAAGTTATAACAGTTCCATAGCAGTGGCATAGCGTGGGAATCATCCTTCAGGTGCGGAAGAAATTTTGCCGCTCTCTTATAATTATATACAATAATTATGTTTTACAATATAATAATAACATTTATTACAAATATTCTTACACGTATGAAGTTCAACAATTTAACTATCACAACACTTACTTATGAGCACTAAAGTTAATGCACGCTTATATGTTAATGTGAATTGGACAACTGACGATACATCAATCAAACTATCTTTGAATTTTCAAAACAATTTCTTTTTCTTCTTTTTTGTATTGCACCTAGCGATTAGCGATTTCCCAGTATCAAATATTGAGATATCTTCAAGTTTCTTGAATAATACCTACAAGTTAAATAATATTCTCGATTTATGCAAATAAATTTACTTTGACTTTGACTTTGACTTTGATTTCGTCACAGTATAAGTAATGGCAATTCCGTGCTCATTTCAACCGGTCCGAATCGTAGGTGCGACAAGAATATAAAATGGTTCAAATATTTTATTTATTGTGAAATGTTGCTGCCCCCTAAAGATGCCGCCACTACGCTACGCCACTGTTCCATCCCCACCCAGGGCAAACATTTGTGTGATGAGCATGGATGTTTGTTCTGTGTCTGGGTGTTTCTATGTATCATATATATATATTTACAAAAAAAAGTATAAATGTATTCTATCAGCCATCTAGTTCCATAGTACAAGCTTTGCTTAGTTTGGGCTAGATGGTGTTGTGTGAAATGTCCACAAATATTTATTTATTTATAGGTATATTAATAAAGATAAAGATAAAGATAATTTATTTGCATACAACACGAGAATTTTATACAACAAGTGCATAAAAGATGTTACACTAAATTTAGTCGCTTAAAATCATGTTGTGCCGATTAGGCATACAAATGTCAGGTAGACAGCATCATGCACATGCGAAAAATTAAAAAATAATAATTATTATTATTTGTTATTAGATTAATACACAAACCAAAAACATATAAAATATGTCAAAGCAGAAGCAATAAAAGATACACATAATGTCAAATAAAATTAAAATTTGTCATTTAAAAAATCATTGATGGAATAATAACACTTCTGCAATAACAATGCCTTCAACTTTTTTCTAAATAAATTACTATTCTGGTCTCTTATTGACTTAGGAATCTTATTGTAGATTTTAGGACCCATACATACGATGCTATTTTGCATCAGTGCTGTCTTTCCTTCATGTACGCGCCGTTTGTCTTGGTCGCGCCTATTTCTTACAGTAGTATCAGATAGTGTGGGGAATCGCTCCCGGTTTGTTTTTACAAAAAGGGCCGTTTCTAAAATGTATAAACACGGAAGTGTAAGAATTTTATACTTTAAAAAATAGGGCTTACAACTATCTCTTTTTTTGAGTTTAAAGATTGAACGAATACAGCGTTTCTGCCTTTTAAAAATAATAATTTTATCTGTTGAATTTCCCCAAAAAATAATCCCGTACCTCAAAATTGATTCAACTAACCCATAGTAGGCTTTAAGTAAAGATTCTATATTTAGAGTATGAGCTAGTTTGGCGATGGCATATGTTTGGCTACTTATTCTTTTCGAAAGGTGCTCTATTTGTGATTTCCAATTCAATTTTCGGTCAATATATAATCCAAGAAATTTTGAGCTTTCTACTTCATTTATAATGTTATTGTCATATGCTACATTAATATTACCTTTGTTTGTTTCTCTTTGTCTAAAATGCATTATATTTGTTTTATTTAGGTTAATTTTTAAGTTATTGTTGTCAAGCCAAGATATAACTGAGGTCAAAGATTTAACAATATCGTTTTCATAAGAGTCAAGTGTTTTACATGCTACGGTGATAGCATGGGCGTAGCTATAGCTTTCTCATGGAGGGGGTCCACGGGTACAAAAATTTACTACTATTTGCCGCTTTATTTGCGCAGTCTATACGCAGACGAGTACTGGTTTCTAAATGTCAATCTTAGTTTAAAAACATTAAAATACACGAAAATTAAGCTACGGACAAACGTATAACTGTAAATAAAATGTATAAGTAACGTCGGAACATTATTAATTCATAGGTATTATACTAGATATGATTTCATTTCGTTTTAACGAGCGCTCAACATTTGCATGACTCAAGTAAACAAATCATAGGTAATAAGTAAGCGCGAGCGAAGCGAGCGCGAAAATTGTTGTAGTGTTTTTATAGTAACATGATTTATTTCTCGTATTAGTGAGCCCACAGTACTTCTATGATAAAATAGTAATAATGTGCGAGCGAAGCGACCGCGAAAATTTTTAAGGTTTTTAAAATGAAATATTTGAAGTGATTTGATTCATTGATCGTGTTAGTGAGCCTAGGTTTTACGAAGGACGTATTTTTTTACGAGTTTATTCAGTCATTTCATATCTTTAAAACGTGGTCATGCGCGAGCGAAGCGAGCGCGAAACCACGTTTTAAAGAATAAAAATGCGTAAAATCACTGTAAAAGATTACAAAATATGCGCATTCTGTAGAATAATAAAAAAGAACCACTTGTTTATTACGAAATCACATCTTAAGGGATGAGCAGTATGGTTTTAGGAAACATAGAAGTACATCACTGGCAGCTTTTCACCTAATAAAACATGTCATGGAAGGTCTAGATAAAAAAAATGCGGTCTCAGTAGTATTTATGGATATGAGCAAGGCGTTTGACTTTGTCAACCACAAAAGACTCCTTGCTAAATTATATAATTACGGTATAAGGGGGCCAGCCCATGACTGGTTTAAGTCATATTTATCAAATATGTGTTGAAATATCTAAATATAATGAACATACTAAAACTATGGAAGTATTAACTTCAGAATTTTTAGCAAACAGTCATGGGGTACCCCAAGGGAGTATATTGGGTCCATTGTCATTTGTTTTTTACATAAATGACCTTCCCAATGCTTTGGAAGACAAAACTATTTTATTTGCGGATGATACCACTATTGTAATAGAGGATAAAAATAAAGATAAATTTGCATACGAAAAACAAATAAATAAATCAATATCTGACTCTGTGAATTGGTTGTCTTCTAACAATCTTAAAGGTAAATATAAGTAAGACTAAACTTATGCAATTTTATCCTATCCAGGGAAAGCCTAAAGAACTAAAAGTAACTTATGAGGGGAAGGACATTGAACAAGCCACAGAGACTAGATTTCTTGGAATAACTATGGACTGCAACTGTTCGTGGAAACCTCACATAGCCATTATATGCTCTAAAATAAATAGTTTTATTTATCCATTAAGGCGAATAGCTCAAATTGTCTCAAGAAAAGCGGCTATCACAGCATATCATGGATATGTGAATTCCAGTTTAAGATATGGAATCTTAATATGGGGTAAAAGTGTGGACACAAAAAAAGTATTTTTAGTGCAGAAAAAATGTATAAGAGCCATTTTCGGCCTTAAGCGAATTGACTCGTGCGCTCCATATTTTAAGAAACATGGTCTCTTGACGGTGATTAGTTTGTACATACTAGAAGTAAGCCTCTTTGTATATCGCAATAAAAACCTTTTCCAGGAGGTTAGCACTGCTACTGGGAGAACACGTTGCCTTCGCTCTCAATACAAGCACAAATTATGTCACCCATCACAAAGGTTAAACCTGACATGTAATAATTGTTATGTAATGTGTATTAGAGTATTTAATGCTATACCTGACAAATTCAAAGAAAATGATTTTTTTAAATTTAAAAATAGCTTGACGCAGTGGCTTGCTGAAAAATGTTTTTATGATTTGAATGAGTTTTTTAATTATAATAGTAAATGTGACATGAAATGTTAATATGACATAAAGTTAATTATACATTGGAACTATATCAAATTTCTAATTTAATTAAACAATTTTTTTTGTATATTTTTTTTTTTGTTGACATTCTATTACATTAATCATTGACATTTTCTTTATTGTAATTATTATTTAAATTGACATTTCATTAATATTTACTGTGATATTCATATGCCAGTAATGGCAAGTTCTGGAAATAAGCACTTATCAAATTATTGTATTCAACACCTGTTAAACCTGGATCTTATGAATAAAGATATGAATATGAATATGAATATGAAATAATTCGTTAGAGGTTACGAAAAAACGTTTTTTAATTTTTGCAAGAGATGTATTATTATTATTACAAAAATTATAGCCTGTGACATTCTGGAAGCGAAGACAAATCTAATAACACCTCGCACATCAAAATCGGACAAGCCGTTCAGGCTTGTTAGTATGCGCGGGCGAAGGATGGACTAAGGTCATACTGCATCTCTAGCAAACCTGTCGTTATGACAACCGCGCATCAGGTGTTTATGTATATTTTGTAACATCCGTGCCATCCGCGATAATCCGGCATTATGATAGCACTTAATTATTTTTTTTTCGGCCAATGCCATGGGGGGGGGTCCGGACCCCCTGGACCCCCCCCTTATATACGCCCATGGGTGATAGTGCTATCATCTGCAAATAATGTCATAGGTTGAGATGTAGCATTAGGCAAGTCATTTATGTATGCTATGAATGAAAGTGGTCCCAGGACACTACCTTGTGGAACTCCGTACGCCACTTTGCGTTCATACGATCTATATATTTCTTCTGCTTTCGTGTTAAGATTGACTCGACTGATTTCCGTGATTTGTATTCTATCTGCTAGGTAAGACTCTATCAAATCTAAAACATTGCCACGTATTCCATACGCTTCTAATTTACTAGCTAAGATTCTGTGATCTACGTAATCGAACGCCTGCGTCATATCACAGAATATGGCGCACACCGGAGTGCTTTTATCCATACATATTAAGACGTTTTTAATGAAATCGTATATGGCCATATTAATACTTCTATTTTTTCTGAAACCCTTTTGTTCATTGCATAGAATATTATTTTTCTCTAAATAATCATTTAACTCATTATAAACATACTTCTCGAAATTTTTTGAAAATATCGATATAAGTGCAATGGGCCTATAGCATTCCATTTTCTCTCTATTGTCTTTTTTAAATAAAGGTTTAATAATGGTCGTTTTCAGAGAACTCGGAAATGTGCCTGTGTAATGTAATTTCTATATGTCGGAATCAATGATAAATCGAGTCAACAATACAGCTATTATCGTAATGCAAACGCCACCTACAGGCGTTCGATGGAGTACGTATGTGACGTAATCATGGCAACCATGCTTTACGGCTGAGAGTATCCGTATATATAAGTTACTCTATGGAGAGTACTAATTTTATTTGCTGAAGAACGAACTTCACGCTCTTCTATTTCTTTCTTTACTATCATCATCCTAATGTTGAAGAGATCGCTATTAGCGATAAGACTGCCAGCTATTGCCGTTGGTAATTAGTAAAACAATTTCGCTTGATTCTATTTCTAGCCGACGCAATAACGGCGAGTTGTTATAAGTTTGATGTATCTGTGTGTGTATCTGTCTGTGGCATCGTAACTCCCTAACGGATGAACCTATTTTGATTTTGTTTGAAAGGTGAATTAGTCGGGAGTGTTCTTAGCTATGTTTTATCAAAATCGGTTCAGTCATTTTTTTTTCGGGGGTTTTTGAGTTTTCTAAACTTATACTTGTTTAGACATCTAGTATGTAAGTATAGCATAGTACCTATTCGAGGATATATTATATTGAGTGTACGGCAAGGGCTACTTGTTTCTACCTGATCCCAAATATTTCTCCGTATGATTTGGATCTCTTGTCGATCAGATCTCGGTGATTTTGGGTTATAATCCGGAGGGTGGTATAGCATGTCATAGGGGCAGAGGGGGCTCTGTTTCGGGACCCAGTTGGTGTTGAAGTACGTCTGCTTTGAAACTGGTATAATCATGCCGGTTCTTTCTCTGTCTGGAGGTGGGTTCATGTTCATTTCGACTTAAATTTAGATAGAAATGTGATTTTGATTTAAAATTTCATATTATTTAATAAAATACACGTGAATGGCCAAAACGAATATATGATTATCAAAGTGAATTACATAAATTAAAGAATAAGTTGCGATGAATGACACACTATGACATATAATAATGACAGACAAATTGACAATTGATAGTTGGTGACCGAAAGACCTACCTATAAAACGAGCGTAGCGAAAAATTATTAATCTATTTATAAAATAAAGAGTTTGTAAATAACCATCTCTTTCTACAAGCACTTTGGAAAGCAAGAAGAGAAATAGTCGCAGAAACAAACTTGAAAATAGTAAATGCGCTAACCGCGCGAGTCAATACCCCGCGAGATGCAAAAAGAAGAACTAAAGAGAAATGAAGTCGATTAAAAAGCAACGATACTATATCAATATAGAAAGTTATATGGAGTTTTGAGCAAAGAAAATTAGTACATTTTATATAAAAATTACAGGTCACTCACGTCTGTTTTGAGTCGAAAAATCCGACTATAGTTTCAACCGTATTCGGCGGTCTTTTTCAAAGGAGTGTGTACGAGGTGCGTCACCGGCCGAGAGTGACGTTCGCGCTGCTCTTTTGGAAACGACCACCAAATGCGGTTGAAAATATAGTCGGATTTTTCGACTCAAAACAGACGTGAGTGACCCGTAGTTTTTATTTTAAATGACTGGCCTTGTGGCTCAGTTGGTAGTATGTTTACGTCTACCTGCTGAACTGAAAGGTCGTGGGTTCAATCCCCACCCAGGGCAAACATTTGTGTGATGAGCATGGATGTTTGTTCTGTGTCTGGGTGTTTCTATGTATCATATGTATATATTTACAAAAAAAAAAGTATATATGTATTCTATCAGCCATCTAGTTCCATAGTACAAGCTTTGCTTAGTTTGGACTAGATGGTGTTGTGTGAAATGTCCACAAAAAAAAATAAAAAAATTTAAATGTGTGAATACCACGTTAATACTCTTTGCCGAGAGGTTTTGAATAGATAGATAGATAAGCTCTTTATTGTACACACCTTAGAAACTTACAATCAAGTTAAGATATACGGGAATACGGGAATATTGACGGGAACATCATAGAAACATGTTGTTCGCAGAGAGTACAAATTTTCTTTGATGTTGTTGTTCTTTTATTTTTTTACTGGGCAAGTGCCTTTATTAACTACAACAAACTACACATACTTAACTAACTAAACTACTACATAAAAAGCAAACCGATTACCCCAGACCGATAAAGGTCTAAAGACAATCCAAATGCTCAAATCCACTACCAGTAGGCAGCGTACCCAGCATGCTGCCGCATTGCCACGTTGAATGGCCATTTTTTTAAACTTTTGTTTTTTCGAATAATAATGCTGTAAAAACGCAAAATAAGTTATATGGGAATACTACGTACTTAGATTATATAGGACCTATATAATCTAAGACTACGTATTTATAAAAATAGTGGTGTTGTCTGGAGCTCAACGCGAGCAGCTGTCTTCTCGCGCATCACAACATTTTTAAACTTATAAAATCATTGGTTAGGAATATTAGAAAAGTGAGAAATAAAATTGTTTATATATATAGGAAAATAAATGTTTCAAAAAGTTTTTCTTCGATATCTTTTAAATTGAATGAATGAATGAATGAATGAATGAATGATATTTATTATCAAAAAGTCACACTCACAAAATTTTATAAATAGGTATAAAATAATATGATTGTTTCTGATTGGCTGAGGAGTAAGTAAATATATTATGTTTTTCACTACTCTCTGTCCCCAGAATAAATTATATTATTTTGAATAAAACTTTTTTTAAATATTTCTCCTATCTAAATAAACAAATTCGTATCTCACTTTTCTAATATACTTATAGAATCTTCTAATAAAGTCGCCATGACTTTATTACGGCAACATTCAAAGTTTAAAATGACTCACACTGTTAGTAGAACACTTTATAACTTGTATTATTCAAGAAACTTGAAGAGCTACTTGACACTGGCAAATTGAATTGCTAATTGCGTAGGTCCAATACATAAAAGAAGAAGAAGAATAAAGTTGTAAATGTATTTAAGCGCAAATTCCTCTTCACACTACAGACTCTAGTCTAAAATCCTTTGCTTGGCTTGTAAAATAACCTTAAACCTTTGTTTTCAATCGGGATTAAATTTATAGCCGTGACATAAAACACTACTACATATATATTATTTTGATGCAATAAGATGCAGGGAGAATTAGTGTTGCAAAAAAACAGTTTTTTTTCAGAGTTGAAAAAAAACATGTTTTTTTCTAGAGCATGTTTTTTTTCATAAAGTATTGAATCTCAAAAATTTAAGACAATTATAGTTTATTATGAATGTTTTTTTTGAGTTTGTATTAAGCGTAATCTTAAGTTTAAAAAATTATTATAGTTTTCTTGTTCAGCAAAACAAAAATTGTTGAAAATATTGCCAAAAATCGGAACAGAACAGTCGAGGTTGTGGGGAATCCCGGTTTCCCGTTGAGAGAAAACTTAGTACTTACAGTTACAACACAAAGAACAGGGACAAGTTACAGGGTTTTCAAAATGGTATATATTATTGCTCACAATTTAAAATTGTATTCTGTAAGTGTAGAACCTAGAAGAAACTGAGACAGAAGAATCGGAAAATTCTGATACAGATTGAAGTAGTAGTAGTGCTGATGAAAGTTATACCGTTATGTCAATGTAAGACTTAAAAATAAAACAATAATTATTAATTTCGTGTTTCAGAACAACAAAGAAAACATTTTGTTTTTTTTTCTATTCGCAACACTAGTGAGAATACCTTTCTATGGCACAATATTAACTTCTGTTCAAGGCTTTACCTTACCCTAAATATAATAATGCTATTTTGCGCACTCATTCGTGTTATTCAATCACAATCTTTTGAAAAGATTAGATGAAAAGTTTTTAATTCAATTTTAATCTTTAATATTTATGGATATTTCACACAACACTACTTAGCCTAAACTAAGCAGAACTTGTACTACGGAACGAGATGCTGATAGAATAAAATGTTTTTTTTGTTGTAAATTTACACATTTGATACAAGAAACACCCAGACACAGAACAAACATCCATGCTCATCACACAAATGTTTGCCCTGAGTGGGAATCGAACCCTCGAACTGCAGGTCAGCAGGTAGACATACCAGCTGAACCACAAAACCAGTCCAAATGTCGATCCGCCTTACATAAAAACGCTGAATAAGCGCATTTTAGTTAAACAGTGTTTTGTTCCGTTTTTGCACGTGACAGTTCCCGTCTAACAGAAAGTGACAAGTCCTTATTCAGTGAATAAGATTTTAACATGGTGTTAATAAGTAAGACGGTATATTACCTACTTATTTAAACGTAGGTAGTAATAACACAGTTTCGTAATAAGATGCCTTCACGGCTGAAATATTTTGGATTCAGACGACGAAGGTCAGTCTAACGTAGTTCCAAGATTTTATCTCTAGTACGTATATCATTGAAAGTTGTGATATTTAAATGCCGTTTTCTCAGCTGAGGTCGAGTCTGTAACAAATACTATCAACTGAAATGCTGTGTGTAATCTGTGATTATTTTATTTATTTATTTATATTTTTCATCAAGGGTTTATAGGACCACTGCTACGGTACTTTCTAAGAAACAAGTATCTATAATAAAAGAAAAACAAAACACCCGACTGCAGGGAAGCTGTTTTTGCAGTAATTTAAGATTTCGTTACGCGGTTGAGTGTACGTTTTTGTGAGAAATTATGCGTAAAAAAGCTGTAATCTATATACATAATATAATAAGACTGTAACGGGTCAAAACCTGTTCATTAAATAGATCTTTTTTTGAAAAATTTTGATTGGAGTATGTATTTCGATACAGAAGGTAAAAAAGCAATTTTAAAATGTTTTGTCTGTCTGTGTGTACGGTGTGTCCAATGAACGCCGAAACTACTGGACGGATTTGGACGAAATTTGGCAGGATTATTACTTATACTATGTAGAAGGATCTGGCATACTTTTTATCCCGAAAACTTTGACGATTCCCCTGGGATACAGCATTAAATTACAAGACTTAATATTATTGCGTATTACACTGCTATTGGACGGATTTGGACGTGGCAGGATTATTACTTATACTATGTAGACGGATCTGGGATACTTTTTATCCCGAAAACTTTGATAGCTCCCCTGGGATACAGCATAAAATTACAACATTCAATATGAATGCGTATTACACTGGGTAAATAGAATTATTTATTTATAGTATATCAAATAAGCTCTTAACCTTTTCATTCTAAGCAAAATTTAAAGCAGATAAAACTAGCCCTTTATATAATTTTGTTAGGTAGTTACATAGTTTTTGAGATATCGTAAAAAGAGATTACATATCGGCGCGGCACATGGCTGATGTTTATATTTTCTCCTACTGCTAACAAATGGCGCCACGCGGCTAAATCGAGTTATCGAGTGGCTCCGTGATCTGAATTTAACTCTGACAGTCATGTTATCCTTTGGCTTACACAATGGCTAACCTTATGCTGTTAGTACTTATTGGTTGGAATAAGGAATTGAGGAATAAGGAATAACTTCATAGAGTAACTAATGTATACAATTAGTATTTGTTGTCGTTTTGATTATATTCTCTTTGGTGTTAGATTTCTTTGTAATTTTCTTTTTAGGTCTGGCAAAAATAATTGGATGGCATCTCGGCTTGGATTGGTTTCGGACACACCATCTATTCCGTGGTGTTATCGATCAGGGGCTCAATTTTCGGATCGTTCGAATTTTATCGCATACGAAATATGACTTTGTTTCGTACGATATTCAAGAATTCCTTGACTGTCAATCATTCACATCACTTGCTAATGCAAGAATAATCTCTACCGTTAGAATTATAATTATATTAACAAGAAATTCTACGAAAATATTGTTGATATCGTTCGAAAGTCGGGCAAATTCGCATGTGAATTCCTTTGAAGCGATTCAAAAATCGCACCCCAGAATCGACGCACTAACTAAAGCAATGATCTAATTATTGTACGCGACTTGAAAAAAATGCCTCCAAAGAAATCAAATCTTTCCGGTCCACAACCTAGCATTCTCGGCGTGAAAACTATGCAGAGTCGACCAGCTCATGGAACTTCAACTCAACATCGGTCGCGATTTACGTCTTTATGTGAACGAATTGCTCGATATCGCGCCACGGCGCCAGTGAGTCCACCACTCATCGCGAATTACGGTTATCTGCAGACAGTCAGCGTCACGCGGAGTCACGAGTCGAGTCATCGGAGACGTACACTCAGTGTGAAATGCGTTTAATTTGACTGTAGACAGTCAACGTCACGCGCATCGCAGACGTACTCGTATACCCAGTGTGAAATGCGCTTAATCATACCCATATCAGACTACACTCAAAACCCAGTCTGTGACATCGCGAAACAGTGACAAAGCACGCACCGGACTAATGTACCATGGCACACTGAAAGATAAGGTCGCCAACATAACGGTACAAGATATCCGACGAAACAATAGACCGATGGGAGGCAACACAATGTTGATTTCTGGTAACTTTAGGCAAACCCTGCCTGTAGTGCCACGAGACACTAGTGGTCATAGTGTGTCATAGTCTCATATAAAGAATATTGTACTGTCATCGCAAGTCTTCGTTATAACTTACAGAGTTTTTTTGATAATTAGCAATAAAAATATATAATTTACTTATGTAGTTACTTCTCTTTGATAATAATTTGATAATCCGTTCAAGCAGAACTAAGCCGTTTTCATTCGTACGCAGTTAGTTTAGTTTTTCTAGAATTATTCTATATCTTTTGCAGCGAATTTACACATACTTTCTCACAAAGAAAATGTACACTCAACAGCATTTCAAGCGTAATGAAAACGTAAGATGGACTCCAATAAGTATAATAGTACTTAAAAAAACTTTTTAAGTTAAACGGTTTTATGGAAAAGAAAAATAATGACATAGTTAACGTATTTACTGTATTCTACTAGAGAAGCCCTTTCATTTGATTCCCATATTGTAGGGGTTGTGAAAAAATATGAAAACCGCCATTTCGTGGCGGCGGCCATATTGAATTTAGAATGATACTCAATACATTTCGTTGTATTGTCATCTAAATTAAAGGCGTGTACCAAATATCAGATCAATCTGTCAACGGGAAGGGGGTCAAATTTCGGTTACTAAATTTGACCCAAACAAACAGGGTAAGCAAAATAAAACCGTTTAAAAACGGCTTTTCTGCAGTCGGGTACTTTGGTTTTCTTTTAACATAGGTAGATACTTGTTGACCAAGATTTAGGACATAAAGACAGGGATTGTAGTGCTAAGCCTAGTAGAGTTAGCGATTCGGCTCTTCGTGAGGACTGATGACTTTTTGACAGTGAAAGCGATATGACTCCCATCCGCATTCTTCAGTCGATCATGAATATGGTGCATGTAACTGTGCCGAAATACCGGGAGATCAAAATTAACGCGAACCACGGTAAATATCCCGTTAATAATAATAGTGTTTTAATAAAAGACCGTGATAGTTTATGAAAGTGTTCTTTATGATGTCACAAAACTTATTTTTACCCGACTTTGTAAGAAGGAGGGTTATGTTTTTCGAGTGTATGTAACAAACGTACAAAAAAACATACAGTTGAATTCAACTGAGAACCTCCTTGTTGGAAGTCGTTTAAAAAATCGTCTCTCCATCGATGCACTAGAAAGGAACTTTACAAATTTTCGAAAAAAAGTATTATTACAGCGGACATTATAATAAAATCCATGATAATGATAACTGCTCGAATGAACTCATTATGTATAACTGACTTTGGTTATTGAGTGGTTATTGGAATATTTTAACACTATAAAGTAAAATAATAGTTGATAGTGCCTCGAGTGGCAGTGTTTCATGTCGCGGGCGATATATTAAATCCTGTTTTATATATCGGGTTTTAGTCTCAAATAAACTCTAAATAAAAACATAGTGCTCCGAAGTTCACACCAGAAACCTTCGTTTCGTTACATTCAGGATCTTACATTTCAAATGTCAGATGTCTTATTTCGGACATCAGATGCCGACGGATGCTGGATGCCTGATAGTTGGATGGGTTTATAATTATGATACTATTAATTTTGTTTTTTAAGTGTTTTTATAATAAAATATACAATAATGTCAATTGTAATAAAAATGACGCATCAAAATCAGTTTTGGTCATATTTGGTAATTTAATATTAAATATTTTCACACATAACATCGAAAACATAACCCTCTTTATTGATGGATCTGTTATAAATAATTCAGTTCATAGTCATATTTTTAAATTGATGTCTTTATTATTTTGACAAATGATTCACAATCAGATTACTTTAAACACTATATACTTAATAAATAGGTACCTATCAATGACATGCACATCCTACGATAACGCGTTTTAGGCTTATTTATATAACGGAGATCTGTAACACCCAGTCATAGTATTGAAATAGCTTGACTGTTGCAAACACGAATTCACGATGTGTCTAGCTTTTAATATATTTATTTTATTAGTGTTATGCAGCTGTTGTGAAGCTGCCAGGATTTTAGCAGTATTCCCAACTCCATCTATAAGTCACCAAGTGGTGTTCCGACCCTTGACTCAAGAGCTGGCAAAACGAGGACACGAAGTAGTGGTCATCACAACAGATCCAGCATTCCCTAAAGGAGAAACACCAAAAAATCTCACCGAAATAGATGTTCATGAAATATCGTACAAGATGTGGAGGGAACAAGTACTAACCAGCGCAACCACATCAGGGAAGAGCGACGATTTAGTCACCCAAATTAAACTGCTGCTGTCTCTACTGTCGAAGATATTTGAAGTGCAAATGCTGACAGACCAGGTGCAGCAGGTGATAAGCAACAGGACAAACCACTTTGACTTGATCATGATAGAAGCCACGGTGCAACCTGCTATTTCCTTGTCTCACATTTTCAAAGTCCCGACAATTTTCGTGAGCTCTTTCCTGGGGGTGATACGAAATTATGATATTATGGGAGCTCCCATGCGTCCACCACTACATTATCCCACTTTTTTAAGACAGAAATTTTTTAATCTGTCTCTTTGGGAGAAAATAGTGGAGCTGTACAAGCATTATGTGTTTGAGCAAATGTTTGATGATTCTGAAAATGATGATAACTTAATGATTAAAAGACTTTTTGGTCCCGATACACCGACCATAAAAGAGTTGGAGAACAATGTACATTTGATACTGTTGAACGTCCATCCTATATGGGATTTCAGTCGTCCAGTGCCACCGAGTATAGTCTATATGGGAGGTATGCACCAAAAGCCTGAAAAGGAGATTCCTAAAGTAAGTACCAGCGATCTATATGTGCTAACGTACATCCTTTGGTAAGTACCTACCAAATTATTTTTTACTATTTTGAAACAATATGACTCAAGTTTCTTTAGGGATCGTAATTGTTTTGTTAACTTTGTTTTTAGGGTACCTTGTAGTTACTACGGAAACCTAAAAACAAAGTTAACAAAACAATTACGACCCCGAAAAAAACTTGAGTTACACATCATAGTTTCGTCATGTCCGTCTGTCTGTCCGTATGTCACAGTCATTTTACTCAGAGACTATCAACCATATAATAACGTAATGTGGCATGTAGATATGTTTCGTGAACCGCTACAAAATGCCGTAGTAAAATTAAAAAAATTATGAAAAATAGTGGTGGCACTCCATAGGTACATATAAAGAAAAGGATGACATTTTTTTCAACCCCACCCCCTCATCGTTGTCGTTGAATAGGTCTCTTAAAATAAGAGTAAGGTTCAATACATTTTTTTTTCAAATCACACTAAAATGTATCATTTAGAATTTGTTTTCCAAATATGTATAATGAAATTAGGTGCTTTTCAACATCCCACTTTACGGTTTGTTTTAATTCACTTCGTGTAAGTTATATATTGCACAATTTATACAGATGATTTGCAAAAGTCGCCGAAACAAACAAAATAAAAGTTTTGCCACCACGAATGCCAACATACGAAATAGCTTGGTAAGAAAAACATTTCAGGATCTGAAGACATATTTGGACGCTTCGAAGCACGGCGTTATCTACGTGAGCTTCGGTACAAACGTGGACCCGTCAGCTCTACCCCAAGAAAGGATACAGAAGATGGTCCGAGTCTTCTCGAAACTTCCATACGACGTGCTGTGGAAATGGAGCCGCGACGAGATGCCGGGCAGGTCCAAGAACATTCGGATATCCAAGTGGCTGCCACAAGCAGATTTGCTCAGTAAGTCAGTTAATATTATAATATAGAATAAGTAACCCTTTCTGGCAGTTCGTCTATTTTTGTTTCCATATTACGAATATTAAGCGCCTTGGATCATGGTGAGGTATAGAGAGAGAGCTCAGAGAGCAGGCAGCGTTCAAGACCGACAGGGAAATCCTATTTTATATCCGGCGTATGGGTAATGTTTTTAGAACGTATGTATGATAGTATATTTGTTTTATTTATATTAAATCCTACAGCTTAAACAACTTGACCGATTTGGATGTGCGAAGTGTCATTAGATTTGTCTTCAGTCCGTGAGTGTCATAGGCAATGACTTCCATCGCGTCCTGGGTTGACCGATACTCATATACCAACAATGACGCACTTAAAAGATTTTTGATATAAAAACGTATGTTGCCGCGCTATGGCCTAATTTAGATTGAGTAGTCTTCTTTTTCTTTTTTGTATTGGACCCCGAAATTAGCGATTTGCCAGTCTCAAGTATTGAGATATTTTCAAGCTTCTTGAATAATACAAGTTATAAAGTGTTCTAGTCCGAGTCTAAGTCACGTAAATAAATAGTCATTTTCAAATTTGAGTCTTGCCTCAGTAAAGTGATGGCGACTTTACTAGAAGCTTCTATGGAGTTTTGCCGACAACGTGAAATAACACGTTTCACTGCTTTATTTCATTTGTCCATACTCACGCATTTGATCGAACACTTAATGAATAAAACACCATCATTTTTATCGTATTAATATTCGAAATAACACAAGTTGAGGAAAATAAAACAGAGCAACAACATGTTTCTATGACGACGTTCCCGCCAAAACTCCGATTGAGATGTCTAGGGACGTCAATTTTGCCGCTTCGAATTATTCTGAACCTCTAAATTAATTTTAATCGTGGAAGGGGTCTAACAAAGACTTACTATGTAATAGGGCGAATTCTGTGGGGTCTAATTAGACCTCATTGAGTTCGGTTGGTTTTGAGGACTGACGCTACATCCCGTTGATACTTTATCAAAGATTACATTTTTGTAATATTTTAAAAAATTATGTTATAAATAAAAATTAAGTGATTTTACTAGAATTATTATAAAGAATGCGCATTTATAATCTTTTATAGCGATTTTACGCATACTTTCTCACAAAAAACGTACACTCGACATGGTATACAGCGTAACGAAATCGTAAGTTAAAACGGTCCTATGTAATAGGGCGAATTCTGTGGTTAAAACTGCAAAAAACTGTTTTTCTGCTGTCGGATATTTTGTTTTTCTTTAATATAAATATTTGTCAGTAAATTATTTATTGCATCATACAATATTACACAACAAATATTTCATATTTTTTATTTGAAATACATATGGCCCCATAAGGGCATGGCAACACTAAATTCGCAGGGATAAAACTTTACGAATAAATTCAAAAGTAAATAGCCAAGTGCGTGTCGTGTCACGTGCAATTAGGGTTCCGTAGTTGCACATCATAATCTTGTTTGATACTATGTACATGCGAGTTAACTTATATTAGTTTGAATAAAAAAATAATTTCTCACTTCTCTAAGTAGGTAATTTTTTTAAGTGATCGACTATTACTCGTTAACTTATAAAGTCTACTTAGCCCGTAATAGTTTTCCTTTTAATTTCATCATATACGCTATAGCATGATTTTTTCCACATCTCTAAAGTAAACCGTTTAGTCAGCAGGGAGTGGGGACACTTGACTCTGACAATAATTTTCACTTTAATATTTCGGAAACGGATCCCTAAATTGAAAACTGGTAAAAGGCCGTCACAGACATAGCTATAATATATATTAATATATTTTATAGCTAAACATGTTACCATGAAAACACACCCCTAATATTTTTAAATTGCCTATTGAGCGATACTTTACACGATGGAGCAGATGAGAACATAATAATGTATGTCCACTTTACGTGTAGGGGAGGTATCCCAATTTATTTTTTTCAAGATTTTATGCTAAGGCTTTCTCGATGTGATTAATATGTGTGGCTAAGCCAAATTACAGCTACCTTGGGCCTACTACGTAACATATTTAAAAAAAAATACTTTGCTCAATACAATAGTATTGATGACATATACTTTATAATTCAATAGCTTACTGTCAATGTGGGTAACTTTGACTTTGCGTTAAACTTTGTACATAGCCTGGTTGAAGATTCTTGATTTTTTTAACAAAAGATGAGTAATTAAATTAATTGATGAATGCGTGAGTTGTAGTCGCCAAACATTATAAATGTTAATTTATGCATAAAGTTGACAAATGTGATGGAAGTTTTAAAAGTTTTCCACCATTTTCTGAACACAAGAATTTGTGACTGAAAAATGTATGTCCAAGTATGTATGTATGTATGTCCAAGATTTCGGATTTAATTATACAAAACTTGTTTAAATCCCATGAGTTTAATTTCCTAACGATAAAACATTCATCTATCTTACTGTTTTAAACAATATTTCTTGGTCTTATTTAATTTTACTACGTAAAAATACAAAAAAGTCAATGTATTTTTTGAATTGTGGGTAACATTGACAATGGAGTTTCAGTTAATTATACACCTAATAATGCAATTATAATGTGAAATATTTCACTTCTATGTCTGAAAAAGATGTTTTAAGCAATATAGTGTGGTCGAAGATGGTAAGTATACATAACACGGAATAAGAATTGGCTCTCAAGTAGGTTGTTGATACACAAGGCATCGTTAGGTGTTTGACAATAGCTTTAATAGCTTTTCCACTTGAGACTATAACTCTCAAGTGGAAAAGCTATCGTCAAGCACCTAGGGTGCAAAACTAATACTCAAACACCATCATTCAGTTTCCTAATGATATTTTCCTACGCGGAAGATTAGCTCGCAGTTTCTTTTTCAAAAGGCGTTTTCCAATATAAATGTTGAATGTACAACCAACTGCGCTGACATTGCTTCACTTTAGCACTCTCTACATTTCTAGGGCCTTGTTATCAAGTGCTAAAATAAATTTTACTACTTTATCGGCGTAATTAATATATATCTTGAAAACACTTTCTATGGGAATAGAGGAATTACAGGGAGGTACATACCCTTGTAATTCCTCTACACGTAAAATAGGGATGATTTTTTTCTCCTATACCCCTTGGAGTTGGCTGTAATTGGATATGTAATTCAAAAATATATTATTGAATTTAGTATTCTATATTTGTCTTCGTCTCTTTTGCAAAATATTAGGCTTTAAAATGATATTTTTTGTTAGGGTCAAGTGTCTCTCCCCCTCTACCAGCTAAATGGTTCTTGTCGAATAGGTATGCTGAAAAAATCCAGCAATTAATTTCTCTAACGAAATTATATGGAAAAATATCACAAGTAAGTAGGTTTTAGAAGTTAACGAGTAATAGTCGATCAACTTAGCTTAACTAGAGTATTCTTGGTACCAAACAACCCTATGTTTAAGTCCGCATAATATTGACATAGACATAAATTGTGATATGGAACTACGAAACCCTACATTGCGCATGGCCCGACATGCACTTGATCGATTTTTTAAAATTGTTTTAGTTAGTACATACCCGAAAACTAGTCTTCTAAAACCAAACAAAAGAGAACTTAAGAAACATAAAGAAAACAATAGGTATGCAGTTCATGGAATGGGGTGAATCTTTTTTAAATTTGATATTACTTACTATTAATCTTAGAATTTATAGTTGATAGTGATGTCATTCAACAATCAAATGATTATAAAGTTTATTGGATTTTTTGATTTTTAAGAAATTATTTAATTAGTAAGAAAACATTAAATTAAACTATTTTATTTTTTCCGCTCGCTTGTAGTTTTTTTTTTTTTTTTTTATTTAATTTTATTCTCCACAGACACCAGGGTCCGTGACCTTTGTCATAATTACAAACTATTGTTTACTAATTATCGTTACGGGAAAATGATTTTATTTTAATTTAAGTACTTATTACTATGTTGCGTGCATACCACGAGCAAACCAGCGACCCGCAAGCAGCACCCGATCACGAGTATGACGCATGTGCCAGCCATCGCCCTCCTCAACCATATGTTAGGGAAGAGGGCGACCCGCCACACGACGCCGCCGCAAGAAGGAGCCTTCGATGGTGAGCATGAATGCTCAAGGTATGCACACAACTCTTATTTCTAACTACTGAAATACTAGTATTTCTGTGAATGCAGTCACTGGTAGAGCCCGGTTTTAGATGGGGTTTCCAGATTATCTATTTGCCCTCGGTTGATCGGACTCTATCAGCGACTGCACTCACATCGTCTAATTACATAAATCACCGCCGCGTTCCGATCTTTAATGGCCATCTCTAAATTGTACTCTCTGATGGTCTGCGGTGAAGCAGCCGACGCTCGCTTGTAGTTCAAAGTTTTTAAACGGCATTTCCCATGAAAATGAACATGATTGAATATGACAAATTAATTTAGTTTGATAGATCTATGTTTTTTACATCAAAAAAGTAAAATAAATCCAACCTAAATTATGTAAATTACCGTTTATGAAGATTTTCCGCTATCGAAATGAACGGGCGTCAATTTTACCCATATTCGCGTTTAACTTGACAAGCCATTTAAACGTAATTTTCTTAAATATTTTCTATACTATTAACTTGTTATTTCTTTACTTTAAAATTGATCACGAAAGAGCACGCTTAAATAAGTATAATACTATTAGACTCATATATTAATGTTACCCACGCTGACAGTATTATTTTTTCTTTTAATTCACTTATGGCATATTTTTAATTTTGAAATTATTTTTATTTCACCTAATATTAATTAATACATGCTAACTACCTGTAATTATTGTGACATTAAGCTCTATTTTATTTATAAGATTTTTACAGTTAATTTATGGATGTACACAGTGTAGGGAAACTTAAGAAAGTCTGTTAAGCCGTTTGTATCGTGGGTTTTTTAATTTTCTCAACTTCAAAGTTTTAATTTGTTCACAGAACATCCGAATGTAAAGTTATTCGTCACTCAAGGCGGATTGCAGTCTACTGACGAGGCCATCACAGGCGGCGTGCCTCTCATAGGCATGCCCATGTTAGGAGACCAGTGGTTCAACGTGGAGCAGTACATCCGCCACAAAATCGGACTCAGGCAAGACCTGGATGCCCTCACGGAAGACGGCTTTCAGCAAGCCATCAACACAATCCTCAATGATGATAGGTCAGTGTCCCAATTAGATAAATCGTAGACTAAAATGATATAAGCAAATAAGAGTAATTACCTAGTAATTAATTAAATCTTTATTAGTGATGTTTCGTTAAGATTAGCATAATTTTTTATTGAATTCACTTGCTTCATTCGCTCTTGATTTGATTGTTTTTTTTGTGTATGATTTGTTTTTTTTTTTTAATGTTTGTTACCGCATATCTCCGACACATTTTATAAACCGTATTGATATTCAGGTTGGTCATCTAACAATTTCATCAGTTTGGTATTTGAAACAAATTGGGAATTTGGAGGCGATTATTCAGTTTTCAACCGACTTCAAAAAAGGAGGAGGTTCTCAATTCGACTGTATTTTTTAAAATGTTTGTTACCTCAGAACTTTCGACTGGGTGAACCGATGTTGATAATTTTTAGGGTTCCGTACCCAAAGGGTAAAAACTGGACCCTATTACTAAGACTTCGCTGTCTGTCCGTCCGTCCGTCTGTCACTAGGCTGTATCTCATGAACCGTGATAGTTAGACAGTTGAATTTTTTACAGATGATGTATTTCTATTGCCGCTATAACAGCAAATACTAAAAAACAGAATAAAATAAATATTTAAGGGGCTCGATATTGATAACGGCAATAGGTAGACGCTTGAAATATTCACAGAATATTGAGTTATATTATTCACTTTAAAACTAAATAATTAAATTGAAATAAAATTAATATTTAAGGGGGGCTCCTATACAAACGTGTTTTTTTGCCTTTTTATATATAATGGCACGGAACGCTTCGTGCGCGAGTCTGACTCTCACTTGGCTGGTTTTTTTTAATATTTGAAAGCTGGTGCTTCCCGTGTGTTCCCATTTCATTTCAATTTGGTCCAGTTCTGACAATGGCATCCACGAGAAGTCGGTTGCTTCAGTTTTTTAAACTATATTTTTTATCGACTTCAAAAATAAGGATGTAAACAACTCGGCTGTATTGTTCATGTTTGTTACCGCATATCTCCGTCATTGTATATGCATATGTTTTTTGTTTGAAAGGATATACTTTTAGATTAGGCCTAAAGAAATTTACACTAGTTTGGTTTAAAAAGAAGCTCAATTTGAAGTCGGTTTTTAAGTTTTATAAACTATAATTTAAGATTTAATACCTTAATTATTTTAACAACAACAACGATTAACGCCTGAATTATCAGGTACTAAAAATTCATCTACGATTCCTCAAAACGACTTTATACTGATATTTTTAGGGTTCCGTACCTCAATAGGAAAAAACGGAACCCTTATAGGATAACTTTGTTGTCCGTCTGTCTGTCTGTCTGTCCGTCTGTCCGGGTGTCAAGACCTTTATCTCGGGAACGCGTGATGGAATCGAGTTGAAATTAAAAGTTAAAACCATATACGCAGATCCATAGTATATTGCTGCAGAAAGAAAAATAAAATTTCTCAGTTTTCGTAAAAAAAAATTACAGCCGAATATGTCGTAAAAAACGCACATTTCGACACTCACAGAGTAATCAAAACCTCCCAGGTACTTCCCGTTGACCTAGAACTCTGAAATTTGGCAAGAAGCATTGTGTTAGAGTACACATATAGGAAAAAAACCGAAAACTGGACATTTTTATTTTAATCACAAAAAAATAGTGTCTCTGTGCAAGGAATGAGGGCCCAAATTTTAAAGTAAATTAACCGTATCATGTGGGGTATCATATGAAAGAGCCTCATTAGCATAAGCTAAAACAGGTTTTTAACACATTCTTTGCCCCCTGCAGACCCTTCCTTTCAGCTGGGAACAAAAACTTTGTAGGCGAATTTTGATTAAGTGCAGAGTGGCCGCGCAAAGCAACGTTGACTGCCTCAAACGCCGGCGGTTTACTGACTACTACAAAATGAACGGGACACTCGCTCGGATCCGAGTGGGAGGCACCGCTACTACTCGCTCGGATCCGAGTGGGAGGCACCGCTAATAGTAGCGGTGCCTCCCACTCGGATCCGAGCGAGTGTCCCGTTCATTTTGTAGTAATGGGCTATAGAGACCATTTAACACATTCCTTGCTCACCACTCGGATCCGAGTGGTGAGCAAGGAATGTGTTAAATATTTTTACGATGTATATTTTTCGGTTTATGAAGGAAAATATAAAAAAAAATATGATTTCCCCCTTTTATTTAGTTTGTACGGAACCCTCGGTGGGCGAATCTGACTCGCACTTGTCCGGTTTTTTACATTTATTATGACCATTTACTGTTCTGCCAGAGCAACAAAACACCGATATCTAACAATACGTTTTATTTGCAGCTTCCACAAAAACGTGGTGAAACTCCGTAACATAATGCACGACCAGCCACAAAAGCCCTTGGACCGCGCTGTCTGGTGGACTGAGCACGTTATCAGGCACGGGGGAGCGCCTCATCTCCGGGCCAGGGTCGCCAACATGTCCTGGACAGAGTACCTGGACCTGGAACTCATGGCTGTTTTAGGCTTAGCCTTTGTATTCGTTTTAGTAGTATTAAGCATTGCTTTGTACGCCTTTGTAGGTTTTCTAAGGAAATATGTATCTACTGGTTTTAAGAGTAAATTAAAGAGTAGTTAAGTATTTTTAGTTTTGTACTGTTATACGAAATAGGTAAGGATTTTTTCGATTAAATTATTGAAAGAAGTTTTTATTTCATTTATCTATTTAAACTAAGGCTTTGACTAAAACCGATGTTTACCTATTATAATTTTAACTTGTTTTAAAGCAGACTATTCCGAAAACTCAAGTCAAATGAAATTAGCTTTCATGAATAAATAAAATAAAAAAAAAAAGGTTAATTTCCTTACAATATGCAATAATTAAGCAAAGTTATGAGTCCACAAAATTAATCTTAAAAGTCATATCCTAGCCGTAGACTTTTTTTGTTACCCAGGGGAACCCTTTATGGGTACCACTGCGCCTCGGGGGAGGCTGCGTGGTTATGTGGGAGTTCCACCCAGTTGACTGGTTTACAAGTGGTGACAAGTAGATTCAATTGTACCATATACATACTAACATATTGCTGACATTCCATTTTTACCCGACTGCGTAAGAAGGAGGGCTATGTTTTATAGCTCAGGAAGATAATGAAGATTCGTCTTCATTCCCTGAGCTATATTGAGTATATTTTTTGTAACAATAATAATACATCTCTCGCAAAAAAAACGGCCAAGTGCGAGTTGGACTCGCGAACGAAGGGTTCCGCACCATTATCTATAAAAACGACAAAAAATCACGTTTGTTATATGGGAGCTCCCCTTAAATATTAATTTTATTTTAATTTATTTATTTATTTTTAAAGTGAATAATATAACTCAATATTCTGTGAATATTTCAAGCGTTATCAATATCGAGGAAAAACGAGCAAAAAAAAAACACGTTTGTTGTATGGGAGCCCCCTTAAATATTAATTTTATTCTGTTTTTTTAGTATTTGCTGTTATAGCGGCAATAGAAATACATCATCAGTGAAAATTTCAACTGTCTTTAATTACTATTACGGTTCATGAGATACATGACCTGGTGACAGACGGACGGACAGACAGCGGAGTCTTAGTAATAGAGTCCCGTTTTTACCCTTTGGGTACGGAACCCCAAAAAACATGTTTTTTCGTAACCTCTAACGAATTTTTTTACACTAAACAAAATTTACTAGAATTATTCTATAAATAAATGCGCGTTTATAATCGATTTGCCTATTATAGTGATTTTGATAAAAGGCCAATAAACAATTTGAATTTAATCTAATACAGCGATTTTATGCATACTTTCTCACAAAAAACGTACACTCAACATCGTATCAAGTGTAACGAAATCGTCAGTTAGACTACAAAAACTGATTTTATTCAAACGGGTATTTTGTTTATCTTTTAATATAAAGTTATACTTGTTACTAAGATTAAAACGAGCTATAATAAGAGAGTAAAATTAACTATATAGGAGTTATGATTTTATCCAAACTTGATAATCAATGTTGTAAAAGTGAAGTCACTGTCCGTCTGTTTTTTACCTTTTTATGTACAAACGACTAAACAAATGGTTATGAAATTTGGCACAGATATAGATGAGAACCTGGAGACGGATATAGGCTAAATTGTATCATTATCATCACCGTTCACCATCAACATCGTTTCTCATCAATACGCGGGTGTCTCGAGGAGCAGCTAGTAGGTACATATTAAAACGCTCTCCCTTCGCCTCGCCTGGGCACTTTGTTGGACGACGACTCACTTCGCTTGGCGGTGGCTCTCCGCTTGGGCTGTAAGGTGTGTGAACCCCATGTATGCACCTGCGGTTCCATGGTGGAGGCCGATGGCCATCACGCTTTGAGTTGTCGTCGCTGCGCAGGTAGGTTTCCGCGTCACCATGCCCTCAACGACATAGTCCGTAGGGCATTTGTCTCGGCCAATATTCCCTGCGTATTGGAGCCGCCAGGCCTGAGCAGGTCGGACGGCAAGCGTCCAGATGGGTTGACTCTAGTGCCGTGGAAGAATGGCAAGTGCTTCATTTGGGACGCCACTTGCGTGAGCACTTTCGCCACCTGTCACTTGAGTCGATCCATCCGGTCGCCAGCAGCTGCTGCAGAAGATGCTGCAAGTAAAAAGCGGGAGAAGTACGCGGCGCTAGTGATGCGATATCATTTTGTACCCATTGCCGTGGAGACCATGGGCAGCTAGGGTGCTGAAGCCAAAAGCTTGGTTTTGGAGTTGGGGCAGCGGATAAGGGAGACTTGTGGCGACCCCCGCTCCGGATTTTACCTGATGCAAAGGTTGTCCATCGCCATTCAACGAGGTAATGCGGCGAGTGTCATGGGCACCTTTGCGTCGGGTACAGTCAGGGGTGGGCTGTTTGACTGACTATGTAAACTTTATTATATGTAAACTTTGACGACATTTATTATGAGAAATATTTCATATGTTTAGCTACTTTCTAGGATAAAATCTGAAAACTTTATTGGTAAATTTTTTATTTTTTTTTTTAATAATTAATTAAGTTTAATTTATTTGGTTGTATTAACTTGGTTGCATATACTTTTAATTTTGTTTTGTTTTGACTATTTTCATTTAAGCACATGACATATATTTACATATTTTTATACAGAATTGTATGTTACTGGTGATTTTGCGATTGTTTAAGTCGTACTCGTGTTTATTTTGTTTTACCCGTATGTCTGACTGTTATCAATATATAAGTATATAACAATATATTGCATATATAATAATAGTGCGCTATTATCGAGACTGCCATGCCCCCACTGTTCAGGATCTAAGCGCACTTTTAGTTCACGCGGCCTTAAAATTCACATTGTCCGCAAACATAGACTTATTTCACATACGGATGCACGCGGCTCAGCCGATGTTCCACATCCTACTCACTCCGCCTCCTACAACAGACGCGCCCGGCGGCGGTATCGCCGCACCGGTGCCCTCTGGAAAAGCTGGCAATGTTAAAAGATACTATACCAGTGTTGCGGCATATTCCCAAGGGTGCACGTAATCTGTCAGGCGGCAGGTAAATTGAGTGACGTCATTGACAGGTGCGTCGACGGTAACAGCGTGGAGGACTGGTGGGCACTTCTTTCTTTTGCTTTTAGTGCTTTGAAAGATAATGTGCCTTTAAAGAGTATGTCGGGCAATATGACCTCCAAAGTAAATGCTAACATCGAGTCCTCGACTTTTTACCAGTTCGACGAAGAGTTCGATAGCCCGGTGGTGAACTTCAGGTCACGAAGTATTCAGAAATCTATCGAATCAAAAGTTTTTTAGAGAGACCTGAAGGGTGCCGTTCGCTTGTTGACGTCGAATGACACGTTTACTCAGCGTGGTCCTGACGCTCTGGCTGCCTTAAAACACAAGCACCCAGGAGCATTAGCTTGGCGGGGCACTATGGGACCAGAAGGGGTTCGTCGTCTCAAAAATCTGTAACTCTCAATTCTTTATAGAATCAAAGCGTGACATGAACTATTTTCTTACGCGTACGAAGTCGCGGCGGGCAGCTAGTACATGATATATTCCAACTTACGGACAGTTTTAATATGTACCTACTAGCTGCTCCTCGAGACACCCGCGTATTGATGAGAAACGACGTTGATGGTGAACGGTGATGATAATGATACAATTTAGCCTATATCCGTCTCCAGGTTCTCATCATATCTGTGCCAAATTTCATAACCATTTGTTTAGTCGTTTGTACATAAAAAGGTAAAAAACAGACGGACAGTGACTTCACTTTTACAACATTGATTATCAAGTTTGGATAAAATCATAACTCCTATATAGTTAATTTTACTCTCCTATTACTTATAGCTCATACTTATATAACTTTATATTAAAAGATAAACAAAATACCCGTTTGAATAAAAACAGTTTTTGTAGTCTAACTGACGATTTCGTTACACTTGATACGATGTTGGGTGTACGTTTTTTGTGAGAAAGTATGCATAAAATCGCTGTAAAAGATTAACAACACATAACATTGTCAATTTGATTGTTTTTATTCGCGCTACGGGCAGTCTCACAGAAAAGAGAAGGCAATAGAAATGCCATGTAGGCGGAACCCGACCACCATAGTTATGATGAGCAACTCTAAAGTCTACGTCTATCTACTAAGCAATAAGAGATTATAAATGAGCATTCTTTAGAATAATGAATAAGTGTAAGAATAAATTTACTATAAAAAGTTCGTTGGACGTTACGATAAAATGTATTTTATTTTTATTTTTGCGAGAGCATATTTTTTGTAATACATATTACAAAAAATATGGCATTCAAGGAGTGAAGACGAATCTAACGAATCTAATCTAATCTATTTTTTTTTAAACCGACCCATCAAGAAAGAGGGTTATGTTTTCGATTTTATGTGTGAAAGTATGTCGGTTAAAAAATCAATCAATTTATAGTCACATTGTTATATTGATGTCTTTATTATTTTATCAAATGATTCTCAATCAGATAACAGCTTCGATACGTTTAGATCTCAGTATAGTTTTTTTGTATAATAAATACGTATCAATGACACACATTATTACGATAACGGGCTTTCAAGGCTTTCCGTATATATCGGAGATTTATAACACCAAGTCATAATAAAAGAATAGCTTGACTGTTGCTCACACTAATTCACGATGTGTCTAGCTTTTAATGTATTTATTTTAATAGTGTTATGCAGCTGTTGTGAAGCTGCCAGGATTTTAGCAGTATTTCCAACTCCATCTATAAGTCACCAAGTGGTGTTCCGACCCTTGACTCAAGAGCTGGCAAAACGAGGACACGAAGTAGTGGTCATCACGACAGATCCAGCATACCCTAATGGAGAAACACCAATAAATCTCACCGAAATAGATGTTCATGAAATATCGTACAAGATGTGGAGGGAACAAGTACTATCCAGCGCAACCACGTCAGGGAAAAGTGATGATTTAGTCGCGCAAATTAAACTGATGCTGCCACTACGGTCGAAGATATTTGAAGTGCAAATGCTGACAGACCAGGTGCAGCAGGTGATAAGCAACAGGACAAACCAATTTGACTTGATCATGATAGAAGCCTGTGTGCGACCTGCTATTTCCTTGTCTCACATTTTCAAAGTGCCGACAATTTTCGTGAGCTCTTTCCTGGGGGTGGTAAGAAATTATGATGTTATGGGAGCTCCGATGCTTCCACCACTACATTATCCCACTATTTTGAGACAGAAAATTTCTCATCTGTCTCTCTGGGATAAAATAGTGGAGCTGTACAAGCATTATGTGTTTGAGAAAATATTTGATGATTCTGAAAATGATGATAACATACGGATTAAGAGACTTTTTGGTCCCGATACACCGACCATAAAAGAGTTGGAGAACAATGTACATTTGATGCTGTTGAACGCCCATCCTATATGGGATTTCAGTCGTCCAGTGCCACCGAGTATAGTCTATATGGGAGGTATGCACCAAAAGCCTGAAAAGGAGCTTCCTAAAGTAAGTACCAGCGATCTACATGTGCTAACGTACATTCTTTGATCAGTATCATATTTTTTTACTGTTTTGAAGCAATATGACCCAATTTTTTTTAGGTATTGTAATTGTTTTGTTAACTTTGTTTTTAGGATTTCTTGTAGTTACTACGGAACCCTAAAAACAAAGATAACAAAACAATTACGACCCCTAAAAACCTTGACTTTCACATTATAATTTCGTCAAGACTGTATGTCACAGTCATTTTACTCAGAGACTATCAACCCTACAATAACGTAATGTGGCATGTAGATGTATTTCGTAAACCGCTACAAAATACCGTAGTAAAATTTTCAAAAAGATAAAAAATAGGGGTCGCTTTCCATACATATAAAGAAAGGATGACATGTTTTTCAACCCCACCCCATCATCATTGTCGTTGAATAGGTCTCTTAAAATAAGAGTAATATTCAATATATCATTTTTTTTCAAGGTACACTAAAATGTATAACTTAGAATTTGTTTTCCTGTATGTAATATTACATATTTTATACCTTTTTTATATGTAATGTACCTATAATATCATGAAATTAGGTCCTCTTCAACATCCCACTTTACGGTTTATTTTTATTTATTTCGCGTAAGTTATATATTGCGCAATTTATCCAGTTGATTTGCAAAACTCGCCGAAACAAACAATATAAAAGTTTTGCTACCACGAATGCCAACATATGAAATAGCTTGGTAAGAAAATGGTGATACATTTCAGGATCTGAAGACATATTTGGACTCTTCGAAGCCCGGTGTTATCTACGTGAGCTTCGGTACAAACGTGGACCCGGCAGCTCTACCCCAAGAAAGGATACAGAAGATGGTCCGAGTCTTTTCGAAACTTCCATACGACGTGCTGTGGAAATGGAGCCGCGACGAGATGCCGGGCAGGTCCAAGAACATTCGGATATCCAAGTGGCTGCCACAAGCAGATTTGCTCAGTAAGTCAGTTATATATTATGATATAGAATAAGTAACACTTCATTCATTCACTTCATTCATCTGGCAGTTCATCTCTTTTTGTTTCCTTAGTACGACTATTAAATGCCTTGGATCATGGTGAGGTATAGAGAGAGCTCAGCGAGCAGGCAGCGTTCAAGACCGACAGGGAAATCCTATTTTATATCCGGCGTATGGGTAATATTTTTAGAACGTATGTCTGTTAGTTTATATGTTTTATTTGTATTAAATCCTACAGCTTAAACGACTTGACAGATTTGGATGTGCGAAGTGTCATTAGATTCGTCTTTAGTCCGTGAGTGTCATAGGCAATGACTTCCATCACGTGGACGTAAATTCACGAATTTTAATCGTGTAAGGGGTCTAATTAGACCTCATTGAGCTCGGATATTTTAAGGACTGACGCTACATCCCGTTGATACTTTATCAAAGGTTACATTTTTTAATATTAATAAATCGAGACCTGGGCGGTGCTTGAGGCCCTCCAACGATGCCGTATTGACTATCGGTATGTCGAAGTGCTGAAGTGTTTGTACAACAACGCCACCGTGTCGGTCCGAGTACAAGACCAGAATTCAGAGGCAATTCCATTAAAGAGGGGCGTGAGGCAAGGAGACGTTGTCTGAAACTGTTTACCGCCGGTTTGGAAGATGCCTATAAGCTTCTGGAATGGAAAGGGCTCGGCATCAATATTAACGGCGAGTACATCACTCGATTTTACGCTCACTTTCTCACATAAAACGTACACTCAACAGCGTATCAAGCGTAACGAAATCGGAAGTTAAAACTGCAAAAACTGTTTTTCTGCTTTCGGATATTTTGTTTTTCGTTAATAAATACTTGTCAGTGAATTATTTTTTAATACAGTTGCTCAAAAAGTGGCGTATTTGCAGGGACGTATAGCGTTCGAGATGTGGGCTATTACATACTCGTGTTTTTTTTAACCTTTCCCGAACTCGTGCGTTCTCTTTCCCAACTGTCAAAATAATGTCTAATAAAAAGAAAAACCAACCATGAAGTTTTTACATTAAAAAAATTATAGAAGTTTTTATGATTCATGCAAATACGTATATTTCTAAAACGAAGCTTCTAATTTGTTTCAATATCAGATTTAATGATTTGATTTAATGAGTTAGGTTAGGTTTCATTTCATTTCATCTCATTAAATTTCATTTTCATTTCATCAATAAAAAACTTCTACTGAAGACTTGGCTGTATGGGCATAGTTCCCTTTGCCTACCAGAATGGGTGACTAAAAAGAAATCTCTGCTTATATTCTACTGTTGGCGCCATTTTCCAGAAATTTTCTAGTTTGTACGAAGTATTTCAGGTACCCAAGTGTTTGTGAGACAATGCCGTGGCGTTCATAATGAATTTATATCTAGAGTTTGCGACCGAGAGATGGTTTGTTCTACAAACGACATTGTATGACAAATATACATGAACAATCATACGAAATTAATAATAGTTTGTCTCAAACAGTAAATATGCAACCTAAAACTTCCCCAGTTAGTATAAAAAACTGTACCAATTTCAATGTATATGTGAATTATAACTTTTATAAGAAATAAATGATTAGTTAGTTGAGTTTATTGTGTTTTTATTATTTTATTAAATTGCTTAATTTTTTCGCAACTGTATTAAAAATAGTCGTTCAGTACACGTGCGGAACCGTCATTGCAACTTGTTCCGACTGTCAACTTTTTGTTCATATTTTTTATTTGAAATACATATGGCCCCAGGGCATGGCAACACTAAATTCGCAGGGATAAAACTCTACGAATAAATTCAAAAGTAAATAGCCAAGTGCGTTTCGTGCCACGTGAAATTAGGGTTCCGTAATTGCCCATCATAATCTTGTTTGATTGTACATGCGAGTTAACTTATATTAGTATGAATTAAAAAAAAAAACTTACTTATATTAACGCCTACTTAGCCCGTAATAGTTTTCCTTTTAATTTCATCATATACGCTAGTAGCATGATTTTTCCACATCTCTAAAGTAAACCGTTTAGTCAGCAGGGAGTCTAACACTTGACTCTAACAATAATTTTCACATTAATATTTCGGAAACGGATCCCTAAATTGAAAACTGGTAAAATTAAGGGTATGCGAAAGCACACCTCTAATAATTTTAAATTGCCTATTGAACGATACTCTACACGATGGAGCCGATGAGAACATAATAATTTATGCCCACTTTACGTGTAGGGGAGGTATCCCAATTTATTTTTTTCAAGATTTTATGCTAAGGCTTTCTCGATGTGATTAATATGTGTGGCTAAGCCAAATTACAGCTACCTTGGACCTACTACGTAACATATTAAAAAAAAATACTTTGCTCAATACAATAGTATTGATGACATATACTTTATAATTCAATAGCTTATTATTTTTTCTTTTAATTCATTTATGGTATATTAAAAAAAAAATGATGTTTTTATTATTTTTTCGCTCAATATTAATGCATTCTGTAACTACCTGTAATTATTGTGACATTAAGTTTCATGTTATTTAAAAGATTTTTCTGTCAATTTATGGATGTACACAATCTAGGGGAACTTAAGAAAGTCTGTTAAGCCGTTTTTATTGAAGGTTTTTTAATTTTCTCAACTTCAAAGTTTTAATTTGTTCACAGAACATCCGAATGTAAAGTTATTCGTCACTCAAGGTGGATTGCAGTCTACTGACGAGGCCATCACAGCCGGCGTGCCTCTCATAGGCATGCCCATGTTAGGAGACCAGTGGTTCAACGTGGAGCAGTACATCCGCCACAAAATCGGACTCAGGCAAGACCTGGATGCCCTCACGGAAGACGGCTTTCAGCAAGCCATCAACACAATCCTCAATGATGATAGGTCAGTGTCCCAATTAGATAAATCGAAGATTATTGTAACAAAACATGTCCCAATTAGATAAATACGAAGATTATTGTAACAAGACAAAAATGATATTAGCAAATAAGAGTATTTACCTAGTAATTAATTTAATCTTTACTAGTGATGTTTCGTTATGATGAGCATAATTTTTTATTGAATTCAGTATAGGATCTCGATTTGATTGTTTTTTTTTGTGTTTGTTAAGTTTTTTTAAATGTTTGTTACCGCATATCTCCGACATATTTTATGAACCGTATTGATATTCAGGTTGGTCATATAAAACCAGCCAAGTGCGAGTCGGACTCGCGCACGAAGGGTTCCGTACCATTATTTATAAAAACGGCAAAAAAATCACGTTTGTTGTATGGGAGCCCCCTTAAATATTTATTTTATTCTGTTTTTTAGTATTTGATGTTATAGCGGCAATAGAAATACATCATCTGTAAAAATTTCAACTGTATAACTATCACGGTTCATGAGATACATCCTGGTGACAGACGGACGGACGGACGGACAGACAGACAGCGAAGTCTTAGTAATTGGGCAGTGTTTCCAGATCAAAATTGTGAAAATACAGTTGACGTAGCGCTCAAAATACAGCATTTACAAGAAAAATACAGCAGATCTAAAAAAGAATGGAGCGTAATTTACAGTAGTATTATATCGTGGGTTAAGTAAGAAAATAATGGTATTTACGTACACAAATAGTTTAATCGTCTCACGTATTAACTACTAAATTACAAGTATTTACTTATATTTGCAGTATTTACGTAACTACCTACGTAAAAAACTACTACTAGTAGGTATGTAAAATTTTAGTTAAAACCTAGTTACGTCTCATAAAATTTTACATAAAATTTAGACATGACTTATTCGCCGTATTTAGTAATACCTATTTGTGATTTTTTTTGCTCTTTTTTGCTCGATATTGATAACGGCAATAGGTAGATGCTTGAAATATTCACAGAATATTGAGTTATATAAACAAAAACACTTTAAAATAAACAATTAAATTTGTGGGGGTCGCAGTAGTCCAAGGAAGATGGGAGATCAATTGAAAACTCAGTCCGATTCAATATGTCATGTTTCAAAATAAATTATAAACTTAAGCAAAATATATATCTTTAAAAGGGTACATATGAAAAATAGTATGATTTTGGAAAATAGAATATGTGATGAGCGAGACAACATGTCTCGCCTCTTTGTCTCGCGCATATAAAGAAACGGAGCGGCTGACGCGGCCTAATGGTACAGAACCCTTCGTGTGCGAGCCCGACTCGCACTTGGCCGGTTATTTTTTTATTTGAAAGTGGTGCTTCCCGTGTGGTCCCATTTCGCTTCAATTTGGTCCAGTTCTGACAATGGCATCCATGAGAAGTCGGTTGCTTCAGTTTTTTAAACTATATTTTTTATCGACTTCAAAAATAAGCGTGTAAACAATTCGGCTGTATTGTTCATGTTTGTTACCGCATAACTCCGTCATTTATAAAACGATTTCATGTTTTTTGTTTGAAAGGATATACTTTTAGATTAGGCCTAAAGAAATTTACACTAGTTTGGTTTAAAAAGAAGCTCAGTTTGAAGTTGGTTTTTAAGTTTTATAAACCTTAATTATTTTAACAAAACGACGATTAACGCCTGAGTTATCAGGTACAAAAAAATTCATCGACGATTCCTCAAAACGACTTTATACTGATATTTTTTTACATTTATTATGACCATTTACTGTTCAACCAGAGCAACAATACACCGATATTTAACAGTACGTTTTATTTGCAGCTTCCACAAAAACATGGTGAAGCTCCGTACCATAATGCACGACCAGCCACAAAAGCCCTTGGACCGCGCTGTCTGGTGGACTGAGCACGTCATCAGGCACGGGGGAGCGCCTCACCTCCGGGCCAGGGTCGCCAACATGTCCTGGACAGAATACCTGGACCTGGAACTCATGGCTGTTCTAGGTTTAGCCTTTGCATTTCTTTTAGTAGTATTAAGCATTGCTTTGTACGTCTTAGTAGGTTTTCTAAGGAAATATGTATCTACTGGTTTTAAGAATAAATTAAAGAGTAGTTAAGTATTTTTAGTTGTGTACTGTTATACGACATAGGTAAGTTTTTCACGATTAAATTAATGAAAGAAGTTTTTTTTCATTTATCTATCTATACTAAGGCTTTGTCGTTAGTAGTTCAATCATTCAACAAACCGTAATGCGCTGTTAGTTTTACAATGCATTCGTTAAAAATAAAAACAATAACACACCATCTTTACAAAATCATAACTATCATCACAACTATGCTTAGGTAAGTTTTTCACGATTAAATTAATGAAAGAAGTTTTTTTTCATTTATCTATCTATACTAAGGCTTTGTCGTTAGTAGTTCAATCATTCAACAAACCGTAATGCGCTGTTAGTTTTACAATGCATTCGTTAAAAATAAAAACAATAACACACCATCTTTACAAAATCATAACTATCATCACAACTATGCTCTGTGGATAGTGATGTCCATTCTACGCTCACTCCACGCCGCCGCGCCGTAGTGATGTGTCAGTTCAGTACTTTGGTTTTAATAACAAAATAACTGGTAAAATATCATCCAAGTGCCTGTAGAAAAGTGAACAGCAAGTCGCGTATACTTATCACCTGGTTACGAGTGTGTAAACTTTGTAAACGCGCTTTACATTATAATAAATTCAACACTTGCGACCTAACCGTATTGCCAAACACATAGGTATGTAATATTTTATAATTTTGAACAATACAAGCAATTACTAGGATTTGGCGTTTGATTGCCAGTACATTCTCTAAAGATGAAACACCAAGTAAACGAATTGCGTATTTTGAAGTCGGTATTTTCAGATTTTTAAACTATATTTTTATATTTTTTATTCTATAATTATATGTATTTAAAATCCTTGTAACCGCACCAACATCATTAGGCACGTTTACCTATTAGCACATAACATATAATAATACTACGTTAGTCAGCAGAATGATCATGATAAATTCCAACTTACGGACAGTTTTATTACAGCTGAACCTCGCGGCACCCGTGTAGTGATGAGAAACGATGGTGAATGGTGAATGAACGCACAGAACGGTGGTGATAATGATACAATTTTGCTTATATTATTTTTGTCTCCAGGTTCTCAAATATATCTGTGCCAAATAATTTTGTTTAGCTGTTTGTACATGAAAAGGTAAAAAACAGACAGTGACTTCGCTTTTACAACATTGATTATCACGTTATATCATTATATTTTAACTAATTTTACTTTCCTTTTTACTCGTAGTAACAAGTATTTAAATTAAAAGTAAAACAATTATTTCAAAACTAACAAAAATAATGACGGACTCTTTACATATATCTATAATATAATATTATAGAGAGGGAAGATTTGTATTTTTGTATGTTTGACAAACTATCACTCAAAAACTACTGGATCGATTTCAAAAATTCTTTAACCACTAGAATACTACATTATTCCTGATGAACACAGGCTATATTTAATAAAATTATTCGTATTTCTATATTCGTAAAAAACGCACATTTCGACACTCACAGAGGAATCAAAACCTATGGGGTACTTCGCGTTGACCTAGAACTCTGAAATTTGGCAAGAAGCATTGTGTTAAAGGAAAAAATCCGAAAACTGGACATTTTAATTTAATCGCAAAAAAATAGTGTCTCAATGCAAGGAATGAGGGCCCAAATTTTAAAGTGAATTAACCGTATCATGTGGGGTATCATATGAATGAGCCTCATTAGCATAAGCTAAAACAGGTTTTTAACACATTCTTCGCCCCTTGCAGACCCTTCACTTCAGCTGGGAACCAAAACTTTTTAGGCGAATTTTAATTAAGTACAGAGTGGCCGCGCAAAGCAACGTTGACTGCCTCAAACGCCGGCGGTTTACTGACTACTACAAAATGAACAGAAAGCTCGCTCGGATCCGAGTAGGAGGCGCCGCTACTATAGCCCCATTCCACTCGGATCCGAGTGGTGAGCAAGGAATGTGTTAAATATTTTTACGATGTATATTTTTCGGTTTATGAAGGAAAATATAAAAAATTATTTCCCCCTTTTATTTAGTTTGTACGGAACCCTCGGTGGGCGAGTCTGACTCGCACTTGTCCGGTTTTATTACATCTTATATCACGTGCAGTATTCATAATAGAACAACATTTTGTGCAAAAATAGAACGTAGGTTAGTATTTAGTATTTAGGTTAACTATTACATATAAAGGTATACTTTTGCTATAGTTTTGCGACAGGGATAAATTAAAGGAATGAAAGGTCCAAAGTCTTAATGTTAGGGAAATTAAGTTTTTCATTTAGATTAACTAACAGATATCAGATGAAAACGGCTACTATTGTTTTACTACTTAGGATTAAAAGGTGGAAGTAAAAGATTGTATGAATTTTCCGTGCTTTTAATGTTAGGGACACGAAATGTAGTATTTAGATTAACTATCAAATATAAACGAATACTGTTATTATAGTTTTCGACAGGGATGAATTAAGGGGTAGGAAACGGGGGTAATTGATTGTGTAAAAGTTACAAGGTTCTAATTTTGGGGATATGAATTCCAGTATTTATATTAACTAATAGGTGCAAACGAATACTGTTATTATAGTTTCGTAACGACAGGGACGAATTAAGAGTTACACGGGGGGAGGGCAGTTAAAAGATTACACAGAAGTTCCAGGGTTGAATGTTAGGGTGAGAGCGGGGCAAGAGGGAGCAGAGCTGGCAAGAGTGAGGCATTAGTGTGATTGATGGAAGCGTCACGGAAGCGGGGTGAAAATGGGATAAAATAAGCGAGGTGGGAGAGAGTGCGGGGCGGGAGTGAGGCGTAAGTGAGGTGAGAGTGGAGGGATTACAGTGAGAGGGGTGGAATTACGGTGGAACCCCTTCCAGTGAGTGTGGAGCAGGAGTAAAGTGGGAGTGAAAAGGGAGCAACAGACTCGGGCTGGGAGCAAGGTGGAAGCGAAACAGAAGTGGAACGGTATCGGTGTGTCAGTCAGGGGGATGCAGGAACGGTGAGTCAAGTGGGGTGCGGTAGGATCGAGGTAAGAGCGGGAGAAAAGCAAGGTGTGAACGGTATGAGTAGAGGAGTTGAATGAGAGTGAGACGGCAGTAGGGTTGGAGTGAGGCGGGAACGGGACAAGTGCGGAACGGAACGGAATGGGAGCGAGGAGAAAGTAAAATGAGAACAAACTGGGAGTGCGAAAGGTGCGAGGCAGAATAGCGAGTGAGTGTAGGGTGGAAATGGAGTGAAAGCGATCTCAGAAGAACGGAACAGGAACAAGTTGAGAGCCGAACGGGAGCAGGGTTGAAGCGGGGCGAGAAAGGGATGAGAGTTTATTTTTCATTGAAATACATAAATCTACGTTATACCACTGACTCGACATTAATAGATTGGGTCGGAAGATTAGTTGGAGCAGGACGGAAGTGCGGCGAGATTGAGTTAGGAGTGAAACACGAGCAGGGCAGATACGGTACAAGAGCATTAGCTTGGTGGGGGTGCAGTGAGTACAAGTAGGAGCGTAACATGAACGAATTTCTTACGCGTACGAAGTCGCGCCGGGCAGCTAGTCTATAATAAATAAATAATAATAATAAATAAGCCTTTTATTTCCTTACTGGGACTGTGACCTGAGTTCTGTTTTTTATCTGTAATATGTATTTTATTTATATCTTTAGTTATTTAGGTCATTTACGTGTTAATTTATTTATGTGTTGATTGTTTATATATTTTTCCTTAATTAATTAATAAATATTCAATTTAAATTATACAAGAATTTCATTAAATTATATTATCATGCATTATATTGTATTTATTGTTATTTAATCTTTTATCAACTAATATTACTGTCAGCGTGGGTAACTTTACACACACTTTTTCATATTTTTGACGATATCAGAGTATTAATGTATGAGTCTAATAGTATTTTACTTATTTAAGCGTGTTCTTTTACGGTCAATTTTAAAGTATAGAAGTAACAAGTCCAATAATATAGAAAATATTTAAGAAAATCGCGTTTAAATGGATTGTCAAAGTTAAACGCGAATGTGGGTAAAATTGACTCCCGTTCATTTCGATAGCGGAAAATCTTCATAAACGGTGATTTACGTAATTTAGGTTGGATTTATTTTACTTTTTTGATGTAAAAAACATAAGTCTATCAAATTAAATCAACTTGTCATATTCAATCGTGTTAATTTTCATGGGAAATGCCATTTAATAACTTTGAGCTAAAACGAGCGGAAAAAATAAAATAGTTAAATTGCATTTTTTTTACTAATGAAATAATTTTTTAAAAATCAAATAAAAGCCAAAAAAATCTACAATAATTTGAGTGTTGAATGACCTCATTATCAAATATAAGTTCTAAGATTAATAGTGAGTATTATCAAATTTTAAAAAGATTCACCCCATCCCATGAACTACATACCTATTGTTTTCTTTATGTTTCTTGAGTTCTCTTTTGTTTGGTTTTTAGAAGACTAGTTTTGGGTTGATGTACTAACTAAAAACATTTTAAAAAATCGGTCAAGTGCATGTCGGGCCACGCGCAATGTAGGGTTTCATAGTTCCATATCACAATTTATGTCTATGTCAATATTATGCAAACTTAAAATAGGGTTGTTTGATACTAAGAATATTCTAGTTAAGCAAAGTTATGAATAGAATAGAATAATTTTATTGCATAAAATTATTCTATAATAATTTTATTGCATAAAATTATGCTATTTATTATTAACAACATCTTTATGTACACAGGTACATAAAGATGTTGTTAATAATAAATAGTCCAAACAGTTTTACCCATTGCGGGCATGCATACATTAGAGTAAGTACAATAATAACTATAACTAGGTATTACAGTAACAATAACTATACTCTACAAAATGCTTTCAAAGTATTACTTACACTTATTACTACATAATCTTGTTCTAAGTTGATCGACTATTACTCGTTAACTTGTAAAACCTACTTACTTGTGATATTTTTCCTTATAATTTCGTTAGGGAAATGAAATGTTGGATTTTTTTCAGCATACCTATTCGACAAGAGCCATTTGGCTTGTAAAGGGGGAGAGACACTTGACCCTAACAAAAATTATCATTTTAAAGCCTAATATTTTGCAAAAGAGACGAAGACAAAAATATGGAATACTAAATTGAATAATATATTTTTGAATTACCTAAAGTATCCAATTACAGCCAACACCAAGGGTTATACGAGAAAAAAATCATCCCTATGTTACGTGTAGAGGAATTACAAGGGTACTTCCTTTGTAATTACTCTATTCCCATAGAAAGTGTTTTCAAGATTAATTTTAATTACGCCGATAAAGTAGTAAAATTTATTTTAGCACTTGATAACGAGGCCCTAGAAATGTAGAAAGTACTTAAGCGAAATAATGTCAGAGCAGTTGGTTGTGCATTCAACTTTTATATTGGAAAGCACATTTTGAAAAAGAAACTGCGAGCTAATCTTCCGTGTAGTAAAAATATCATTAGGAAACTGATTTATGGTGTTTGAGTATTAATTTTGCAGCCTAGGTGTTTGACGATAGCTTTCCACTTGAGAGTTATAGCCTCAAGTGGAAAGCTATCGTCAAACATCTAACGATGCCATGACTATCAACCACCTACTTGAGAGCCAGTTCTCATTGCGTGCTATGTATGCTTACCATCTTCGACCACATTATATTGCTTAAAACATCTCTGTCAAACATAGAAATGAAATAATTCACATTATTAATGCATTTTTAGGTGTATAATTAACTGAAACTCCATTGTCAATTTTACCCACAATTAAAGAAAATACGTTGACTTTTTTGTTTTCAATATGTTTACGTAGTAAAATTAAATAAGACCAAGAAATATTGTTTAAAGCGGTAAAATAGATCAATGTTTTATTGATATTAAATAAAACTCATGGGATTTAAACAAGTTTTGTATAATTAAATCCGAAATCTTGGACATAAATTTTTCATTCACAAATTCTTGTGTTTAGAAAATGGTGGAAAACTTTTAAAACTTCCATCACATTTGTCAATTTTATGCATAAATTTACATTTATAATGTTTGGCGACTACAACTCACGAATTCTCATTACTCATCTTTTGGTAAAAAAATTAAGAATCTTTAAGCCAGGCTATGACCAAAGTTTAACGCAAAGTCAATGTTACCCACATTGACAGTAATTATTCATATATATTTTTAATGTCATATATATATATTTTTATTTATTAAGGACCTCCCTAAAGAGTAAAGGTCTCCTCCAATTTCCTCCATATTGTTCTGTCAATTGCTTTTTCTTTCCAATTGAAACCTGCTGTTTTTAAAATTTCATCTAGCCATCTCTCTGCCGGTCTACCTTTTTTTCTCTTGCCATTTGATCCATTCCATCTTCTTTGCCCATTTTTAGGGTTCCGTACCTCAATAGGAAAAATCGGAACCCTTATAGGATCACTTTGTTGTCCGTCTGTCCGTCTGTCCGTCTGTCCGGGTGTCAAGACCTTTATCTCGGGAACGCGTGAAGGTATCAAGTTGAAATTAAAACCATATACGCAGATCCATAGTATCTTGCTGCGGAAAGAAAAATAAAATTTCTCAGTTTTCGTAAAAAAAAAGTTAGAGCCGAATATGTCGTAAAAAACGCACCTTTCGACACTCACAGAGGAATCAAATCCTATGGGGTAAGTACCCCATAGGTTTTGCGTTCTAGGTCAACGGGAAGTCCCGTTGACGTAGAACTCAAAAATTTGGCTAGAAGCATTGTGTTAGAGTACACATATAGGAAAAAATGCGAAAAGTGGACATTTTTAATTTAATCACAAACAAATAGTGTCTCTTTGCAAGGAATGAGGGCCCAAATTTTAAAGTGAATTAACCGTATCATGTGGGTATCATATGAAAGAGCCTCATTAGCATAAGCTAAAACAGGTTTTTAACACATTCTTCGCCCCCTGCAGGCCCTTCACTTCAGCTGGGAACCAAAACTTTTTAGGCGAATTTTGATTAAGTACAAAGTGGCCGCACATAGTAACGTTGACTGCCTCAAACGCCGGCGGTTTACTGACTACTACAAAATGAACGGGACGCATGCTCGCATCCGAGTGGGAGGCGCCGCTACTATAGCCCCGCCTCACTCGGATCCGAGTGGTGAGCAAGGAATGTGTTAAATATTTTGACGATGTATATTTTTCGGTTTATGAAGGAAAATATAAAAAATATATATGATTTCCCCCTTTTATTTAGTTTGTACAGAACCCTCGGTGGGCGAGTCTGACTCGCATTTGTCCGGTTTTTCATCATTCATGCGTATGATGATGAAAAATTCATTCATTCTTTACATATATTAATAGCCTACTAAAAATACATGAAGCTGATTTACAGAAGAATAAAGACAAGCATACGTATAATTTAAGAAATAAAGAGAAGTAAGTTTTTTTTTGTCCCAGTGAAAATCCTTTATGGATACCATCTGCCCCAGGGGGAGCAGTGTAGTTATGTGAGAGTCTCCGCCAAAATGGCGGCATACCCACTAAAACCCTGGGGTGTTCCATCTCGGCGCTTCAAATGTTACGGGAAGGGGTACACTTGCGGATTCCACCAGTTCCCTAACGGCGCACGTTCCTTGCGGAATCTGCCTCGGGGAGCTTCTGCTCCACCCGTCATGATGACGATGTGCCGAACACTGGACACATTGTTCATCCTCAGGGACTCTCTCGTTGAGCGACGGGTCCCCCTGAACCCGTCACCCAGAGTTCCCCGTTATGGTGGTTGAAGCTGGGCGTTGAGCCTCCTCCGACACCCAGTTCTCCGGCGGTGCGTGGGGAAATCTGTGCTGATTTCGCGCTGTCTTTCCGCCGTCTCCTTCTGGATCATTACATGTTCGCAGAAGGAGATTACCGCCTCCCACGACCTCTCGCATTGTGTCATTGACATGAACAGTGCTGAGAGCGATAGGTCACTTCCCACAATGTCAATAAGGATACGGGCGCTCACTTGTCCACGCGGAGCACTCTTCAAGTGTATGCTGCGCCGTATCATCACTGCAGCCGCATTCGTAATACATGGGTGTCGGTTCCTTACCAACTATTCTGTATAAACAGTGACCAAAACACCCATGCCCAGTCATTACTTGAGTAAGCCGAAATGTGAGGGCACCGTGCCTTCTTTCGACCCATTGCTCGAGCACTGGTCGGATCGCCTCAAGAATGTGGTGACCTGCGCTTGGTTCATTCAGCCTTTGTTGCCACTCAAACATGGCTTTTTGTCAACCCTCTTTACGCCACCTTCTCATCACCTCAGGGGGCGGATATTAAAAAGAGAAGTACATCCCCAAGATTAAGTTAGTAAAAGCAGAAAAACAAGGGCATCAAAAAATATTTTTTTAATACAAGATTTTTTTATCAACTCGCCTGATGTGTGGCCGAGGGTGGATCTAGAAGATATCTATACACTCTAGCTTTGAAAATTCCAAGTTTGTAAGTCTCAGGAAACAAAATAAGGTCCAGGGAGGTACCGGGAAAATTTTATTAATTTAAATAATTTCGCGCCGTTTGATTATTACGAATAATGCCATCTATGAAACAAAGCAGGGACCAACATTTCTTTTAGGATCAAAAGATGGTGCTGATATCGTTTGATCTGTTTATGTTGTATCTACAGATACATTTACAAAATCGGCCATATTTTTTTATGTTCACGGATGAATCAGCGTATGAATAATAACATAAGTAAATTTCTTCATATACGACCGGTGTTTTTTCACAAATAGCAGATTAATATACGGTAAGTCTTTTGATAACATTTATTTGTTGAAATGATACGTATATTAGTTAATATATCTACTTAGTCTGGCCATAAATACTGTTACAGTTAAAAATAAGAAAGATATTACATTTGAATTTGGAATCTGTCATTTTTATACGATTGTTCATTGAGTTTTCTAATTTTGGCGCCAATACATTGTACAATATTTTGCGATATTAAAATGGAGTGGGGTGATAAAGAGAACCGAATCGCTGTGATTGCATTACACAAAGTTGGTATGGAGCCAAATGCAATTTTTAAAACTCTCCATACGCTTGGTATTAGTCAAATGTTTGTGTACCGGGCTATTAATAGGTACAATGAGACCTCCTCTGTTTGTGACAGAAAAAGATCTGGCCGTCCACGTAGTGTTCGTACGAAAAAGGTGGTCAAAGCAGTAAGGGAAAGAATTCGAAGAAATCCTGTCCGAAAATATTTTATCTCGGGTGATGAAGATAGCACCCAGAACCATGTCGCGTATTTTAAAAGATGACTTAGGACTTGCAGCCTATAAGAGACGCACTGGTCATTTTTTAACTGATAATTTAAAAAAGAATAGGGTAGTAAAATCGAAACAACTACTGAAGCGGTACGCAAAGGGAGGTCACAGAAAAATTTTGTTTACGGATGAGAAAATCTTTACAATTGAGCAACATTTTAACAAACAAAATGACCGTATTTATGCTCAAAGCTCTAAGGAAGCTTCCCAATTAGTCGACAGAGTGCAACGTGAGCATTATCCGACTTCAGTGATGGTTTGGTGGGGTGTTAGCTATGAAGGAGTGACTGAGCCATATTTTTGTGAAAAAGGTATCAAAACATCGGCACAAGTGTATCAAAATACCATTCTTGAGAAGGTAGTTAAGCCCCTTAACAACACCATGTTCAATAACCAAGTATGGTCCTTCCAACAAGACTCGGTGCCAGGTCATAAAGCTCGGTCCACGCAGTCTTGGTTGGAAGTGAACGTTTCGGACTTCATCAGAGCTGAAGACTGGCCGTCGTCTAGTCCTGATCTTAATCCGCTGGATTATGATTTATAGTCAGTTTTAGAGAGTATGGCTTGCTCTAAACACCATGATAATTTGGAGTCCCTAAAACAATCCATACGATTGGCAGTGAAGAATTTTCCCATGGAAATAGTGCGTGCTTCTATTGATAACTGGCCTCAACGTTTAAAGGACTGTATTGCAGCCAATGGAGACCACTTCGAATAAGCTTTTATATTTTAAATTGTTTTATATTTATGTATTAAACTAACACACTGTAAAAGTAATAAATATTATTTGCAATAAAAAAATATTTTTTTTCTTCGTGACAATATTTATGGCAAGACTAGGTATAGTTACAATAGCCCCTCATAAGAGGAGAAATGTCATGTCAACATATTATGGCAGCTTACAGTGCTAAGAATGGTTATGCGGCCCTAGACGAGGGTGAAACGAAGCGGACGGGAAGACCAAAATATGCGACACCACCGAATGACCCTATTGTAATTACAACCCGGCATGACACCAAAATAATGCTAGATGACAGAATCCTCAAAATGGCGGAATTTCTTGAGGAGAGTTCTGGAGTCAACGCATTGTGGGAAAACTGGGAGGTGCCTAATATACAGTGGGTCAATGGAGCTCCAGGATGCGGGAAGACAACTTGGGTAGTTGCAAATTTCGATGCGAACAAGGACGCCATTATCACCACAACAACAGAGGCAGCTAAAGATCTGAGAGAGAAGATAGGGCACCAAATAGGAAACTTGGTAAAGACCAGAGTGCGCACCTTGGCTTCTGTTCTCGTAAATGGTTTCAGAAAAAACGAGAGCTACATCCGCCTTATGATGCCTTATGGTTGTCTCAAATTTTAGTAGTGTTTTTATAGTAATATGCTTTATTTCTCGTATTATTGACAGTATTCCCCACAGCCCACAGTATTTCTGTGTTAAATTAGTAAAAATGCGCGAGCGAAGCGAATGCGAAAATTTAGAAGGTTTCTAAAATTAAATCTTGGAAGTTATTAGATTAATTGATCTTAGCGTGTTCTAGATTTTTGAGGTCCAGATAAACCAAACAGGCATCTATGTTAAGAGAAAAATGAAATACCCGACAGGATAAGAACGACTTTTACGGTATCAAAAATTATAAATACAACCATCTGAATGAATTGATAGCAAATTTATTATTCCTTATTAAATTTAAACATATGACTTTTGAAAATTACAAACATACGTTTTTATGAGAAAGTATGCGCTAAACGGCTGAAATACTATAGATACGCATTATTTAGAATAATTCTAGTGAAATAACTTATTTAATACGAAAAAGCTCGTTGGAGTTCCAACGAATCTAACGACATCACGCACATCAAAATCGGTCAAGCCGTTTAAGCTGTAGGCACTCCTATAGCAATATATAGTGCTCAGAAGTTCACCCTAGAATCCTTTATTACATTCAGGATCTTACATTTCAATTGTCAGATGTCTTATTTCGGACGTCAGATGCCGACGGATGCTGGATGCCTGATAGATGGATGGGATTGTATAATATTATTATTTTTGCTTTTGTCATAAAATATATAATAGTCTCCGTACGTTTCAATCATAATAATAATAATACAGTTTTACCTTATAATAAATAGGTATAAATTCCATACACATACTCGTATTACGATAACGAGTTTTCAAGGCTTTCCGTACTTATATATCGGAGATCCATAACAGCCAGTCATATTATTAGTATAGCTTAACTCTTGCACACACGAATTCACGATGTGTCTAGCTTTTAATATATTTATTTTAGTAGTGTTATGCAGCTGTTGTGAAGCTGCCAGGATTTTAGCAGTATTCCCAACTCCATCTATAAGTCACCAAGTGGTGTTCCGACCCTTGACTCAAGAGCTGGCAAAACGAGGACACGAAGTAGTGGTCATCACGACAGATCCAGCATTCCCTAAAGGAGAAACACCAAAAAATCTCACCGAAATAGATGTTCAAGAAATATCGTACAAGATGTGGAGGGAACAAGTACTAACCAGCGCAACCACGTCAGGGAAGAGCGATGATTTAGTCGCGCAAATGAAACTGATGCTGCCGCTACTGTCGAAGATATTTGAAGTGCAAATGCTGACAGACCAGGTGCAGCAGGTGATAAGCAACAGGACAAACCACTTTGACTTGATCATGATAGAAGCCTGTGTGCGACCTGCTATTTCCTTGTCTCACATTTTCAAAGTGCCGACAATTTTCGTGAGCTCTTTCCTGGGGATGCTGAGAAATTATGATATCATGGGAGCTCCCATGCGTCCACCACTACATTATCCCACTGTTTTGAGACAGAAAATTTGTAATCTGTCTCTTTGGAAGAAAATAGTGGAGCTGTATCAGCATTATGTGCTTGAGCAAATATTTGATGATACTGAAAATGATGATAACATTAGAATTAAGAGACTTTTTGGTCCCGATACACCGACCATAAAAGAGTTGGAGAACAATGTACATTTGATGCTGTTGAACGCCCATCCTATATGGGATTTCAGTCGTCCAGTGCCACCGAGTATAGTCTATATGGGAGGTATGCACCAAAAGCCTGAAAAGGAGCTTCCTAAAGTAAGTACCAGCGATCTATATGTACTAACGTATTTTTTTTGGTAATTACCATATTTTTTTTTTACTTTTTAGGGTTCCGTACCACAAAAGGAAAAAACGGAACCCTTATAGGATCACTTTGTTGTCCGTTTGTCCGTCTGTCCGTCTGTCCGTCCGTCCGGGTGTCAACACCTTTATCTCGAGAACGCGTGAAGGTATCGCGTTGTAATTAAAACCATATACGCAGATCCATAGTCTCTTGCTGCAGAAATATAAATAAAATTTCAGTTTTCGTAAAAAAAACTTACAGCCGAATATGTCGTAAAATAACGCACATTTCGACACTCACAAGGGAATAAAAACCTATGGGGTACTTCCCGTTGACATAGAACTATGAAATTTGGCAATAAGCATTATCATATAGTACTCATAAAGGAAAAAACCGAATACTGAACATTTTAAATTTAATCACAAAAAATAGTGTCTTTATGCAAGGAATGAGGGTCCAAAGTTTAAAGTGAATTAACTGTATCATGTGGGGTATCACTTGAAATAGCTTAATTAGCATAAGCTAAGGTTTTAAAATATTTTTATGATGTATATTTTTCGGTTTATGAAGAAAAATACATGATTTCCCCCTTTTATATACTAGTTTGTACGGAACCCTCGGTGAGCGAGTCTGACTGGCACTTGTCCGGTTATTTTTCAAGTCACACTAAAATGTATCATTTAGAATTTGTTTTCCAGATACGTTTAATGAAATTAGGTGCTCTTCAACATCCCAGTTTACGGTTTGTTTTTATTCATTTCGTGTAAGATAGATATTGCACAATTTATCCAGATGATTTGCAAAAGTCGCCGAAACAAACAAAATAAAATTTTTGCCACCACGAATGCCAACATACGAAATAGCTTGGTAAGAAAATGGTGATACATTTCAGTATCTGAAGACATATTTGGACTCTTCGAAGCACGGCGTTATCTACGTGAGCTTCGGTACAAACGTGGACCCGGCAGCCCTACCCCAAGAAAGGATACAGAAGATGGTCCGTGTCTTTTCGAAACTTTCATATGACGTGCTGTGGAAATGGAGCCGCGACGAGATGCCGGGCAGGTCCAAGAACATTCGGATATCCAAGTGGCTGCCACAAGCTGATTTGCTCAGTAAGTGTGTTAATATTATAATATAGAATAAGTAGCCCTTTCTGCCAGTTTTTTTTATTCGACGATAGGCTTGCGCTTGACCGTCAACTCACCTGGTGTTAAGCGACAGTTACGGTCTACGATGGATCGCTCTTGCTTAGAAGAAACCTATTCACTCGCGATTTGAAGACACTCTTCAAACTCGTCTCTTTTTGTTTCTATATTACAACTACGAGTATTAAACGCCGTGAATCACGGTGATATAACTCACTATTGCCCTTTGTTTACTATATTTTACATAGTTATGCAGTCAGGTAAAAAATAGGCAAGTTAGTATGTAGTCGTAATTATTCAGAAATACCCATATTAATAATATATTATATTAGCAGGATATAATGTATTATTAATATGGGTATTTCTGAATAATTAAGTCTATTGGCAGGATATTAAATGCCATTATATAGAATACAAAGTGTTACGGAATGACGCAATTTAGCATAATGTTAACAAGAATAGCAACCTTTTTTTGGAACGTAGATATATTGTAATATCTTAATTATTATTGTTAGTTTTTACCCGACTGCGTAAGGAGGGTTATGTTTTTAGAGTGTATGTAGGTATGTTTGTATGTATGTATGTAAGTATGTATATATGTATGTATGTATGTTTCTATATGACAGCCTACAGCCTAAGCGGCTTGACCGATTTTGATATACGAGGTTTTATTAGTTTCGTCTTCGCTTCCAGAGGCTTAGGCTATAATTTTTGTAATAATAATACACATCTTGCGAAATTAAAAACCGCAAGTAGAGTAGAGTGTATGTATGAGGGTATGTATGTATGTTTCTATATAACAGCCTACAGCCTAAACGGCTTGCTATTTTGATGTGCGATGTGTCATTAAATTCGTCTTCATTGCCAGAGTGTCATATTATTCATTCATCAGTCATTGCTATAATATTTTGTAATAATAATAATACATCTCCTGCAAAAATATAAAATGCGTTTTTTTGGAACTATTACGCAACAAACAAGTGACTTTACTATAATATTATTCTTAAGAATGCGCATTTATAATATTTTACAGTGATTTTACGCATACTTTCACACAAAAAACGTACACTCAACAGCGTATCAAGTGTAACGAAATCGTAAGTTAGACTGCAAAAACTGCTTTTCTGAAGTCGGATATTTTCTTTTTCTTTTAATAAACTTACTTGTTATTTTTTTTGCGCTTTTAGTGTATAACGGACATTGCCTCATTCACAGAATCGTTGAAAAAGCCTTAGTTTCAAAAATAAAAATTGGCAAAATCAAGTAACTGCAAGCACTATGTCCAGTTATCTATGGAAAACCCAAGTAAACCGCAACGACAAAGCAAAAACAAAGTAAATGGACGTCGATTACTTTGTTATTACGTTGTGAATAGATTTATTTCGTTTTTTGTTTCGTAATAAAAAAAAACTAAGTACTTTAATCCAGCTAAAAGAAAATCAAACAGCATTACTTTGTTTTTGCATTGTTAAAAATAGACAAATTTGCAAATTCGTTAACTCAATAACAAAGCAAGCAAAATGGCAAAAGTAAAACAAAGTAACTGAATGACAGTTACTTTATTTTTATATTGTGAATTGATTTAAGTTATTTTTCTGTCCCATTTACTTGGTTATTGTCATACAGTTTATTTGAAAATTTCAAGATTTAATTATTTGACATTATACTTGGTTTTTGCACATTTTGGAACGCGCCTATTATTTTTTTTTCCCGCACTTAACCTGTAAGTTCGTGTCACATTTTTGCCGTAGCAGGACTTTCGTGGAAAACTTTTATTATAAAGTGTTTTGTATGTAAACATGTTTATAGCATGCGAAATAACAGTCCTGGTAGAAAATAGTTTTGCAATGTTTCTTTCAGACTGGCTGGTATGATAGAATGATGTGTGTTTGAAAAGAGTCTGAGAGGTGTTCTTTTCAGTAGTTCCTTTGTCATAGTTTTGTAGTGTCAAAACTTTTTTACCATTTAAAATCACTATATTTACTCAAACAAGTGTGGCCAAGGATAGAGCTCGTTGATCTAGAAGATATCTATTCACTCTAGTCTTGAAAAATCCTATATTGAGACTTGGGACGAGCTGAGCAAATTTTAAGTATGAGGATTAAGCGAGAAAATGGTAGTAATACCGTTGACATAAGTATGTAGAGGAGAGTAGTATGTAAAGAAACTTTTTGACAAGTTCGGAAAGGTTAAGTTTAAGATTGTTTCCACTCCTGGAGTTCCCAGTCAACATTCAGAAAACCAGAACCAGTACTTCCCGTTGACCTAGAACTCTGAAATTTGGCAAGAAGCATTGTGTTAGAGTACACATATAGGAAAAAATCCGAAAACTGGACATTTTTAATTTAATCACAAAAAATAGTGTCTCTTTGCAAGGAATGAGGGCCCAAATTTTAAAGTGAATTAACCGTATCATGTGGGTAACATATGAAAGAGCCTCATTAGCATAAGCTAAAACAGGTTTTTAACACATTCTTCGCCCCCTGCAGACCCTTCACTTCAGCTGGGAACCAAAACTTTTTAGGCGAATTTTGATTAAGTACAAAGTGGCCGCGCATAGCAACGTTGACTGCCTCAAACGCCGGCGGTTTACTGACTACTACAAAATGAACGGGATGCATGCTCGGATCCGAGTGGGAAGCGCCGCTACTATAGCCTGGCCCCACTCGGATCCGAGTGGTGAGCAAGGAATGTGTTAAATATTTTTACGATGTATATATTATGTATATATATTATTTTTTATATTTTTCGGTTTATGAAGGAAAATATAAAAAATATATACGATTTCCCCCTTTTATTTAGTTTGTACGGAACCCTCGGTGGGCAAGTCTGACTCGCACTTGTCCGGTTTTTTTGCTCGTTTTTGCTCGATATTGATAACGGCAACAGGTAGACGCTTGAAATATTCACTGAATATTGAGTTATATTATTCACTTTAAAAATAAATAACTAAATTAAAATAAAATAAATATTTAAGGGCTCCCGTACAACAGTCGTGATTTTTTACCGTTTTTATAGATAATGGTACGGAACCGACGGAACCCTTCGTGCGCGAGTCCAACTCGCACTTGGCCGGTTTTTTTTTTAATTTTCTCAACTTCAAAGTTTTAATAATTTTATTTAATTTATTCACAGAACATCCGAATGTAAAGCTATTCATCACTCAAGGTGGATTGCAGTCTACTGACGAGGCCATCACAGCCGGCGTGCCTCTCATAGGCATGCCCATGTTAGGAGACCAGTGGTTCAACGTGGAGCAGTACATCCACCACAAAATCGGACTCAGACAAGACCTGGATGCCCTCACGGAAGACGGCTTTCAGCAAGCCATCAACACGATCCTCAATGATGATAGGTCAGTGTCCCAATTAGATAAATACGAAGATTATTGTAACAAGACAAAAATGAGATAAGCAAATAAGAATAATGACCTAGTAATTAAATTTATCTTTATTAGTGCTGTTACATTATGATGAGCATAATTTTTATCGAATTCAGTATAGACACGCACTATATTTTTTTGTGTATGATATGTATTTTTTTAAATGTTTGTTACCTCATATCTCCGACATATTTTATGAACCGTATGATATTCAGGTTGGTTATATAACAATTTCATTAGTTATGTATTGGAAACAAAATTGTGAATTTGGAGGCGATTATTTAGTTTTTTTTACCGACTTCATAAAGAAGGAGGTTAACAATTTCAATATAAAACAAACGGCTGTTTTTAGGGTTCCGTACCTCAAAAGAAAACAACGGAACCCTTATAGGATTACTTTGTTGTCCGGCCGTCTGTCCGTCTGTCTGTCCGTATGTCCGGGTGTCAAGACCTTTATCTCGGGAACGCGTGAAGGTATCGCGTTGAAATTAAAACCATATACGCAAATCCATAGTGTCTTGCTGCAGAAAGAAAAATCAAATTTCTCAGTTTTCATTAAAAAAAGTTACAGCCGAATATGTCATAAAAATGCACATTTCGACACTTACAAGGGAATCAAAACCTATGGGGTACTTCCCGTTGACCTATAGAACAATGAAATTTGGCAAGAAGCGTTGTGTTAGAGTACACATATAGGAAAAAATCTGAAAACTGGACATTTTTAATTTAATCACAAAAAATAATGTCTTTATGCAAGGATTGAGGGTCCAAATTTTAAAGTTCTTTAACCATATCATGTGGGGGGGTATCAAGAGCTTTATTAGCATAAGTGAAAACAGGTTGTTAAATATTTTTACGATGTATATTTTTCGGTATAAGAAGGAAAATATGAAAAAAATACGATGTCCCCCTTTTGTACTAGTTTGTACGGAAACCTCGGTGGGCGAGTCTGACTAGCACTTGTCCGGTTTTTTTTTCTTTCATGTTTGTAATCGCATCACTCCGTCATTCATAAACCGATTTCATTTTTAGGGTTCCGTACCTCAAAAGGAAAAAATCGGACAATTGCGAGTCAGACTCACCCACCGAGGGTTCCGTACAAACTAAATAAAAGGGGGAAATCATATATATTTTTTACATTTTCCTTCATAAACCGAAACCTTGCTCACCACTCGGATCCGAGTGGGAGGCGCCGCTACTATAGCCCCGCCCCATGCGTCCGTTCATTTTGTAGTAGTCAGTAAACTGACTGACGATGTCAACGATGCTATGCGCGGCCACTTTGTACTTAATCAAAATTCGCCTAAAAAGTTTTGGTTCCCAGCTGACGTGACGGGTCTGCAGGGGGCGAAGAATGTGTTAAAAACCTGTTTTAGCTTATGCTAATGAGGCTCTTTCATATGATACCCCACATGATACGGTTAATTCACTTTAAAATTTGGGCCCTCATTCCTTGCAAAGAGACACTATTTTTTTTGTGATTAAATTAAAAATATCCAGTTTTCGGTTTTTTCCTATATGTGTACTCTAACTAGAGGTGCGCGCCGCGTTAAAAATCAGTTGGCGGCGGCGCACCGGCAAAATTTCGTCGGCGGCGGTCGACGCCGGCGGCGTGGGATTTTTAATAATTTTCGCATAGAAATTGAGATACAATGTTAAAAAGAAATCTATCTTTAGCTGTAATTTCATGACCAGCTACGGAAATAACTTTTTTACAGGCTATTTTAATAGTATAAATGCCTAGGTTTTATTTACCCCACATTAAGGCATCCCACCAAGTATGTGAGTAATCTGAGCGCTACGGGAATGGATAGTGAAGGTATCCAGATACGAATCAGCTTCAGAATCTAAAGATACAGTGAGGCTAGGTTGACATAATTGTCAAAAAACGATCTGTTGCAACTATTAAGCGAGTGCCCCAAGAGGCCGAGCTGGCTAGAGTGAACGCCGCCACTCTTCCCTAATCCAGCGCCTGGTTGCCTGCCTTGCCATCTCCACACATAGGCACGCTGCTAGACGGCGACTTACTGAAAGTGGCTTCTTGAATCTCCCTCCCGTGTTCCGCATTTCCACCTGACTATTTCTAGAAGCGATTTGAGTACTGTGGATCGTCCATACGGTATGTAAAAATGATCTGCGATATTAATAACCAAACTGAAAAAAAAAACGCAATTCGTTCTCGGCGTGAAATTTTAAATGATCGGCGGCGGCGGCTGCGCGCTGTTTCAAAACTGCGGCGGCACGCCGCAGCGGCGCGCACCTCTAACTCTAACACAATGCTTCTTGCCAAATTTCAGAGTTCTAGGTCAACGGGAAGTACCCCATAGGTTTTGATTCCTCTGTGAGTGTCGAAATGTGCGTTTTTTTACGACATATTCGGCTGTAACTTTTTTTTATGAAAACTGAGATTTTTTTTCCCTGCAGCAAGATACTATGGATCTGTGTATATGGTTTTAATTTCAACTCGATACCTTCACGCGTTCCCGAGATAAAGAGGTCTTGACACACGGACGGACGAACAGATGGACAGACGGACAGACGGACAACAAAGTGATCCAATAAAGGTTCCGTTTTTTCCTATTGAGGTACGGAACCCTAAAAATGGAACCCTTATAGGATCACTTTGTTGTCCGTCTGTCAAGACCTGTATCTTGGGAACGCGTGAAGGTATCAAGTTGAAATTAAATCCATATACGCAGATTCAGAGCCTTTTGCTGCAGAATGAAAAATCAAACTTCTCGGTTTTCATAAAAAAAGTTACAGCCGAATATGTCGTAAAAACGCATATTTCGACACTTGCAAGGGAATTAAAACTTATGGGGTACTTCCCGTTGACCTATAACTGTGAAATTTGGCAAGAAGCATTTTCATATCTATAGTACACTTAAAGGGGAAAAATCCGAAAACTCTACATTTTTTATTTAATCACAAAAAATTGGGTCTTTATGCAAGGAAGGAGGGTCCAAATTTTAAAGTGCTTTAACCGTATGATGTGGGATATCATATGAAAGAGCTTCATTAGCAATTAGCACAAGTTAAAACAGGTTTATAAATATTTTTACGATGTATATTTTTCGGCTTATGAAGGAAAATGTAAAAAATATGATTTCCCCCTTTTATTTAGTTTGTACGGAACCCTCGGTGGGCGAGTCTGACTCGCAATTGTCCGGTTTTTCCTTTTGAGGTACGGAACCCTAAAAACCCCTTCCTAACTGAAAAGAGAGAAACAACACGAAACAACTCAAAACTGGACACTGTACACAGACACCGACCTCAAAAATAGTTGGTTTATGTACCTACTTAGGTACGAATACAGTGTCCAGTTTTGATTTGTTTCGTGTTATTTCTCCCTTTTCAGTTAATTAGATTGTTTTGAAGTCGGTTGAATTTTTTTCAATAACTTTTATTTATTAATTTTTAGTAGTATTTACTCGGTTTGTTTGAAACTAAAAATTGTATTCACAAAACTTCACTGGGTAAGTTCGTTTAATTTCGAACACACTCCACTACTATTGTAACGCCAAATTTTTGCGTTATAAAATATGCCATATCCTTTTATATAGTATAAGTGATAAACCTACCAAATTTCGTTCAAATCCGCCCAGTAGTTTGTATAGTGTCCTTGAAACGCTCATATTTTAAAATTAAAAAAGTCTATATATAAAAACTACTGAACCGATTTTGATAAAACTTACAGTGACTAAAAAATATTTTTTAGGATACAATACAATACAATACAAAACACTTTATTGACACCATAATAAAATAACATTAGGTACATAATTAAGGCGTTAGAAAGGTACAAAAGGCGGCCTTATCGCTAATAGCAATCTCTTCCAGACAACCTTAAGATGTTAAAAGAGAAGAAAAAGTAAACGCTGACGGTGGTAGCGATACGACTTCTAGTTTCTGCGTAATACGTGGACAAACATAAATACCTACAAAGTACAAACATACAAATATACAAACATACATACACTTATGAAATTTGGTAAACATGCTTAGAAGGTAGTTAAATTTCGGGAACGCTTTCTAGTTTTTTTTAAAACTACAATTAAAAAATATATAGGCGATATAGAGCCTTTAATGACTAAACTTAAAATACGGTAGCCGAATTGGAGGCTCTAACACTAGGTGTAGCCGAAGCAAAGGCTCTAATATTAATGAATAAAATCTATTACAAAACCTTACAGCTAACTTATGCTACGGCGGTGGCCCACTCCTCAGTAGTCTTACTCAGCACTGATAAAGATGTGGGAAACAACATGTTTTGCTGAGTAAGACTTTTTAATCTAAGGCAGAGGGATGAGGGGGATGCATAACTAGGTATTAGGTATAGACTAACATATACAAAAACTATGCAACTCTGACAATATTACAAACATACCTACAGGTCGAATTGATAACCTCCTATTTTGAAGTCTAAAAAATTCTCATTTTGAAGTCGGTTTTTATGTTTTATAAACTATAATTATTAAACTCTAATTATTTTGATAACTACAATGTTATTTTAATCTTGACGATTAACGTCTGAATTATCAGGTACCATAAAATTCATCTACGATTCCTCAAAACCACTTTATATTGATAAATTTTGTATTCATTATGATCATTTACTGTTTAACCAGAGCAACAAAACACCGATACCTAACAATAAGTTTTTTTGCAGTTTTCACAAAAACGTGGTGAAATTCCGTAACATAATGCACGACCAGCCAGATAAGCCCTTGGACCGGGCTATCTGGTGGACTGAGCACGTCATCAGGCACGGGGGAGCGCCTCACCTCCGGGCCAGGGTCGCCAACATGTCCTGGACAGAGTACCTGGACCTGGAACTCATGGCTGTTCTATGTTTAGCCTTTGTATTCGTTTTAGTAGTATTAAGCATTGTTTTGTACGCCTTAGTAGGTTTTCTAAGGAAATATGTATCTACTGGTTTTAAGAGTAAATTCAAGAGTAGTTAAGTATTTTTAGTTTTGTTCTGTAATACGACATAGGTAAGAATTTTATAACTAAATTAATGAAAGAAGTTGTTTATTTTTTCATTTATTTATCTACTAAGGCTTTGACAAAACCGATGATTACCTATTATAATTTTTACTTGTTTTAATGTAGACTATTCCGAAAACTCAAGTCAAATGAAATTGGCTTTCATGAATAAATAAATAAAAAATCGGCCAAGTGCGAGTCGGACTCGCGCACGAAGGGTTCCGTACTATCATCTATAATACTACAAAGTTTAGTTCTGTTATAAAATAGCGAGAAATCAACGAAATTCCAAGTAGTAAATTGCAAACTTATAGGTAGGTTTTCGATACACATCCGGGCAGCATGACGACGCTCGCGCGTATACGCGCGGTTATGGCTCGCTCCGTGATGTTACCTCCCCCGCTACCCGCGCGTTCGCGCCACCACCACACCGCGGCGCGGCGCTCGCACCGCGTTTAGATGCACGGATTATTTTCATTTTGTGAGTTTTTATGTATTAAGTTAGGTTTTTATTTTTATAGTTAATATATTTCTAAATATTTACTAACAAATATTCAAGTTTCTACCTGTTAATTAAGATCGAGTAAAAATTGCTTAAAAATTACGTTTGTTGTATGGGAGCCCCCCTTTAATATTTACTTTATAGTTATTTAATTATTTATTTTGAAAGGTAATATACAAGTTAGTATTCTGTGAAAATTTGAAGCGTCTACCTGTTACCGTTTTTAATATTGAGCAAAAAAATACGAAAAAAACACGTTTATTGTATGGGGACCCCCCTTAATATTTTTTTTTTTTTAATTTTTAGTATTTGTTGTTATAGCGGCAACGGAAATACATCATTTGTGAAAATTTCAGCTTTCTAGCTATCACGGTTTATGAGATACAGCCTGGAGACAGACAGACAGACAGACAGACAGACAGACAGACAGACAGACAGACAGACAGACAGACAGACAGACAGACAGACAGACAGACAGACAGCGAAGTCTTAGTAATAGGGTCCCGTTTTTACCCTTTGGGTACGGAACCCTAAAAAGGTTTATTTCCTTACAATATGCAATATGCAATAATTAAGCAAAGTTATGAGTCCACAGAAAGTCATCTCCTAGCCGTAGCCTTTTTAGGGTTCCGTACCTCATAAGGAAAAAACGGAACCCTTATAGGATCACTTTGTTGTCCGTCTGTCCGTCTGTCCGGGTGTCAAGACCTTTATCTCGGGAACGCGTCAAGGTATCGAGTTGAAATTAAAACCATACGCAGATCCATAGTATCTTGCTGCAGAACGAAAAATAAAATTTCTCAGTTTTCGTAAAAAAAAGTTACAGCCGAATATGTCGTAAAAACGCACATTTCGACACTCACAAGGGAATCAAAACCTGGGGTACTTCCCGTTGACCTAGAACTATGGAATTTGGCAAGAAGCATTGTGTTAGAGTACACATATAGGAAAAATTCCGAAAACTGGACATTTTTAATTTAATCACAAAAAATAGTGTCTTTATGCAAGGAATGAGGGCCCAAATTTTAAAGTGAATTAACCGTATCATGTGGGGTATCATATGAAAGAGCTTCATTAGCATAAGCAATGTATATTTTTCGGTTTATGAAGGAAAATATAAAAAAATATATGATTTCCCCATTTTATTTAGAACCGACGGTGGGCGAGTCTAACTCGCACTTGTCCGGTTTTTTTTATTACCCAGAGTAAACCCTTTATGGGGATCACTGCGCCCCGGGCGAGGCTGCGTGATTATGTGGAAGTCCCGCCGTGGTACCAACTTGGCAACAACCAGCGCCCAATTTAATTTTGAAAATTTTCAATATTGAAAAATAATGCTTATCATAGATCCTTAAAATATCACGTTTTACTGACATTAGGCAGAAACTAAGCTGTATTATAATGAAAAATACTCATTTTATACAATACATATTTATTTATTTACAAATCCACGAGGAAGGCCTATATTCAGCAGTGGACTTCTTCTGGCTGAGATGATGATGATGTACAAACACCAGAAAGAAACCAATAATTTATGATTATCACACAAATGTTTGCCTTGCCGTCTGCACATCTGCCGTCTCACTGAGGTGTTGAAACAACCGAGTTGTCTCTTCGTTCCCAGTGTGTGAGCGATAGACGCCGGGCGTAGAGTATCTTCTCTAAGCTGGTGTCCAACATCCACAGAACGAAGAATCTTCAAGGTAACGGACTTGAACCTGTGGTCTAGTACATAGCCTGGGAAAGAGAGATTGGCTGCGTCAGCAGGACATCTGATTTGCGTCTCCGTTAGGAATTAGGTATGGCAAAGTGCGGGCTCTCAGTTTCAAGATGGTGTCGGACTGGATCAACATTTGCGTGGAGACCTCAAATGTTGCAGAGGTGCATACGTGGCGTGCTTCCTGTGATTGCACAACTTACTATTTTACATTTTATTCATGATAAGTACAGTGACTAGATGTGTGGAGAACGGTAGTAGGTAGGCGAGGCACCAGTCACATAGTCCAGTGTGCAAACACAAGATGACATCGCACTGTAAGGAGACTAGTTTGGAGACTGCGGGGACGCCCGTACACCCCGAGAATGTCCTTGAGGCCCTCTCGTCCGGTCGCTAATCAGCATCAAAGCGCACTTCCAGGATTTTTCACTAGATGGCGAGGCAGCCTTTCATATGTGAATAATATACTACTTGGGCCCCCAACTATCTGCGATCGGCCAGCGGAAAGATCCTCCAGAACAGGCCACCAAGCGCTGTATCATCAATTTTTTTTTACTGATTTTAGTGTCGGAGCTACTGCTTAGACCCATCTCTCACAATGGTTTCATCGGACCACCTCCCGAAACATGACTAGGTCGCTTCACGTGGTACCCAACAACGGCCGAAACCGGAAGTTTGCTGCCTGATTTGCACCACACTGAGGTATTCTCCTACGGACGTTGGCAACTCAGCCCCCGAACCAACGAAGGTCGAACAAAAAAGGTTATCGACCAGTTAGAAATGAGATCAACATATCTTTTTCAGATGATTCTTGTTTCAATTTACATTAAAAAAAACTGTACACAGGCTTTCAACTAAAGTAGTAAGAAGGGTAAGTCAATTACCGGCGTTACTACTAGTAGTAAGATTGGATTGGTTCCCTGATCTAACAGGGAACGAACAAGTGGAATATTTTGCGTACAAGTAGTAAAGTAAAACTTTAAACCTTCGACATAAAAAACGCCTGAACCTATTTCTATGCAATATAGCTAAGAACACTTTCGATTAAATCTTTTTTCAAACAAAAACTAGATCAATTTCGGCCCTTTATGGGTCGATAGTTAAAAAACCGGACAAGTGCGAGTCAGACTCGCCCACCGAGGGTTCCATACAAACTAATAGATAAAAGGCGGAAATTATATATTTTCCTTCATCAAACCGAAAAATATACTTACATCGTAAAAATATTTAAAAACCTGTTTTAACTTGTGCTAATAAAGCTTTTTCATATGATACCCACATGATATTACGGTTAAAGCACTTTAGCATTTGTTTTTCAAAATAACTGGTAAAACCAAGTGCCTGTAGAAAAGTGAACGGCAAACCGTGTTACCCAACACATAATATGTAATATTTTATAATTTTAACGATACAAGCAATTAAGTACTAGAGTTTGGAGTTTGATTGACACCAGTACATCCTCTAAAGATGAAACACCAAGTAAATGAATTGCGTATTTTTAAGTTAATTGAAAGTTGGTAAGTATTTTCAGTTTTTTAAACTATAACTATATTTAACATCCTTGTCACCGCACCAACATTAGGCACGTTTACCTATTAGCACAGAACATATATTATTTTTTTATCAGCCCTTTTTGTACAAACTGTCCCACTGCTGGGAACGGGCCATCTTCTCATTGTGAGAAGGGTTAGGCCATAGTCTGTCACGCTGGCCAAGTGCGGGTTGGCAGACTTCACACATCTTCAAGATCATTGAGAACTCTCAGACATGTAGGTTTCCTCACGATGTTTTCCTTCACCGTTTGAAGTTGGCGGCAATCAACAATACGCACATAACTTCGAAAAGACAGAGGTGCGTGCCGTGGGATTCGAACCCAGGACCTGCGGATCGCAAGTCAGACGGTCCCACCACTATGCTGCCGGAAACTCATAATAATACTACGTTAACATATAATAATACTACGTTAGTCAGCAGAAACAGACATTGTAAAACTAATGACCCGTACCATAAGCTTACCAAAACATGGATGTTGGGTCTAGAATAAAATACATGATATATTCCAACTTACGGACAGTTTTATTACAGCTGAACCTCGCGGCACCCGTGTAGTGATGAGAAACGATGGTGAATGGTGAATGAACGCACAGAACGGTGATGATAATGATACAATTTTGCTTATATTATTTTTGTTTCCAGGTTCTCAAATATATCTGTGCCAAATTTCATAACCAATTTGTTTAGCCGTTTGTACATAAATGGTAAAAAACAGACAGTGACTTCGCTTTTACAACATTGATTATCACGTTATCTCATTTTATTTTAACTAATTTTACTTTTCTTTTTACTTGTAGTAACACTAACAAGTATTTTTACTTACATAATAAAAGCAAAACAAATATTTCAAAACTAACAAAATAATGACGGTGATATCTCTTTACATATATAATATCCTACTAGAAATACATGAAGCTTATTTACAGAAGAATAAAGACAAGCATACGTATAATTTAAGAAATAAAGAGAAGTACATCCCCAAGACTAAGTTAGTAAAAGCAGAAAAACAAGGGCGTCAAAAAAAATATTTGTTTTTTCAATACAAGATAGGACTGGCCTTGTGGCTCAATTGGTAGTGTGTTTACGTCTACCTGCTGAACTGAAAGGTCGTGGGTTCAATCCCCACCCAGGGCAAACATTTGTGTGATGAGCATGGATGTTTGTTCTGTGTCTGGGTGTTTCTATATATCATATGTATATATTTACAAAAAAAAAAGTATGTAAATGTATTCTATCAGCCATCTAGTTCCATAGCACAAGCTTTGCTTAGTTTGGGCTAGATGGTGTTGTGTAAAATGTCCACAAATATTTATTTATTATTATTATCTACGATTGACCACCAACTCGCCTGATGTTAAGCGACGGTGTGGCCGAGGATGGAGCTCGTCGATATAGAAGATATCTATTCACTCTAGCCTTGAAAATTCCAAGATTGTAGGTCTCAGGAAACAAAATATTAAAAAAAATATTATAAATTTTTTGGAAAAATATTATTTTTGCGAGAAATGTATTATTATTATTACAAAAAAATAAAGCCTATGACCCACAGGAAGGCAAATCTAACGACACTCCACATATCAAAATCGGACAAGCCGTCTAGGCTGTAGGCGATCATAAAGAAACATACTTACATAACCACATGTATATATATATATATATAAATACATACATACATACGTACATACATAACCCTCCTTCTTACACAGTCGGGTAAAAAGAACAATACTAAAGAGTATATGTATTTCAGATATTGCTTATATATCTTATCAGAATAAACTTATTGTAATAAATGTATCCTTATTCAAATAATTTTGTAAAAGATGATGCGCAGCGCAGCGACGTAGTCGTGCTTACGTTTTTCAACCTATAGGTTACATCATTACAGGATTATGCTATATAGCATTTGCATATGCATAAGTTACATCATTACAGGATTATGCTATATAGCATTTGCATATGCTATATAGCATAATCCTGTAATGATGTAACCTATAGGTTGAAAAACGTAAGCACGGCTACGTCGCTGCGCTGCGCATCATCTATTACAAAATTATTTGAATAAGGTATCTTTTACAAAATTATTTGATTACGCTATCATTACAGGATTATGCTATATAGCATAATCCTGTAATGATAGCGTAATCCATGTATTTATATAATTATCTAAGACACGAACAATCACAAATCACGAGCCGCTTATAAGAACACAAAAAAAATCTTGTTATCTCGAATCCAGGTTGTTTCAAATAAATTAGTAGAATTTAAAAATATATCATTATGTTTAACAAGTATTTATATCAAAAGAAAAACAAAATACCCGACTGCAGAAAAGCAGTTATTGCAGTTCATCTTACGATTTAGTTACGCTTGATACGCTGTTAAATAAAAATAAAAAATACGTTTTTTTTGTGAGAAAGTATGCGTAAAATCGCTGTAAAAGATTCTAGAGAAGACGAATCTAACGACACATTGCACATCAAGATCAGTCAAGCCGCTTAGGCTGTAGGCGCTCCTATAGAATCAGAAGTTCACCCTAGAATCCTTTATTATATTCAGGATCTTACATTTCAAATGTCAGATGTCTTATTTCGGACGTCAGATGACGACGCATGCTGGATGCCTGATAGATGGATGGGTTTATATAATATTATAATTTTTGTTTTTTAAGTGTTTTTATCATAAAATATATAATTTTATGTTTATGTGTATTTTCAATATAAACTAAAGTTTTCAACAGCTTCATTACTATTTTTTACAGTCAATTTGTTTTAATTTAATAAGAAAAAACTATACTAAGAATTATGACTATACCTCTACTATATCTACACTTTAAGGCTACATAAAAAAATAACAATTATAAAAGGATGTAAAAAAGTAATCAATTTAAATTAAAATTTCGTCAATTGAAACCCATCCTGCATCGACCCTGGTGGAATGGTGCCTATAACGCAAGCAGCATTGCCACGCTGTATGGCAATAGCCAACCTTTGCACCAATATATAATAGTAAATATATAATAGTGTATATATATAGTAATATATACTTGTAATAAAAATCAAAATCAGTTTTACCCATAACTGGTAATATAAGATTAAATGCTTTCACACATAAAATCGAAAACATAACCCTCTTTCTTGATAGGTCGGTTAAAACATCAAGCAGTTTATAGTCACTTTGTTATATTGATGTCTTTATTATGTTAACAGATGATTCTCAATCAGATAACAGCCTCTGTACGTTTGTCTTAGTACAGTTTTTCTGTAGGTATAATGAAATAGGTATCAATGACAAACACATTACACATTATTACGATAACGGGTTTTCAAGGCTTTCCTTATATATCGGAGATCCAAAACACCCAGACATAGTATTATAATAGCTTGACTCTTGCACACACGAATTCACGATGTGTCTAGCTTTTAATATATTTATTTTAGTAGTGTTATGCAGCTGTTGTGAAGCTGCCAGGATTTTAGCAGTATTCCCAACTCCATCTATAAGTCACCAAGTGGTGTTCCGACCCTTGACTCAAGAGCTGGCAAAACGAGGACACGAAGTAGTGGTCATCACGACAGATCCAGCATTCCCTAAAGGAGAAACACCAAAAAATCTCACCGAAATAGATGTTCAAGAAATATCGTACAAGATGTGGAGGGAACAAGTACTAACCAGCGCAACCACGTCAGGGAAGAGCGATGATTTAGTCGCGCAAATGAAACTGATGCTGCCGCTACTGTCGAAGATATTTGAAGTGCAAATGCTGACAGACCAGGTGCAGCAGGTGATAAGCAACAGGACAAACCACTTTGACTTGATCATGATAGAAGCCTGTGTGCGACCTGCTATTTCCTTGTCTCACATTTTCAAAGTGCCGACAATTTTCGTGAGCTCTTTCCTGGGGGTGGTAAGAAATTATGATGTTATGGGAGCTCCCATGCGTCCACCACTACATTATCCCACTGTTTTAAGACAGAAAATTTGTAATCTGTCTCTTTGGGAGAAAATAGTGGAGCTGTATCAGCATTATGTGTTTGAGCAAATATTTGATGATACTGAAAATGATGATAACATTAGGATTAAGAGACTTTTTGGTCCCGATACACCGACCATAAAAGAGTTGGAGAACAATGTACATTTGATGCTGTTGAACGCCCATCCTATATGGGATTTCAGTCGTCCAGTGCCACCCAGTGTAGTCTATATGGGAGGTATGCACCAAAAGCCTGAAAAGGAGCTTCCTAAAGTAAGTATCAGCGATCTATATGTGCTAACGTATTTTTTTGGTTATTACCATATATATTTTTTTACTTTTTAGGGTTCTGTACCACAAAAGGGAAAACGAAACCCTTATAGGATCACTTTGTTGTCCGTCTGTCCGTCCGTCCGGGTATCAAAACCTTCATCTCGGGAACGCGTAAGGGTATCGTGTTGAAATTATAACCATATACGCAGATCCATAGTCTCTTACTGCAGAAAGAAAATTAAAATTCCTCAGTTTTCGTAAAAAAAAAAGATATAGCCGAATATGTCGTAAAAAACGCACATTTCGACACTCACAAGGGAATCAAAACCTATGGGTACTTCCCGTTGACCTAGAACTTTACTATGAGATTTACTTTACTTTACTTTATTATAGTACTTAATAGTACCTACACATAAAGGAAAAAATCTGAAAACTGAACATTTTAAATTTAATAAAAAAAAGGTGTCTTTATGCAAGGAATGAGGGTCCAAATTTTTAAGTGAATTAACCGTATCATGTGGGGTATCATATGGAAGAGCTTAATTAGCATAAGTTAAAACAGGTTTTTAAATATTTTACAATGTAATATTTTTCGGTTTTTGAAGAAAAATATAAAAAAATTATGATTTCCCCCTTTTATCTACTAGTTTGTACGGAACCCTCGGTGAGCGAGTCTGACTCGCACTTGTCCGGTTATTTTTCAAGTCACACTAAAATGTATCATTTAGAATTTGTTTTCAAATACGTTTAATGAAATTAGGTGCTCTTCAACATCCCACTTTACGGTTTGTTTTTATTCATTTCGTGTAAGATAGATATTGCACAATTTATCCAGATGATTTGCAAAAGTCGCCGAAACAAACAAAATAAAAAATTTGCCACCACGAATGCCGACATACGAAATAGCTTGGTAAGAAAATGGTGATACATTTCAGGATCTGAAGACATATTTGGACTCTTCGAAGCACGGCGTTATCTACGTGAGCTTCGGTACAAACGTGGACCCGGCAGCTCTACCCCAAGAAAGGATACAGAAGATGGTCCGTGTCTTCTCGAAACTTCCATATGACGTGCTGTGGAAATGGAGCCGCGACGAGATGCCGGGCAGGTCCAAGAACATTCGGATATCCAAGTGGCTGCCACAAGCTGATTTGCTCAGTAAGTTTGTTAATATTATAATTGACCGAGCGAGCGAAGCGAGCGAAGAGTCTCTGCATCAACTGGCCAAATTTTCTTTCATCTGTCAGTTTGTTTGATTGTGTGTTCGTAGTTCGTACTCGCTTACAGGGCGTAATTTTGAACCAATTTTGATGAAACTTGGTGTATAAGTTCTATGGATTATTTAAAAAAAAAATGTCGTCGGCGATTTTTGATAAGAGATTGATTTTTGGTTCCCATAAAAAGGGGGGAAGTTTATTGCGGCGTTAATTACCAACCAATTTTAATGATATTTGGTAGGTAGGTAAAATACACAGTTATTACAACTTGTGGTAAAAATTAACAGAATTGGTCAAGTGGTTGTCGTGATATGACAACAAACTTCAGATTGCGTGTAACAGTGAGGGCGCGTGGATGTGCTTGATGCATTTTAGCGCTAAATAATTTTCTTGATCTTACGTTTTCTCCATTTATAAAATTATTATTTGTTTTTATAAGAATATACATTGTTTTTTTAATTAAGTGCATCTAAACATATCTTATTTTTTGTATTAATTGTGTATTAAAATTAAATTGCTCTTTCAAGGTGCTTAGGTTCATGGAAAAAATGTTTGTTGACCGTGGAATAACGTCTGTAAAATCACTTAAAATTGAGAAATCAGCCAAAATTTTATATACGGTCTCCTAAGCCAACTTTACGTGGGTATTATATACAGATGATCCAAAGTGAGGTTTAAACGTTCGTAGAACTACTAGTATAGAATAAGTAGCCCTTTCTGGCAGTTTGTTTTTATTCGACGATAAGCTTGCGCTTGACCGTCAACTCACCTGGTGTTAAGCGACAGTTACGGTCTACGATGGAGCGCGCTTGCCTAGAAGAAACCTATTCACTCGCGATTTGAAGACACTCTTCAAACTCGGCTCATTTTGTTTCTATATTACAATACTACGAGTATTTAACGCCTTGGATCACGGTGATATAACTCACCATTGCCCTTTTTAGGGTTCGTAGCTCAATAGGAAAAAACGGAACCCTTATAGGATCACTTTGTTGTCCGTCTGTCCGTCTGTCCGTCCGTCCGGGTGTCAAGACCGTTATCTCGGGAACGCGTGAAGGTATCCAGTTGAAATTAAAACCATATACGCAGATCCATAGTATCTTGCTGCAGAAAGAAAAATAAAATTTCTCAGTTTTCGTAAAAAAAAGTTACAGCCGAATATGTCGTAAAAAACGCACATTTCGACACTCACAGAGGAATCAAAACCTATGGGGTACTTCCCGTTGACCTAGAACTCTGAAATTTGGTAAGAAGCATTGTGTTAGAGTACACATATAGGAAAAAATCCGAAAACTGGACATTTTTAATTTAATCACAAAAAAATAGTGTCTCTATGCAAGGAATGAGGGCCCAATTTTTAAAGTGAATTAACTGTATCATGTGGGGTATCATATCCTGTATAAGAGCCTCATTAGCATAAGCTAAACAGGTTTTTCTTCGCCCCTTGCAGACCCTTCACTTCAGCTGGGAACCAAAACTTTTTAGGCGAATTTGGATTAAGTATAGAGTGGCCGCGCAAAGCAACGTTGACTGCCTCAAACGGTTTACTGACTACTACAAAATGAACGGGACGCTTGCTCGGATCCGAGTGGGAGGCGCTGCTTCTATAGCCCCGCTCCACTCGGATCCGAGTGGTGAGCAAGGAATGTGTTAAATACTTATACGATGTATATTCTTCGGTTTATGAAGGAAAATATAAAAAACATATATGATTTCGCCCTTTTATTTAGTTTGTACGGAACCCTCGGTGGGCGAGTCTGACTCGCACTTGTCCGGTTTTTTTTACTATATTTTACATATTTATGCAGTCAGGTAAAAAATAGGCAAGTTAGTATGTACCCGTAATTATTCAGGAATACCCATATTAATAATACATTATATTGGCAGGATATTAAATGCCATTATTTAAAATACAAAGTGTTGCGGAAATGACGCAATTTAAAATAATGATAACAAGAATAACAACCTTTATTTGGAACGTAGATAGGTATATTATAATATCTTAATTAATTATTATTGCTAGTTTTTACCCGACTGCGTAAGGAGGGTTATGTTTTTCGAGTGTATGTATGTTTGTATGTATGTATGTATGTTTCTATATGGCAGCCTATAGCCTAAACGGCTTGACCGATTTTGATGTACGAGGTGTTATTAGTTTCGTCTTCGCTTCCAGAGGCTTAGGCTATATTTTTTTGTAATAATAATACACATCTTGCAAAATTAAAAAACGCAAGTAAAAGATAAAGATTACAAATGCGCATTCTTTAGAATAATTCTAGTAAAATCATTTGTTTATTATGAAAACGTTTGTAGGAGGATATGAAAACACCGCATTTTTTATTTTTGTGAGAGATGTATTATTATTATTACAAAAAATATAGCCTATGACACCCAGGGAGGGAAGACGAATCTAATGACACCTCGCACATCGAAATCGGTTACGCCGTTTAGGCTGTAAGCGATCATATGGAAACATACATACATACCCACATACATACATACATTCATACACTTGAATGAAAAATATAATCCTCCTTCTTACGCAGTCGGATAAAAATAATACGTCCGTCCAGTCAAGAGTATAGTAACAATTAGCTCCTATATAGGTTTTGTGTGAGATTAGGTACAAGTGTTTAGGTTTTGTGTGAGATTAGGTATAAGTGTTGTTTTGATAGTAACAGATGATGAATACGACAAAATGTAGCTTATGCCAGTCTCGTTCTTAGCTATCGTACCAATCGGTTCCGCAGTTTGTTTGTGATAAAGTACCAAACCGACAGAGACAGTTCCTTCCCCTCTAATATTATTAGTAAGGATAGGATTTTATCGCCATTGCGTGAATAAAATGCGTGTTACGCAGACAAAGTACGAGCTCTGCCCTCGACTATACTCGTGCACAGTAGATCTCAGAAGCATAGTTTTTGCTATATTTGTCGGCTTAGTTTAGCTCGTATTATATATAGATACTAGATTTCGTTTACTTTAATGATTTTTAGGGTACCGCACCTCAAAAGAAAAAAAACGGAACCCTATAAGGGTTCCGTTTGTTGTCCGCCTGTCCGTCCGTCCGGGTGTCAAGACCTGTTAGTCTAGTAAAAATAAATCCGTTTGTATGGAGCAGATCACAGTATTTGCAACTTCTAATTCAACACAGGATTCTTTGAAATTATGATAGGAAAATAACTAAAAATCAGAAATCTGCGTTCCACGGTTTCACTCGCGTAGTTATGAAAAACGGTGATGATTATGATGAGGATAAGTAGCTTATGTCCGTCTCCAGGTCCAAAGCTATCTCTGTACTAATTTTCATAACGATCGGTTTAGCCGTTTGAGCGTGTAAAGGTAATAAAATTAGCTATTATAATATCATTAAGAAATTGTGTCAAATGTATTTCAAAACACCAGTACATTCATTTAAATAACAATATAGTGTCTTTTATGTTGTCACAAATCTTATTTTTACTAGACTATGTATATCTCGGGAACGCGTGAAGGTATCGAGTTGCAATTAAAACCATATACGCAGATCCATAGTCTCTTTCTGCAGACAAAAACTTCTTATGTTTTATAATAAAAAAAGTTACGCCCGAATATGTCGCAAAAACGCATAATAATATTTCGACACTCGAAAGGGAATCAAAATCAATGGGGTACTTCCCGTTGACCTATAACTGCGAAATTTGACAAGAAGCATTGTCATATAGTACACATAGAGGAAAAAATCCGAAAATTGTTTTTTTTTATTTAATCACAGAAAATATGCAATGAAGGAGGGTCCAAATTTTAAAGTTCTTTACCCGTATCATGTGGGGTATCATATCAAAGAACTTCATTAGCACAAGCTAAAACAGGTTTTTAAATATTTTAACGATATATATTTTTCGGTTTATGTAGGAAAATATATTAAAAAAAACCTTTTTTATTTACTAGTTTGTACGGAACCCTTAGTGGGCGAGCCTGCGACGCGCACTTGTCCGGTTTTTATTTCGTAATAAAACTCTGCACCATCTTGTCTCGTGCTCGGACATGCGCACGACGCGTGGTTTGAATATTTATTCGTTTCATTTATTTAAATAAGTATCTTTATAAATGTCATTATACAGATAATACAGATTATCACACATATTTGAGTATAACAACTACGGATAAGCAGTTGTAAAATTATATTTGAGAGTTTGATTCAAAATATACGTGCGTAACCTATTAGTAGCGCCATTACTGTAGGAAGTAATATAAAAACATACATACATAAACACGAAACACATTGCCTTAGTTCCAGCGCAGTTGGGTAAAAACGCTTACTCGATACAAGCGATTTTAGGTCTAAGATATTTTCTGGGTTATTCACGTTTATTTTTGTGTCGAAATCTCCGACTATAGTTTCAACCACATACGGCAGTCTTATAAAAGGAGCAGCGCAGCGCAGCGCAGATGCTGCGCTGCTCCTTTTGAAAAAGACCAACGTATGTGCTGTAGTAGTAACCCGTAACATGTTTTAAACGTGTAACAACCACGTTTGTTTTCGTAATAAGATTTTTAGCTCTTGCGTTATTTCCATGATACCCTGTATGCTCGTACGTAGTTATGTCTATTATTGCTAATTATAGCAGTTATAGATAGGTAGGTACATATTAACAGGATGTACCCAACTAAAGAATCGTCACGCAATAAACTAGAATCATTAAAATCTACTTACTCAAACGGCACTGAAACGTGGTCCCTAACTATGGGCCTTATAAGGAAGCTCAAGGTCACGCAACGAGCTATGGAGAGGGCTATGCTCGGAGTCTCTCTACGAGATCGAATCAGAAATGAAGAGATACGTAGACGTACAAAAGTCACCGATATAGCACAGCGGATTAGCAAGTTGAAGTGGCAGTGGGCAGGGCACATAGCACGTAGAACTGATGGCCGATGGGGCCGAAAGGTTCTCGAGTGGAGACCACGTACCGGCAAGCGCAGCGTAGGAAGACCAGCCACGAGATGGACAGACGACCTCATACAAGTGGCGGGAAGACGCTGGATGCAAGCCGCTTCCAATCGGTCTTTTTGGAAATCCATGGGGGAGGCCTATGTCCAACAGTGGACTTCTTATGGCTGAGATGATGATGATGATGATGACTTACTCAAACAATTTCATGGTGATTATTTATACATATGTTATATAGATAAATATGTGTCTGAAGTTGTATTTCTACCGGTGAACGAAGAAGCATCGATTACCGATTTTTACCTACTCGTATATATTTGCGATGAACTTTGTGTCGGAGGGTTCGGGTTCGAAAACCGACAATGAGGTTGAGCATTTGGTGTCAAAAAAGTTGAAGTTGCCTTGTACAGGGTCGAAAACATTATTTTTCGTCCCTAAGAAGAATAGTTTTTCCGTGCTTTCAAATAATTAGAAAATCACGTTCTATTTTGACATTTTTATTGAGCCATGTCGAAACTTTTCATTTATATTAAATTAAATAACTATTAAATATACTACGGAAACAGAGATCGAGTCAACGTGTCAGCGGTAAGGACACGGACAGGCGTTTTAAATAGATTTGACGCACAAATTCAACTGCCGCAACTATCCATAAAGGTCCTTACAAAAAAATTAAAACCTCTTTTTTTCTTTCCGTGATAAATAAGTACTCTGCAGGTTGAAAAGAGAAGTAGTTACATATGCTACTATAGTCTTCTCTTTGTACGAAATATTTATTTTCTTCTTTGTTACTCGACTGCCTAAGAAGAAGGGTTATGTTTTCGATTATAAGTATGTATGTATGTATGCATGCATGTACATATGTATGTATGCATGTATGTATGTGGGTATGTATATGTATGTTTCTATATGACCACCTACAGCCTAAACGGTTTAACCGATTTTGATATGCAAAGTGTCTTTAAATTCGTCTTCACTTCCCGAGTGTCATAAGCTATATTTTTTTGTATTAATAATAAATAATATATCTCAAAAATAAAAATAAACCGGGAAGTGCGAGTTAAACTTGCTCACCGATGGTTCCGTACAAGCTAGTAGATAAAAGGGAGAAATTATATTTTTTTTTTATATTTTCCTTCATAAACCGCAAATTGCACATCGTAAAAATAATTAAAAACCTGTTTTAGCTTGTGCTAATGAAGTTCTTTCATAAGATACCCCACATGATACGGTTAACTCACTCTAAAATTTGGACACTCAGTCCTTGCATAAAACACAATTTTTTGGAAATAAATAAAAAATGTCCAGTTTTTGGATTTTTTCCTATAAGTGTACTATAAACACAATGCTTCTCGCCAAATTTCATAGTTCTAGATCAACGGGAAGTGTCCCATAGGTTTTGATTCCCTTGAGAGTGTCAAAATGTGCGTTTTTTGCGACATATTTAGCTGTAACATTTTTTTACGAAAACTGGCAAATTTGATTTTTCTCTCTGCAGCAACTGACTATGGATCTGCGTATATGGCTTTAATTTCGACACGATACTTCACGCGTTCCCGAGATACAGGTATTGACACCCGGACGGACGGACAGACGGACAACAAAGTGATCCTATAAGGGTTCCGTGTTTTTTCCTATTTGAGGTACGGAACCCTAAAAAATGCTTTTTGTCGTTCAACCTCCAAAGAACTTATTCGTAATAAACAAGTGATTTTTATAGAATTAATCTAAAGTATGTGCATTTATAATCTTTTACGCATACTTTCTTATAAAAAACATGCCCTCAACAGCATAATAAGCGTAACAAAATTTTAAGACTGCAAAACGCTCTTTTCTGCAGTCGGATATTTTGTTTTTCTTTTAATAAACTTAGGTCCTTGTTAAGTTTTTTGTCTTGTGTCTAAGTGGACGCACGTGATTATAATGCAGATTTACATTTTTAAGCAGTGCTCATAGACACAGAAATAAGGACAGCAGCGCCTTTAATATAATACCACAGAAGTTCTCTATCCGAACTGACTCTAATCAAACATGAAGCACGGATTTATAACATTGTCCTTGGCCTTTACGAGTAGGAAATAGAAATAATAATAAACAAGGTGTTTAAAAACCTACAGTAAATTTAAAAAAAGAGTTCAAACGTTCAGGTCAAGTGCGCTATGAATTTATAAAAAAGTGTACGAAGGCGTCATAGTCTTAATTAGTTCAATCAAAGCCCTTATAACGATCGTCTTGAACCCTCGACTCAAAAAGAGGGCTGTTATAAGTTTGATGTGTGTATCTGTCTGTTTAACAGTGTCTCTGTATATCTCTGCATTTGTGTCTGGCTGCGGCATCACAGCTCTCAAATGGATGGACCGATCTTGATCTATTTTTCTTTTGTTTCAAAGAGAATTTGATCGAGAGTGGTTCATATTATGTTTTATAAAAATCTGATGATTTATTGATATCTATATTTTGTTATATTAATTTGACATACATTTACTTTTTACTTTCACATAATTGATGACATATAATTCAATAGCTTATTAATTTTCTTTTAATTCATTGAACATATAATTTAATGGCATATTTTTAATTTTTAAATGTTTTTTCGCTCAATATTAAATCATGCTGACTACCTGTAAACAGTTCTATGACGTCACAATTCTATAGAACTAATGGGAGTTACCGGTAATTATTGTGACGTTAAGATCTATTTTATTTATAAGATTTTTATTGTGTATTTATGGATGTACATATTGTAGGGGAACTTAAGAAGTTTTTATCGTGGGTTTTTAGGGTTCCGTACCCAAAGGGTAAAACGGGAGCCTATTACTGAGACTCCGCTGTCTGCCCGTCCGTCTGTCTGTTCATCCGTCCGTCTGTCACCATGCTGTATCTCAAGAACCGTGATAGTTAGACAGTTGAAATTTTCACAGATGATGTAATTCTGTTGCCGCTATAACAACAAATACTAAAAAAAAAGGAATAAAAAAAATTCAGAGGGCTCCCATACAACAAACGTGATTTTTAGGATTCCGTACCTCAAAAGGAAAAAAACGGAACCCTTATAGGATCACTTTGTTGTCCGTTTGTCCGTCTGTCTATCTGTCTGTCTGTCTGTCCGTCTGTCCGGGTGTCAAGACCTTTATCTCGGGAATGCGTGAAGGTATCGAGTTGAAATTAAAACCATATACGCAAATCCATAGTATCTTGCTACAGAAAGAAAAATAAAATTTCTCAGTTTTCGTAAAAAAAAAGTTATAGCCAAACATGTCGTAAAAAACGCACATTTCGACACTCACAAGGGAATCAAAACCTATGGGGTACTTCCCGTAGACCTAGAACTATGAAATTTGGCAAGATGCATTATGTTATAGTAAAAAATATAGGAAAAAATCTGAAAACTGGAAATTTTTAATTTAATCACAAAAAAAATAGTGTCTCTATGCAAGGAATGAGGGCTCAAATTTTAAAGTGAATTACCCGTATCATGTAGGGTATCTATATGAAAGAGCTTCATTAGAATAAGCTAAAACAGGTTTTTAAATATTTTTACGATGTATATTTTTCGGTTTATGAAGGAAAATATAAAAAAAAATGATTTCCCCCTTTTATTTAGTTTGTACGGAACCCTCGGTGGGCGAGTCTGACTCGCACTTGTCCGGTTTTATTTTTCTCGTTTTTGCTTGATATTGATAACGGCAACAGGTAGACTCTTGAAATTTTCACTGAATATTGAGATAGATTATTCACTCTAAAAATAGATAATTAAATTAAAATAAAATTTATATTTAAGCCTCCCCTTACAACAATCGTGATTTTTTTGCCGTTTTTATAGATAATGGTACGGAACCCTTCGTGCGCGAGTCAGACTCACACTTTGCCGGTTATTTCAATTTTGTCAACTTCAAAGTTTTAATGATTTTTTTTTAATTTATTCACAGAACATCCGAATATAAAGCTATTCATCACCCAAGGAGGATTGCAGTCTACTGACGAGGCCATCACAGCCGGCGTGCCTCTCATAGGCATGCCCATGTTAGGAGACCAGTGGTTCAACGTGGAGCAGTACATCCACCACAAAATCGGACTCAGGCAAGACCTGGATGCCCTCACGGAAGACGGCTTTCAGCAAGCCATCAACACGATACTCAATGATGATAGGTCAGTGTCTCAATTAGATAAATACATACGAATTTTATCGTGACAAGACAAAAATGAGATAAGAAAATAAGAATAATGACCTAGTAATTAATTTTATCTTTATTAGTGATGTTTCATTATTATGAGCATAATTTTTATCTAATTCAGTATAAGCTCTCGATTTGACTGTATATTTTTTTGTTTGTAATATGATATGTATTTTTTTTATCTTTGTTATCGCATAACTACGACATATTTTATGAACCGATTTGATATTCAGATTGGTCATATAACAATTTCATCAAATTTGTTTCAGTAGTTTGGTATTTAAAACAAAATTGTGAGTTTGGGGGCTATATTCAGTCTTTTACCGACTTCAAAAAGGAGAAGGTTAACAATTCGGCTGTATTTTTTTTCTTTCATGTTTTTCACTGCATAGCTCCGTTATATATAAACCGGTTTTCTTTCATTATTTTTGTTTGAAAGTATATACTTTTACATTAGACCTATATAAATTTACAATAGTTTTTGTATAGCATTGCATTTTTTAAATGCTCAATTTGTAGTCGGTTTTTATGTTTTATGAACTATAATTATTAAACTCTAATTATTTTGATAACTACAACGTTATTTAAATCATGACGATTAACGCCTGAATTATCAGGTACTAAAAAGAATCATCTACGATTCCTCAAAACCACTTTATTTTGATATTTTTAGGGTTCCGTACCTCAAAAGAAAAAAACTGAACCCTTATAGGATCACTTTGTTGTCCGTCTGTCTGTCTGTCTGTCCATCTGTCCGGATGTCAAGACCTTTATCTCGGGAACGCGTGAATGTATCGAGTTGAAATTAAAACCATATACCTACACAGATCCATAGCCTCTTGCTGCAGAAAGAAAAAGAATATTTCTCAGTTTTCGTAAAAAAAAGTTACAGCCGAATAAGTCGTAAACCGGACAAGTGCGAGTCAGACTCGCCCACCGAGGGTTCCGTATAAACTAAATAAAAGGGGGAAATCATATATATGTTTTATATTTTCCTTCATAAACCGAAATATGTACATAGTAAAAATATTTAACACATTCCTTGCACACCACTCGGATCCAAGTGGAGCGGGGCTATAGTAGCGGCGCCTCCTACTAGGATCCGAGCGAGCGTCCCGTTTATTTTGTAGTAGTCAGTAAACCACCGGCGTTTGAGGCAGTCAACGTTGCTTTGCGCGGCGCGGCCACTCTGTACTTAATCAAAATTCGCCTAAAAAGTGTTGGTTCCCAGCTGAAGTGAAGAGTCTGCAGGGGGCGAAGAATGTGTTAAAAATCTGTTTTAGCTTATGCTAAAGTGGCTCTTTCATATGATACCCCACATGATACGGTTAATTCACTTTAAAATTTGCCCTCGTTTCTTCCATAGAGACACAATTTTTTTGTGATTAAATTAAAATGTCCAGTTTTCAGATTTTTTCCTATATATGTACTCTAACACAATGCTTCTTGCCAAATTTCAGAGTTCTAGGTCAACGGGAAGTACCCCATAGGTTTGATTCCTCTGTGAGTGTCGAAATGTGCGTTTTTTACGACATATTCGGCTGTAACTTTTTTTTACGAAAACTGAGAAATTTTATTTTTGTTTCCTCAGCAAGATATTAAGGATCTGCGTTTATGGTTTTAATTTCAACTCGATACCTTCCCGCGTTCCCGAGATAAAGGTCTCGACACCCGGACGGACGGACAGACGGACAACAAAGTGATCCTATAAGGGTTCCGTTTTTTCCTATAGAGGTACGGAACCCTAAAAACTCACATTTCGACACTCACAAGGGAATCAAAACCTATGTACTTCCCGTTGACCTAGAACTATGAAATTTGGCAAGAAGCATTGTGTTAGAGTACACACACATATAGGAAAAATCCGAAAACTGGACATTGTTTGTACAAACTGTCCCACTGCTGGGCCATCTTCTCATTGTGAGAAGGGTTAGGCCATAGTCTGCCACGCTGGCCAAGTGCGGGTTGGCAGACTTCACACATCTTCAAGATCATTGAGAACTCTCAGACATGTAGGTTTCGAATCACGATGTTTTCCTTCACCGTTTGAAGTTGGCGGCAATCAACAATACGCACATAACTTTGAAAAGACAGAGGTGCGTGCCGTGGGATTCGAACCCAGGATCTGCGGATCGCAAGTCAGACGGTCTCACCACTAGGCTGCCGGAACTTAATTTAATCACTAAAAATCTTATGCAAGTCTTTATGCAAGGAATGAGGGCCCAAATTTTAAAGTGGATTAACCGTATCATGTGGGGTATCATAATTGAAAGAGCTTCGACGTATATTTTTCGGTTTATGAAGGAAACAATAAAAAAAATATGATTTCCCCCTTTTATTTAGTTTGTACGGAACCCTCGGTGGGCGAGTCTGACTCGCACTTGTCTGGTTTTATTTAATATTTATGATGACCATTTAATTTTACTGTTCAACCAGAGCAACAAAACACCGATATCTAACAATACGTTTTATTTGCAGCTTCCACAAAAACGTGGTGAAACTCCGTAACATAATGCACGACCAGCCAGATAAGCCTCTGGACCGGGCTGTCTGGTGGACTGAGCACGTCATCAGGCACGGGGGAGCGCCTCACCTCCGGGCCAGGGTCGCCAACATGTCCTGGACAGAATACCTGGACCTGGAACTCATGGCTGTTCTAGGTTTAGCCTTTGTATTCGTTTTAGTAGTATTAAGCATTGCTTTGTACGCCTTAGTAGGTTTTCTAAGGAAATATGTATCTACTGGTTTTAAGAGTAAATTAAAGAGTAGTTAAGTATTTTTAGTTTTGTACTGTTATACGACATAGGTAAGGATTTTTTCGATTAAATTATTGAAAGAAGTTTTTATTTCATTTATCTATCTATAATACTGGCTTTGACTAAAACCTATGTTTACCTATTATAATTTTAACTTGTTTTTTTACTTGTGTGTTTTGTATTTTTTGTTTTTTTATGCAGACTATTCCGAAAAATCAACTCAATAGAAATTGGCTTCCATTACTAAATAAATAAAAAAGCTTTATTTCCTTATACAATGTTATTTACATGACATGATATGGTAAATATTGTTTAATCATCAAGTTTGTTAGTTTTAACTTTTAAGAAAAAGGCGCCACATAGATAACTTTTTTATTAAGTATTAAATATTAAGTTTTTTAAAGTAAGTTATTTTAAGCGCTAGAGAGAGGGGCACCACCGTCAAGTTTCTGTCCCGGTTCGAAAAATCGTAGATTCGGGGCTGTCTACGCTCAACTCTTTATAGCGATGCAAAGTTGGTTCGCGCCCGTTTTTTTTGCTCGCTTTTCCAGTAATTAAGACTGCGAGACAAAAGTTCAAATGCGTCTACTCTGAATTGTGACATTTACAGTCTCTTCAACTTTTGTGTCATTCTCTTAATTGTAGAAAAAGCTAGATAATAAAAATAAAAATATATAAATATAAATATTTGTGGACATTTCACACAACACCATCTAGCCCAAACTAAGCAAAGCTTGTACTATGGAACTAGATGGCTGATAGAATACATATATACTTTTTTTTTTGTAAATATATACTTAAGATACATAGAAACACCCAGACACAGAATAAACATCCATACTCATCACACAAATGTTTGCCCTGGGTGGGGATTGAACCCACGACCTTTCAGTTCAGCAGGTAGACGTAAACACACTACCAACTGAGCCACAAGGCCAGTCAATAAATAATTATAGTTTAAAAAACTGAAAAAATTTACTTCAAATACGCAATAAGTACAATACATATGTGCGACTTGCTGTTCACTTCTTTTGGCGCTTGGATGATATTTTACTAGTTATTTTGTTATAAAAGCCAACGTACTGCATTGATTTTGATAAAATTTATATGGGACCACCTCTGAAGTGTGAAGTATGACCTACCAAATACAAAAATAATCATTAAAATCGATCCACAATTGGCTGAGTAATCGGTGAACAAATATACAAAAAAAAACATACAGACCGAATAGATAACCTCCTTCTATTTGGAAGTCGGTTATAAACGAGCGCGAGCCAACTTTGCTTCGTTATAAGAGTTGAGCGTAACCCTGCAGATCTTGGCCACAACATTGATAATGTCGGTCATTCCATCTCTGCTCGTTTGGTCTGCCTCTTCTCCGTATGCTGTCGAATGCGACAGCATAAGGCAGTATTCATGGATAATGATCCATGAATATTGCCTTGCATTTAAACCGTCTTTGCCTACCTAGCGACGAACATTCGCTGGAAGCGACATGCTTTTATTACTTTTCACTATTTCTTTTAGAGCGAAGCGTAAAATCACATTACTACATACTTACAAAAATAAATAAATTAAGCGTAGGTACCTATATAGATGTAAAGTGTTCCCCACCAAGGGTTCCGTACAAACTAAATAAAAGGGGGAAATCATATATATTTTTTAAATTTTCCTTCATAGACCGAAAAATATACATCGTAAAAATATTTAACACATTCCTTGCTCACCACTCGAATCCGAGTGTATAGTAGCGGCGCTTTCCACTCAGATCCGAGCGAGCGTCCCGTTCATTTTGTAGTAAGTATGTAGTCAGCAAAGCGCCCGCGTCTGAATGGGTCCGATGTGGACCAAGATGGTAAGCACATCAAACCTGGAATGACAACTGGCTCTGCCGGTACACGCCACCAGATGCTTGTAGATATGGTAATTAGCCAGCCTGACAGTACTCCACCATAATCTCTAATGATCTCTTCACGATGTTTTCCCTATCCGAAAGTTCATTGATAGATTTCGATCCCACACCCACTGGTATAGCACAGAAATCCATCGCTCATCCTACTGAGCTAGGCTGTCGTCTATCCGCGTTTTATCTCAAACATTATTACTAGAAAAGTACTGGAAAGTTGTAATTTAGTATGAATATACATTTTTATTACGCCAACAAAACGTTTTTTTTAAATAAAAAGGTGCATCAAAAAGGCAAACGACTCACTAATGGTAAGCGATAACCGTCGCCTATGGACAATATTGGACAACAGCAACATCAGTGACATTGCTATTGCTTTGCTAGCCTGGCAAGGTGATACTTATTTTAATAACTCATAGTTATTAAAATAAGTATCACCATTATTATATAGGTATTTTCATAGTTTCATAGATGTAGAAGCGTGTCTGCGGGTATATATGATTGTCTACCAACTTTAGTAGTCTCCAAGTAAAATAACCCTGAAATACAAACTGTCCATTGTAAAACTCCTTAGTATTCTACAGAACTCTGAAAATGGCGCCTGTTCTTCTAATAAAAATGATTGGTAATAAAAACACGTGTTCATAAGATGCACGTGCCGTGTATTTTTCCATTGAAAAGCTGCTAGTCATTCATTAGGAATGTAGTCATATATTAGGAATGGAGTATATTATCTAATCAGTGCAATTCAGAGTTGTTAAGAGACAATAATCGATTGAACCATATTTGCTATACTGTCAACATGGGTAACTTTGGCTCTGCGTCAAACATGGCCTTTTTAGAAGGGTTTCGATTATTTTCTAAAGAGATTAGTAGTCAAAATGACTGTAAATTAATTAAGTAATTCAACTAGTAATGTGTTGGGAAAAAATCGTGAACATTCAAAAAAAGTCTACGTACAATGTTTGATGCAGAGTCAAAGTTACCCACGTTGACTATACTTCAAATAATATATTATAATCGGTCTGTAATCTGTAAATGCCACTGCAGCAAACTTCCCCCTTTTCGGGGGAAATACCCCACTTATAAAAAATTTCCGACGGAACCTATACCAACTTTCTTCAAGATTGGTTGAAAAATAGGACCTGTACGAACGTACCAACAAAGATCCGGACAAGAACGAAAATCTTGCTAGTTGATGCAGAGATCCGTTCGCTTCGTCACCGAGTCACCGTGTTGCGGTCGTGCCCCACTCGGTCCGTCTACAGTCAGGAGTTTAGCCCCCGTATTCTGAACCCATTCGGTTTCGGAATCGATTCGATTTGTATATCTCCGTCTCTTAGTCCGGTCAAAATCGATATTCAAGTTAGCCATAATTCGCATAGAGCTGAAAATAGAAACCATTACTAATGAAATGACAAAAATCCCTTTCGATCCTACATCTGCAAAAAAAATCGGCTGTAACTTTTTCTTACGAAAACTGAGAAATTTATTTTTTCTTTCTGGATTCTTTATGGATCTGCGTACATGTTTTTAATTTCAACACGATACCTTCACGCGTTCCCGAGATACAGGTCTTAACACCTGGACGGACGAACGTACGGACGGACGGAGGAACGGACGGACATACGGACAGATGAACAGACGGACAACAAAGTGATCCTATAAAGGTTCCGTTGGTTGCTTTTGAGGTACGGAACCCTAAAAATGGGAAAAACCTGAATTTCTTACCTTTGACCTGGTTTTTTTTTTTGCAGAAGTAGGATCGAAGGGGACTTTTGTCATTTCATTAGTAATGGTTTATTTAAAGTCTATACCAATTTTCAGCTCTATGCGAATTATGGCTAACTTATAATATTTTTTGTCTATTTTGACTGGACTATCTGTCATTTCTTATGGGTTCAGAATACGGCGCGGCGGCTGGACACAGCTCGGCCACGGTGTACTAAGAAAAAACAACGTGCAAAAATGTTGACACGTATTGTTGTAATTTAGTTCTTCTATCACTATCAATACAGACTGACAAATCGAATGATGTAAGGCTTTATGTGACTTGTCTATATCTTACCATTAATGTATGCTCTTCCGTTCTGACTGTCATGGTGTACGTACGTTGTTTTGTCAATTAAATCTTAAAATATATTATTAATCAGTAAAGTAAAGTAATTAATAGCAGTTTAGTGAATAATCCGACTGTAAATTTCTGCAAGTGGAGTTATCTTTTTTCCAACGCAATTACGATCCACCTAGACCTTGTAACATGTAAAAAGTAGCAAGTCATCACGATTTCTTGCCTATTGTCACTGTATAGATCCGTGATTTTCATGCAATATTACATATCATGAAAATGATTCTCTTATCTTGAGTACTAGCTGTTACGCACGACTACGTACGCGTAAAAAACTATTCTGTCATGCCTACACCCTGTACTCGCTACCTACGCTCTCTATCCGCTCCTGCGCATCTCCCGACCTACTTTCAAATTCTGTCTATATAATATAATAAAATTTAAATGGGAAATTTTATCAAAACCACCTGGGAAGCAAATAGGTACCTATCAAACAAAAAAAATATTTTCAAATCGGTCCAAGTGTATAGAGTAATCGGGGAACATACATAAAAATAAATGGCCAAGTGTGTGTCGTGACACGCGCAATTTAGGGTTCCGTAGTTAGTTCCTAAAAATTTTCGTAGTTGACTATGGAATCCTAAAAAACCGGCTATATATTTGGATACTTGGAACCACAGAATTCGCCCTATTTACATAGGCTTGGAATATTATAACACGCAGAATGTCATGTCATCTCTGTTTCCCGAGAACTACAATCTTGGAATTTTCAAGGCTAGAGTGAATAAATATCTTCTAGATCGACGAGCTCCATCCTCCGCCACACCATCCCTTAACATCAGGCGAGTTGGTGGTCAATCTAAGATCTATCTTCGTAAAAAAAACCGGACAAGTGCTAGTCAGATTCGCCCACCGAGGGTTCCGTACAAACTAGTAGATAAAAGGGAGAAATTATATATTTTATTTATATTTTCCTTCATAAACCAAAAAATGTACATCGTAAAAATATTTAAAAACCTGTTTTAGCTTGTGCTTATGAAGCTCTTTCATATGATACCCCACATGATACACACACTTTGACTTTGACAGTTCCGTTTTTTCCTTTTGAGGTACGGAACCTAAAAATGTATCTGAACGATGATAACCGATCGATCAATAGCTATTGATAATTTACGCATCGCTTACACTTCACTGCTGATATTGGGTCTAGAAATTATCGCCTCAGCATGAAGTTGAGATGACTTTTGTCTAAGTACCGAAATAAAACAATATCAATCATGAAATAAATGCTTTATTATCAGCATATCAAAAGCACAAAAATTCAACACAAAATTATAAAAATATAAGTACGTATACAAAAGAAAATAGCCGTGCTCTTGTAATTTCGCAAACTTGCATACCCTTTTTGTCATACTAATAGATTTGTATACGAGTATTTTGGCTGGTCAACCATTATCGTCTTGAAACGAATGAACAGCGAACAGACTGGCAACCAATGCGAGCTCCGATAACCGGAATTACGAGCTGCGATTGGTCGTCAGTCCGTTTATTGTTCATTCATTTTAAAACAAGAATGGTTGACTAGACTATAAGTCTGGTCAACTATTCTTGTTCTAATCGTCTAAAATTTCTAAGTGTTTGTTCTAAGTGTCTAAATTTATAATTGTAATTAAGATTTATTCCCACGCGGAATAAATAACTGCCGGGGTTACGCTCAACTTTTATAGCGGTGTAAAGTTCGATCGCGCTCGTTTTTATCTTTTTTTTCTGTAATTAAGAGTGTGACACAAAAGTTCAAAGGAATCAGTTTAATTTGACCAGTTCTTCCGCATGTTTACTACGATTTTTTTAGAGTGGAATAAAATACTGAACCAATTGGAAGCGCGTTATATAAAACTTCGTTAATTTTTCCGTACGGAATAATAAACTGCACCATTTTTCAGCGCAGAATAAAAAAACTGCACCAATTATCAATCGCAGAATATTCAACTTCGCTAACATACCTACGGCAAACGAAATACGTCAGTATTTCTTCGTAGAGAGGAACCCACGAACAGAGCTGAAGAACCCCCTCTTGTTTTTGTGAATGACGGTACCGATCGCGTGGTCGCTGTAGAATGATATCGACGTATCGTAAATCGAAGAACTCATGTGTCTTGCCTGTTGACAAAATAACAAAATAAATACTCGACATCAGAGCCATAAGGGCGAATGTCCCATTCATCAAAAAACTAGATTATCTAAAAAAACTAGACTAGATTACCTTTTAGTATCAGAATCATGAGGTCGGATTATTCCTGTTTATAAACAAAAAACCGGACAAGTGCGAGTCAGACGCGCCAACCGTGGGGTACAAACTAATAGATAAAAGGGGGAATCATAATTTTCTTATATTTTCCTTCATAAACCGAAAAATATATATTGTAAAAATATTTAAAAACCCGTTTTAGCTTATGCTAATGAAGCTCTTTCAAATGATATGATACGGCTAATTCACTTTAAAATTTGGACCCTCATTCCTTGCATAGAGACACTATTTTTTTGTGATCAAGTTAAAAATGTCCAGTTTTTGGATTTTTCCGACTACTACTACGTACGTTCCGTTTTTACGTCTGTGTACTGTGTACTATTTGTGTATAATGCTTCTTGCCAAATTTCATAGTTCTAGGTCAACGAGAAGTACCCCATAGGATTTGATTCCCTTGTGAGTATCGAAATGTGCGTTTTGACGACATATTGGGCTGTAACTTTTTTTTTACGAAAACTGAGATTTTTTTTCAATCTGCAGCAAGATAATATGGATCTGTGTATATGGTTTTAATTTCAACACGATTCACGCGTTCACGAGATACAGGTCAGAAAGGACAGACAGACGGACAACAAAGTGATCCTATAAGGGTTCCGTTTTTTCCTTTTGAGGTACGGAACCCTAAAAATGGTAAATCTGACCTTATATCGAGTACCTATTTTCGTTGAAACTTTTTATAACACAGGGCCGCGTCCACGACACTGACACACTCATATAGAACTAATAATATCAGAAATGAAGTGATTAATATTATAGGTAAACTCACCCCAAGCCACGTGCTAATATGATAGGAGTCAACAGTACTCTCCACTATAGCAGATGTTTTCCGTTTCGGTTCAGGCAATTTTTCTACCGTGGTATCTGACTTCATCACCAAGCATGACATGAGGCGCTTGAGGAATGGCTTGCGAGGCTTCGACTCAGTGGGTAGCGACTTCGCTGATTTTACCTCTTCGGATACAAGGGATATAGTCGACGTGCCGAGATTTGGGGTTAAGGATTTCCTTTGCTCTAAAATATGTATAGGTAGATGGTGATATAAATTCAAAATTAAAAAAAAAAAACATCTGAAAACGAAGTAAGCAACTTTAAAAAGATAGACTCCGCTGACTTTAGGATAGGAAAGAACAGTTGTCGAGAAAAGCCTGAGTTAGAGGATTTCTTGTGCCCTAAATGAGCCCGGATTGACATCTGTCAGATTTTTCATAACTTTACTAGAAATGTGTGATAAATAGGGTTATAAAACATGTTTTTATAAGAACAGTAAGTTTCTTTTACACATACCTCTAAAAATTGTTTCGACAGATGCGTGTCTGTTCCATGCTAGATTCGATTTATATCTGACATCCTTCGGATTTCGTTCATAAGAACTATCTCCTTTATTACTGTACGAAAAGTTGGTGTATCTAACCTCAACAGATGAAGCAATCTTTTTAATATCATTTTTCATTCTCTGATTAGTTCTTTGTGCTTCTTTGCAGAATAACACGACTGTTTTATTATCTTTAGCATTGTTTAAAACATTGATCTTGGATTCAGGTTCCTTAATGTCTGTAGATAGTGATTCGGTTTGCACATATTTATTATAATGTAATATTTCACTTTCATGTCTGGTTTTTACACTCTTTATAGAAGCAACACTGCTGTACCAAACATGCCTCCCCTTTTTCCAATCTACATTTGCTTTATGTATTAGTGTTTTCACTTTTCTGTATTGTTTTCTGGTAAGTAAAATAACCTTTTGTCTTTGCAGTGGTTGTGAGCTTTCGTATCTCGAATGAGTACGAAAATGTAATATTTCTTGAGCTATATATTGCGATGATTGTCGCTTTGTCATAACCGCAATGTTTACTTTGGTTTGTATGTCTCTATTTTGTTTATTTACATTCGTACATGCGCCAAGTTTTATGAGATTATATTTTTCATCATCTGTTATACTTTTTTCTTCGTCCCTTTTTGAAATATAGATGCTTTCGATGCTAGGATTTTCAGGAAACGATGACATATGCAGTATCGGCTTTACTGCTAATGATTTACTGGAAAGCAAATAAATTACTACAAATAATACCTCGTGTAAATAAACATAAACATAAGTACAAATAAACATAAGTACGTTGTTCAAGGTATTCAAGTTAAAAAAATATATAATAAAATAAATACCTACCACAATGTCTTAGTTAAGTAACATCGGTTTGACAAAGCATTATTTCTGTATATTTTGTGCTATAAGATAAAACAAAAAAAAAAGATAAGTATACAGGCGATCAAAATCTAAATAGTCTGTATGACCCATCACAAAATGGACACCAAGAGACGGGAAAAGCAGACAAGGTATACAAAAGAAAAGATGAAGGGATATATTTACTGAAAATACGAGAAAGGTGAGAGACAGAGATAAATGAAAAGAGTTAGGAGATACCTACACTGCAGAAACGACAACTGCTTATAATATAAATTTCTTGTATTCGTGTTTTCATATAAATTTAGTAGCAATATTAGGGCTTTTTTATTATTTATTTATTAACCAATTTCAAAAAAAAAGGTGGTTCTATGTTCGACTGTATGTTTTTGTTGTGTATGTTCACCGATTACTCCATCAATCGTCTTAAAAGCCGTCTTACAACATTCGTCCGATGTGATAATTGTTTTTGAAAGAGGAGGTTTGGAAGCAAGGAAGAGTGGATTGGTTTTGACAGCAGATGGCCGGCACTAATGGCATACACCAGCCAAGTCCGATGTAAATTGAAGTGGGTTGTTCAGTTATTTTGTTTTATACTTTATATTCAATTCAATTCTTTATTAGAATGTGAAACTAGGTATATGTAGGTAAGTATACGCTCTGTCACGAATAAAAGGAGCTGACATTGTGTGCGCAATAGCAAATTTTTTGGTCTGTATGGTGTTGCGTGTCTGCGTGACGTTGTATGGTAAAATCAGTTGCCCTCGTGGTGGACTAGTTTGAATTGATAGTCCCACTATTTTCGCACGCGCTATTTAATTGTTACGGAACATTTACCTTGTGAGTATCGTCAGTTGTATGTTTTTTACTCGGTCTTTTCATATTGATCCCAAGAAGCTCTCTGATCTCTTTGTCTCTCTCAATTGGGTCAATGTCACAATCATCACCGGGGAAATGTTTTGTAGGAACTGAAAGAAATCAGTATTTATACACGATTTAAAAACTATCCATCTCTCTATACTTATAGTTAATATTATAAGTACTACATATGTACCTAATATAGGTAAGTATAGAAAACTTAATAAAAATGTCGGGGCGACATAAAAAAGCGTCTCAAAAGCGACAGCGTTATTAACGACTATAGTAACAAGTCACTAGCGCGTGCGAGCCTAAAATAGTGTTACTGTGTTATTCAGTGAATAAATTTTTAACATGCGTTTATAACGCATGTTAAAATTTTATTCACTGAATAAGTTCTTGTCACATTCTGTCAGACGGAAACTGTCACGCGTGAAAACGGAACAAAACACTATTTAAGAATGGGCTCAACGGGCGCAGCTATCTCTCTCGCGCATCACAACATTTCTTCGGTTAGGCATATCAAAGTGAGAAATTAATTTTTCTTTAATATCATTTAAATTGGCTGTGGAGTAGGAAAACATGTTTCTTCACTACTCCGTAGCCAGTATAAGTATTATACGTGTTATCTGAATACAACTTTTTTTTTTAAATATTTCTCCTATAAAAAAAAACACAAAATGGACATTAAGACGGCACGAACACAACCAAAGGCCGCACGCATTCGTGAATCACAACATTTTTTTTTGTTATTGTTGCTAATGTTAATTTCATCAGAATAGGTACTAGTACATTTTTGACGTGACAACGTCTAATAAATCGATGAACGCCAGCTGCACGCACGAAAAGGTATGACTAATTTCCCGTTACGCGTTACGCTCATTGTCCCGTTACATCATCATCATCATCATCATCATTTCATGAATGTTCTGTTATGACGTTGTCACGTTAAACTATCGTCCGTAAACCGACTTTACAGACAACCCAATTTTTTCATCAGAGTAAATACTGGCACATTAACTTACCAAAAAAGTCGTTTTCATTTTCCTTGTCGCTGTCAAGTTGAATCTGATGTTTACCTGCGTCGTCTCTCCTGAAAATAAGGTTTATTAATTTTTACCTAGAGGTTCATCGGTTTTAATGAGCTCAATCATTTCTTTTTGGAGATATTATAATATAACCTCTTAACATATTTTTAAGAGGCTGTCAACAGTCTAGCTTTCAAACAAAACACAAACATACAGCCACAGCCAAAACTCCTATCGCGCAAAGTACCACTTTTTATGGAAAATTTGCATTCCAAACAGTCCAATTGTGTTTCAACTTCTGTCTCGCTCAGTTCTGTACTTTATATTAAACTAAAAAATAAACAAAAAAACTACCTGTGGCCAATTTCTATGCTATCCCGGACATGTATTCTTGATAAAGAAGTTTGCAAAGTAAGAACATCATTGCCTTCGGTCTGCAAAATTAAGTACAATGCAGACTTAGGATGTATATCTACTTTAAGCTATTATTGGTTGCTTAGTATTAAAAAAAAGTAAGTTGAAGGATTAGTCCTTCAACTTACTTTTTTTTAATACTAAAACCCGACTACTTTCTAACGCTGCATTGCGTATTTCTTCTATGCAATGCAACATATATTATAAAAAACATACCTACAGGTTAATTGAAAACCTTCTTCTTTTTGGAAATTGGTTGAAAAAATAAGCCAGAAAGGTCACAACTGGAATGGTTGTTGAAATTGCTTTTGACACAGAAAGCATGAAAGTAAGTAGGTAGGTAAGTAAGTAGGTATAGCTGAAATGATTTTAATGCATAAATTAAGCAACAGTAGGTATGATGAAACTTGTGGAGGTTATCAAAACCAAGACATATAAAAGCCTATTTGTGAAATCAGCAAAACGTAGAAGAAATTCCATGAAATTAGTATAATAAACATATTTAAATAAATAGACTTAAAATTATACGCTCAATTTCAGCCCTATATTACAAAGTACTCTTTGATTTCAGCGTAGTCGGGTACTTACAAAGTTGAAACCTTGCGAAGCAGAGCGCCTATGCTGATCTGGGTCTGGTGTAAGGAAGAAGTTCTCCAGGGAATCAGATTGGCGACTATCATAATAATTATGTTCAAATCCTTCTTCAAAATCCTTCTGAGAAAAGTTATCTTTCACTGTTCTTTTAACGCTAACATCAGTACTAACGTTGCCCCTTTCATACACAACATCGTAGAACTCCTTATCGCTGTCTATATTTACTGAAATTTTGGAAACATCATTTTTGGGATACGATTTTTTATATACATTCTCACGGTGGCGTTGCGTATCGCCATTTTTATCTGTTGGAAATTTTAAAGTTACTTTTGCATTATTTTTCATATTCTTACTAGGCTCTCCTTTGATAGGGTTAGCGTTCTTATCTTGAGCTCTAGATTTATATACTGGAAGCCCTTGGCTTGGAGTTTCATTTTGTTCTTTTGTAGCATCCGTACGTTTCGTGAAAGTGCTAACTTTTTTTTTATGTTTCGGCTTTGTGTCATTTTGAGTAATTTTGTCGTTGTTAATCTTTTTAGTGCTATTAGGGCTTGGACTTCGTGATTTTGGTTTAGCTTTTGGCTTTTGGATATCTTTTTTAAGTTCTTGTGCTTGTTTTTTAGCTTCTTGTGATTTTGTTTTGTGTGATTTAGCTGCTTTTTGGCCAGAAGGTGACCGAGTTGATCTTTTTAATCTAGTTGCAGCTTCATTATCATCTTTTATAGATGTAGCTTCATCCTTTTTAGATGTATCGCACGGACAACATTGAGGTATGCTCGTTTTATTCGGACATGTATCTCGCGCTTGATACACATTCGTGTCAGTTCTTGCTGTTTTATCTGTTTGAGCGGAGAGATAATTTTGAGTATCAAATCTATTAATATCCATTGTGTCTATTGCAAACGTCTTCAAATCTTGCTTTGGATACACTGATATGATCACTAAAGGGCTTGTTGATCTATTTAGGTTGATAACTTTTGATTCGTCATCGAAATTATTACTTTTTTCTGTGATGTTACATAGCTCGCAAAAATTGCATTGGGTATTTCGGTCGACGGTAGAACAGAGTCTTGTTAGTTGAATGCTCGCATCAACTTGCGTAGCTTGGGATGTTGTAGATTCAGTCCTACAACAAATATACAAGAAAAACACCCTACAATATTGTAATTTAAAATGTGAAAAATCCTATGCAAATATTGTGTTTTGTTGTTTGTTTTGTGAACAACCAATGAGAATATTGGTGATACGTTATTAAACGCTTAGTTTGACCAATGCAAGCTACAGATGCAGATGCAGCTGTGGACAACCACAGCTGCAACTTATGCTGTACACTTTGAAATAGGATGACGTCCTTCGGTATCCTTAGTTACATGCCTATCTACTTGGATAAACACCGTATTGATAGTATCATATTTCATTAGCACAGGTCCCTTGTTTTGTCTATCCGTGACGTCGTGGTAAATAAAAGTTGTTTTGTTAACATTTTAAGTCCTAAATATAGATAATTAGGTGATGAAATCTCGAAATCTTAATTCTCATCACATGATATGCTTGGTGATTGACCGCGGACCCACCAGATCACAACAATACGGTGTAATGTGGAACACGTTTATAAAGAATAAAATGATTCACTCGCGATTTAGAGATACATATAGATTAAACATTAACCTAGATTTATTGCATAGAAAAATACATTATTGTATTTGACCACCAACTCATCTAATGCAAAACAATGCTGTTACTACGCTGAAGCACGATTCACCTTCAATATAAACTCACTTTATTCAACCTAGACTTAAAGATTAGGTTTTACTTAGTAGGTTTTCAGGAAAGAAAGATGCACTTACGCGGCTTCAAAAAAAGGTTCACCCGAGAAACTGAACGACGTAGGAGCTTTATCATTTGTCTCTCGATATGCTAAATGTATGCGTTCGGACAAATCTGTACTCGAAGTGCGTGGCTGGACATAACTTGTTTTCACTGTAAATAAATAATTATAGTTTACAACAACTGAAAAAACCGACTTCAAATACGCAATATGTATAACGCCTGCTGAAAAATGAATTTACGCATATACGCTACTTTGCTATTCACTTTTCTACAGTTGTTTGGATGATACTTTACCAGTTATTTTGTTATAAAACCTAAAGTAATGCATCGATTTTGATAAAATTATGGGATCACCTCTGAAGTATTATCTACCAAATACAAAAAAGAATCATCAAAATCTATAATCGGTGAAGAAACATACAACAAATAACATACATACCGAATAAATACCTATGAAGTCTGATACGCTTGTTTGAGTTCCTGCATCATCATCAGTTCAGCCACATGAAATCTACTGCTGGATATACATAGGTCTCCTCCATGGATTTCCAAAAAGACTGGTTGGAAGCGGCTTGCATCCAGCGTCATCCTGCCACTGTATAAGATTCATCTTATGGTGGCTGGTTTTCCTACGCTGAACTTACGCCGGTACAATGGTCTCCACTTGACAGTTCCTTGTAATTTGAAAGAGTTTTATTTACAGTTTCCAGTGTTCAATGAGTTCAGCCCCCGTATTCTGAACCCATTCGGTTTCGGAATCGATTCGATTTGTATATCTCCGTCTCTGTCATTCTCTATGAAAATGACAGAGGCAGAGATATACAAATCGAATCGATTCCGAAACCGAATGGGTTCAGAATACGGGGGCAGTTCAAAGTGACAAGTTCTTATTCAGTGAATAAGATTTTAGGATGCGTTTATATTATAGTAATAATAGAATAATACTAATACTCATATTCTGATTCTGATACAAGTAAGACGGAGTATTTACAAACAACGGAAATTCTCCGCCTCCCGCCAATCTCCGGTTCCTCGACGAAACGGTTCCGGTTCCGGTTACGAACTAAAATATAACGAATATTTATACCTGGTTGTCCATTAACAGTAGCTGCACACTTCATAACATATTTATCATCATGATTGAGACCTATTCGTCCAATTATCCTGACCCTACTGGAGCTATTAGGATATTTGTCTTCAACAAAGAGATTTAGATCATCTTTTGGATGGCGATGAAAGCTACCATCAGGACTTTTCACTTCGTCTACATACTCTTCATTATTTCCCGTCTTTCGCTTCTTTTCCATTTTCCATGGAAAATAATTGATGAAATTTTGTTTTGTTACATCTTTGGGTCTGCTTCTGGAGGTTTTCTTCCCAGTTGCTTTAACTTCATATATTTTGTTTTTGTCTTTTCCTCCTACTACTAAATATACGTTCTTAGCGATAGAGTTATCGTTGTCGCAGTTTTTGTATTTATTTTTATTATTTCGTGTATTCTGATTTTTTGTCTTGAGACTATAAATATCTTGACTTAGAAGAAATGAATTAGGATTCGTCTTCGGTATAATTGTAACTTTTATAATTGGTCTCTTTTTTAAGTTCGTTTGTGTTGATGGAGCTTTTAAAACCTGAAAAATAACATTTTTTTGAGTTTGATGGGGATTTTTTTAATGATCAACCCTTGCGAGTGACCACAGCTCACATGATGGTATGATTGGGATAGGAACTGGCCCTCAAGTGCAGCTACCAGAACATACCGTTAAATACTTAGTGACAGAGACTTTCAACATGAGGCCAACCAATGATGACTCCTCAGCCAATTTAAAAGATATCAAAAAAAAATATTTTTTTCTTTTTTTTATACAAGATAGATCTACGATTGACCACCAAATCACCTGATGTTAAGCGACGGTGTGGCCGAAGATGTGACTTTTTTTTATTTATTTAAACATTTCTCCTTGACCAAATAAACAAATTTGTTTCTTACTTTTCTAATATCCCTATTCAATGATTTTATATGTTTAAAAATGTTGTGATACACGAGAGAGACGTTCGGCGCATCCTTAATATTTACCTCTTTCTCACACGTCTTCTCCAAAACCAGCGACACTGAAGATCTTACTGGAGTCACTGGTCGAGGTGTAAACTTATTGTTTGATTTGTCTTGTGAATAATGTATATTTTCATCGTCTGAATTGTTAACAAGGTAACCAATACAATCCTCAAAGGTATGTCTACGATATCTCTCTATAGGTGGTATCAGGGTATTTAGGATTTCTAAAAATATAAAAAATAAAAATAAGTAGTTAGGAAAAAAATTACAAAAATAAAAGAAAATTAGGACCTTTGATATTGGAATCCTCAATATTGTAATCAACATCCATAATTATTTATTTATGTAAAAATATTTATGTAGAACCCTACGGCAGCTCATTTTCTTTACAGTATGACAGTGCTGTGCTGTGAGTGCTGTGACGCTGTCTTTGACATTGATAATTTTTCATATTTTCATCATAGAGGTCTTAGTTACAGAGGTATTAACATTGTGAACTGTCATGGGGGTAACTTTGATTTTGCATTAAACTTTGTATAAAGCTTAGTTTAAACATTCCTAATTATTTTCCCAAAAGATTAATTGCCAAATTGATTGATAATTGCGTGGTAGTCGAAATCATCAACATTATAAATGTTACATTCTGTACAAAGTTTTCCACCATTTTTTGAACACGAGTATTTGTGACTCAAAATTGTTATGTCTCTACATTTCGAATTTAAGTGTAAAAAATAAATGTTTAAATACCATGTGTTTTATTTCCCAACGATGAACAAACATCGATCTATCAGTTTTAAATAAAATATTACTTTGTTTTACTTAGTTTTAATATGTAATAAGTATTCAGACTTCTAGATTTATCCACAACAAAGTTACAGGGGTGTCGAAAGTGCTCTGAATGACTTCGAGAAAAGGATGGTACGGCGTGGCCTTGCTGCTCGACTTGGCCCCAGATATATTATTAAAAGAAAAACAAAATACCCGACTGCAGAAAAGCAGTTTTTGCAGTCTAGTAAAATTACTAGTTTATTACGAAATAGTTCGTTAGAGGTTACGAAAAAACGAATTTTTTATTATTTTTGCAAAAGATGTATTATTATTATTACAAAAAATATACCCTATGATACTCTGGAATCTCGCACATTAAAATCGGTCAAGCCGTTTAGGCTGTAGGCTATCATATAGAAACATACATACATACACTCGAAAAACATTACCCTCCTTCTTACGCAGTCAGGTAATAATAAACAAATAGTATAGTCAACGTATTTTGTTTAATTGTGGATGCCTTTAACTAAGGAGTTTCAGATTATACACACATAAAAACATTAATATGTTAATTATTTCATTTCTACTTCTTCTACGTTAGGTACCTAAAACTCTATAGACGTTTTATGCTGTTTTAACGTTTTGCTACTTAGAATTACATGATTTGGAAGGCTGTGTTTTGAATTGTGTGATTTTTTCGCAAGTTGATCGAAATTAGAGAAAAAAATGTACAACAATTAAATAATTTGTGTATCTAACGGTAGACGGAACGGAAGTCTAATTATACCGGATGTTTTGTTAACTTCCATAGACAACCAGGATTTTTTCTTCTCACCGTGAATTCAAGGCACAAGTGTAGAAGCCCAATGATGCCAACTTAGCTACTTTATAGCTAGATCTGGCTACTTTTAGACTCCCGTCAGCTACTTTTTTCGAAAAGTTATAGTTAAAAAATCTAGCTACGTTTTCTAGCACCTTTTGAACACGGTGACACAGACACAGTAACTTGTACATTTATAATGTGTCAAACTAGTTTGACAGTAAGTATGAAAGTGTAGAGCTGGCAGTAACAATCAAATGCGTACCATAATCTATTCATAGATTTTATAGTTTAATCTATTCTTAGATTCCCAGAGTAGAAGTTCATTCTAGGTCTATGCTTAGATTATAGAGTGGTTGCACGTCATTGGTCAGTAACAGAGCCACAGAAGACTTCAGGATTTAGGGCGAATACATTATTGTGAATTTGCGAGTCACAGCAAGCGCAACATAGGAAGACCAGCCACGAAATGGACGCATGACTTCATACAAGTGGCGGGAAAACGCTGGATGCAAGCCGCTTCAGTCGTCAATCGGTCTTTTTGGAAATCCATGGGGAAGCAAAATAAGCCAATGCCCTGCAGTGGCATTGAGATGATAATGATTACGAGTCAACAATTGAAGGACCTGGGCTGGAAGTCTCGACTTTATATAAATCAATTTATCAACAGAATTCTGTTGATAAGTTGATTCATACAGGCTGTATGGGCACAGTCAGAAAGTACAGAGTAAGTTAGTAACAATTTATCTCTATATGCAACTATAATATTATGTTGATTTGTCATATTACAGACAAATATACACCGATACACTTCAATAAATCGACACTTTACTTTGCACTAAACCGACTGTGTCCATACGGCCTGTATGAATTAATTTATCAACCGATCTACCTTAATAAAATTTGTTATCAAGACATAATTTTTAGGGTTCCGTACCCAAAGGGTTAAATGGGGTCCTATTAGTAAGACTCCGCTGTCTGTCTATCTGTCCGTCTGGCACCAGGCTGTATCTCATGAACTGCGATAGTTAGACAGTTGAAATTTTCACAAATGTTGTCGCGACGAGCGCGCGGAATGATAATTTTACGAGTGGAAACTCAGAAACTCTTCGCGCCAAAACATACTGATGATTGCACAGTCTATGGTAAAACAATGCTACAGAGAAATCTAGTTAGAACTAACTTTCGAATCAGTCGGTGCCGCGACGACGGCTTTCGCGAAGTTGTTTATTTTCAAGTGAAGATTGGTGTTCAACATTAAATTAAAGCTAAGTATTAACAGTTATCTTGACTAACGTTAATTATGATCTGAGTGTTGTTGTCTTCGCTGAGGTCTGCCATGAGTTCGCTTAGAGAAAACTCAACTTAGTTTGGGTCAGGATGCCGTAAGGCGGGGCGTCTGATCCTGACAGGTTTGCCTGTGGAGGCAACCACTAGAGGATCTACATACGGTAGTTCCCTATTTATCCAGCCGGGAAACCCATGGCGGTATGGGTTTATTTTATAGCTGTATCATAATTGGTTGGTACTTAAGGTTTTTTAATCGTCCCCCCAGATGCTTGGTGAATGACGTCCAGATCAGGGCGTTGTGGTTCGCCACGACGTGTTGCCATGCCCGGGACGATGGCACCGAGATCTGCTCGGTGTCATCGTACCATAATTACAACAGGCAGGTCATCACGGCACGAGAGTCTGGATTCGGCAGCAATACGGCGACACACCCCCAACCTAACAATAGATGCGAAGCAACCACGGAAAGACGACAAAGGAACCCCAGGTATGAAGAATTTATTATTCATAACCTAATGAAACACTCGGTGACTGCATTCCATGATACATTTCCAATAATTCACATATGGATAGATGCGCTTCCCGACAATTGTTGTATTTCTGTTGCCGCTATAACAAAATAGTAAAAAACAATAAAAAAATATTTAAGGGGGCTCCCATACAACAAACGTGATTTTTTGCTCGTTTTTCTCGATATTGATATCAAATCAAATCAAATCAAATCAAATATACTTTATTGCTCATAACTGTGTACAGAGTTCTTAAAAAATATTGGTTTTAACAGTTTACCCATTGCGGGCGTGCAACATTGAGTTCACGGAAACAGGTAGACGCTTGAACTATTCACAGAATATTGAGTTATATTATTCACTTTAAAATTAAATAATTAAAATAAAAATAATATTTAAGTGTGGTTCCCATACAACAGACATATTTTTTCTGCCGTTTTTATAGATAATGGTTCGGAACCCTTCATGCGCGAGTCCGACTCGCACTTGGCCGGTTTTTATTACACTATATTTGTTTTTTCCCTCCCTTAGCTACTTCTAGCTACTTTTTGGGGTCAAAATAATCTAACTCTATACATAACAGTACAGTTGGCAGCACTGGTAGAGCCGCGGTGAGCAGTTTTCACCCAAGTTTTCATCGTTTTCCACAGACTATATTATTCTGCTTTTCTCTAAATTAAAAAAAGTAACATAACCTCAAATAGAAACCCGAATTTTGTTTTTATTTTTCAAACGAAATGTTTTTTGAAAGAATTATTGTAGTCTGAATAAGATTTTTGATAAATATTCACAAGAAAATGGCTTTGGTCCGGCGCTGTGTGCCTCTTTTCTCGCGGTTGTTAAAAGCACTACCAATAACATCTCAAAGTAAGTAGAAAAACATCTGAGCGAGTTTTTAGTAGACTTTATATTTAATAGTTTCATGGTTTCAGATCAGAAAATTCACCGATGGGTCGCACCAACGCTGATGGAATTAAAGCGACGCGAAAACAAACTCGGAGGAAAGAAATTCAATCCCAGAAATTCTTATTTAGAATGGAACTTAGAAGCTGAATTATATGCATTTGGAAAACGTTTAAATGAAGATTTTGATTCAGATTTGCTACTACAAGCATTCACAGACAGGTCATATGTCGTAAAAGAAGAAATGAAGCAGAAAGAGATGGAATTTGAAGTAAAAATGAAAGATAATAGAGAGTTGTCAGAAGAGGGTTAGTCAAATAATACTTTTTTATCCTAATTCACAACTGACTAAAAAGCCAGCAAAAATTTAATTTGTCTCGTGTTCCTGTTGTGAGTGCATTTTGCTGGAAATAAAGACTCAGAGGGCTACACTCCTCTTTTAGAGTGATGCAAACTTGGTTCGCACCTCTTTTTATCATGTGTTTTCTGCAATTAAGAGAGTGATACAAAAGTTGAAGCAAATGTTAAAAATATTACAATTCAAAGTAGGTCATTTGAACTATTGACTCACTGTTTTAATTGCAGAAAAATCAAAATACTCTGTACCAGGCCACTCTGTACTAAATCAAAATTCGTTTAAAAAGTTTTGGTTCCCAGCTGAAGTGAAGGGTCTGCAAGGGGCGAAGAATGTGTTAAAAACCTGTTTTAGCTTATGCTAATGCTAATATTATAGACTCTTTCATATGATACCCCACATGATACAGTTAATTCACATTAAAATTTGGGCCCTCATTCCTTGCATAGAGACACTATTTTTTTGTGATTAAATTAGAAATGTCCAGTTTTCGGATTTTTTACTATATATGTACTCTAACACAATGCTTCATGCCAAATTTCAGAGTTCTAGGTCAACGGGAAGTACCCCATAGGTTTTGATTCCTCTGTGAGTGTCGAAATGTGCGTTTTTTACGACATATTCTGCTGTAACTTTTTTTTACGAAAAATGAGAAATTTTATTTTTCTTTCTGCAGCAAGATACTATAGATCTGCGTATATGGTTTTAATTTCAACTCGATACCTTCACGCGTTCCCAAGATAAAGGTCTTGACACCCGGATAGACGGACAACAAAGTGATCCTATGAGGGTTCCGTTTTTTCCTATTGAGGTACGGAACCCTAAAAATGTTAAATAACTATATGTTTAATTGTATTGAGTATTAATATTATTATATACTATAATTTATCGTCTTAAATGTTATAAAAATTTAAACGAATACATAATTTACTGATTTAATGCTGATTTAGAAGTAAAAAAAAAATATGGTACTTTTCCCTTATTAAATTTTCCAAAATTCAACATTTATGTTGCATATTTTAGCAATTCTCATGCATTTTTTCTCATGTATTACACACAAACACTTATATGATTTCAGGTGAAAAATTTATGAAGGAATACATCCAGGCATACTTAGAAACAGCATTACCAAAATTCCCTATCGAAGGAGTGAAGAGGATCAGAGAGCATTTAACAAGTTTAGCCACTTTAGCTAACATCTCTAGCCATCTTGGTACAAAGGACATCATTCTTGCCGTGGTATGTTTATGTCATACATCCGTATTGTAAAAATAAAAACATCTATTTTCTATCACACCTCTTTTCTATGACACATCCTGTTGCCAAAATTTATTAATTTATTTATTTAGGCACACAAAACCGAATACAATTGGAATATTAACAATAGAAAAACGATAAAACATATGAACTAGATTGTATTCCTACACATGTGTACACAGCAACAACAAAATAAATGCAGTACTTCTTAAATTACATTAGAGTGTATACGTATAAATATGTATATAACAAAAAGAAAATATAAAGTTACATAATAATATGGAAAGGAAGTTAGAAAAACAACAGCGCTGATATCGCTTGCAAGCGATATATAAATGTACACATCATCATCATCTCAGCCACAAAAAGATTACTGCTAGATTTAGGCTTGCCTCATAGATTTCCAAAAACACCAGTTAGATTGTTGGAAGCTGCCTGCATCTCTGCATCTGTCTTCCTGCTACATGGTCATCTGTCATCGGTCATCTTATTTCTGGTCATCCTAGGCTCCACTTGTGCATAATGCGTTGACAATTTTTTTATGTAACTAAAACATTTGTGATTTTGTAGGAATACCCAGTAGATGACTACATCTTGGCAAATGCATTCAAAGCTATAGTGGGTGCTCTGATCCAATCATCCGGTGCAGAAAGGGCTGCTTACTTTGTAAGGGATTTTGTCATCACACAACTACAAGGCAAGTATTTCAAGAGTAACATACTGGACTGGGAGGAAAAGAAAAACATAGGATGCACCAGCTGCTTCTCTTCCCAGGCATACTGTAATAGTCAGTAAAGGGACTGGAGGGAAATTGTTTTCATGTAGATTGTAGGCGATGGGCTGACCCTCTGTCACTGCAAGGCAATATTACATCTTTTTCTCCTTCTAATCCTCTAATACAGTTGATTAACATCAGGTGAGTTAGCAGTCAAGCACAAGATAGATAAACTCTTTATTATACACCATTAAACAAATACAATTTTACAGAGAACTACAATCACATTTTTGAATAAAAAAAAATACCCTCTCCGTTCCATGTCACCCTCTAACCACAGTAAATGGCCTGATGGTCTTTGATGCTGTGCCTACAGGCAACAACAGAAAACAGGCGTGATATTATGTATGTATTACAAGAGTAACATTTGGGAAAATTAATAGTCGAATAAGATATGTCTGTATAATTGCTTAAGAGTCTAAGCAATTATATCTGACTGGCCCTGTGGTTCAGTTGGTAGTGTGTTTACGTCTACCTGCTGAACTGAAAGGTCGTGGGTTCAATCCCCACCCAGGGCAAACATTTGTGTGATGAGCATGGATGTTTGTTCTGTGTCTGGGTGTTTCTATGTATCATATGTATATATTTACAAAAAAAAAAAGTATATATGTATTCTATCAGCCATCTAGTTACATAGTACAAGCTTTGCTTAGTTTGGGCTAGATGGTGTTGTGTGAAATGTCCACAAATATTTATATCATTAATCAATTGTCTAAGGCTTAGACAACTGATCTTTTTTTAGGGTTCCGTACCCAAAGGGTAAAAACGGGACCCTATTACTAAGACTTCGCTGTCTGTCTGTCTCCAGGCTGTATCTCATAAACCGTGATAGCTAGAAAGCTGAAATTTTCACAAATGATGTATTTCCGTTGCCGCTATAACAACAAATACTAAAAATTAAAAAAATAAAATATTAAGGAAAAATGGGGAAAAAACACGTTTATTGTATGGGACAATAAACGTGTTTTTTTCGTATTTTTTTGCTCAATATTAAAAACGGTAACAGGTAGACGCTTCAAATTTTCACAGAATATTTACTTGTATATTACCTTTCAAAATAAATAATTAAATAACAATGAAGTAAATATTAAAGGGGGGCTCCCATACAACAAACGTAATTTTTAAGCAATTTTTACTCAATCTTAATTAACAGGTAGAAACTTGAATATTTGTAAGTAAATATTTAGAAATATATTAACTATAAAAATAAATACCTAATCTAATACATAAAAACTCACAAAATGAAAATAATCCGTGCATCTAAACGCGGTGCGAGCGCCGCGCCGCGGTGTGGTGGTAGCGCGAGCGCGAGGCGGTTGCTAAGCAACGGCCGCGCGGGTAGCGGGGGAGGTAACATCACGGAGCGAGCCATAGCCGCGCGTATTCGCGCGAGCGTCGTCATGCTGCCCGGATGTGTATCGAAAACCTACCTATAAGTTTGCAATTAACTACTTGGAATTTCGTTGATTTCTCGTTATTTTATACGATTTTCTATTATAGATGATAGTACGGAACCCTTCGTGCGCGAGTCCTACTCGCACTTGGCCGATTTTATTTATATATAGTTTAGGGAAATAAAATAAAGCTTTACAAGCAATCATCACCAACTGTAATGTATTTGAATTGTTAATGCAAACAAATAAGCTCAAACTCAAGGAATTTACTAGAAGCCTTTGGAAGAAATCTAGTATTCATCATCATACCCTACCTACTTTTAATATGTGCAATTTACTAGAAGCCTTGGAAGAAATTTTGTATTCATCATCAAACACTTAATATGTGTAATTTTACTAACTACGCCGAAAGTGAACACAACCTGTTGTTATAAAATTAATCATTATCATTATCTCAGCCATAAGAAGTCCACTCCTGGGCAAAAGCCCTCCAGCAGCAGCAGCTCCCTCCAGCATTTCTAAAAAAAAACGATTGGAAGCGGCTTGCATCCAGCGTCTTCCTGCTACTAGTATGAGGTCATCTGTCCATCTCGTGGCCTCCCTACGCTGCGCTAGCCGTTATTAAATTGTCCTTAAAATATTAATTAAATTCTTTTATTATTACAGGCAAAGATGTAAACGAGTACTGGCACATAGAAGATCCGTGGACGATGCTGTCAAGTATTGTAGAGAAGAATGGTGCCAAGATTGAGCCCAGGCTGATTGGTGAAGCGGGCACTCGCACGCTGCTGGCTTGTTACAGAGTGGGCTTATATGTGGATAAACAAATGATATCTTCAGGTAAATGGTATTTTCACGATCCCTGCTCAGAAATGTCAGCATTACTTTGTTGTTAGCTGGAAGAAAGGATTTTTTTACAGAGCACAATAAGTGCAAGGACAAACGAGCTCATTTTCGGTTTGACCGTGATTCTACTGGGACGCCAGACAGAGGTAATTTTATCAGTTGCTATTCGACGGTTCTATGCGCGTACAACTCATTTTGCGTTACCGTGTAGCACAAACTTTTTGTGTGAAACCGAATGCAGTGTAAAAAGGTACATTTTCTAATGCATTACGCTCGTCTGGCCTCAGCCTAATTGATGGGGGGGGGGGGGCAGAAGTTCATGCATTTTTAAATATGAAAATATACAATAGTCATATTATTGTATTGATTTTGTACTATCAACAGAGGCGGATTTCCCTTAAGGCCGAAAAGGCCCGGGCCTAGGGCGGCCAGATGTTAGGGGCGGCCCATAGATTTTTTTTTTTGTGTGAGAAGGTTAATTACCAAAATAATACGTTGATTGCCCTAGAAAAAATATAATATCAAAGCAGTTAAAAAGCTATTGCTCAATGTGTTGCGCACGTGTTTAAAATCTGTCAGCAGGGCGCGCCTCGAGATCTCTCTCTGGTCAAGATGTCTGAGAATCGCCCCACCAAGCTTTTGTTTCGCCTCTCAGATTGCAACAAAGTGAATAGACACGTAAATAAATGAGCAAATGTTTGTCTCGTTTGAATTATTTTAGCGACACGTTTGTAATTTCATACAATAAAAAAATAGTGACTACTGGTAAAAATTGTTTAATTTCTATGAGTAACAAATATGAAAACCTGAGCTGAGTTGATACTTGCACTAGGCTCACAGGAAGAAGAGATTTGCAAGATATTTGACGACATTCAGGGTATTGAAGATGAAAATAATGTTTTTTCAGGTTTCGGTGAATCAGTGGCTATTGCCAAAGAGATGGCATCGAGAGAAGCACTTAAGAAGGTATTTGGAACAGAAGAGAACATGAAACCTGTCAACTTCAAGCTGGAAGGAATCCCTAAACCGAGTTCACAGGCTCGTTTTCAAATTAATTCTAGTTAAATTGTGTACTTGTATTGTAGTATAGAATTACGAATAAATTGTATGATGATTGTTAGTTTTTTTATTAAAAGCGTCACTTCCAGATTTCCTCCACTATCTTATATGAAAAATTACTTTACAGACTATAATTAAAAGAATTATAATTAATATCAGTTCATTTATTATAAAATTCTTCTATACTTACAAAAATTAAATACTAGCTATAAAATATTAAAAATTACAACTTACATAAAATTCATTACAAATAACATTGGCACAAGTGTTTAGTAATTATAAAAACATAACACTTCTTTTTAGTAAAAATAATTATACTTTTTCTTTGATTCTTAGGCACTCAGAGATTTAAAGTACTGTTGTTGGACCAAAAGATAAATATTTTGTTATCTAGATAGTGGTATACACTTTGTTTATAATATAGTCAAGCCGTACCTAAACTCACAATGCACGAACCTGAGTGAACAAATACTCTCCGTTCTATTTTAGCTTTTAGATTCTAACTTTAGAATAAACGTCAGTGTGAATAAGGGAAAACCCATTACTCGGCTAAATTACTGGTATAATAGAACTAGACTTAGCCAATAGCACTTACGAAAGACGATACAAAAAAACAAATAACTATTTGTGTCTCTTGTGCAAAATTGATTGCCAATTTTGATTTAAAACTACTAAAAAAAATCACCCTTGCTCCTGATCTGAAGATATAAGAAATAACATGACATACAGGCATAGTAATAAAATTGGAAACGAGATTGGTGTTGCTATTTTTTTGCAACAAATCAAAATATCATAAAATAGTAACTCTTATTATTAGACAAATCAATAATAAAAATACATAAATCAATTATTTTTAATTTATGTAATTTGTACTATTCAAATAAGCGTTTTTTTTTTTGGCTTCAAAAACCTGTATTTCAACCCTATTTTGGATTAGATTTTTGTTGAACGAGGGTTTCTACGTCGGCCACATTCCGAAAGTCCTGATACACCACTTTATTATTATGCCTGTATACTTGTGTCATGAGAAATAATGCATGAGTGAGCAAGAGGCTAGCTTAGCGTTAGTGAACATGGTAAAAATCACGGCTTAGTTTCACCTGCTCACAGCTTAGCAGCCCAATACATTTCTGGTGGAAAATCACCCTTGAAGTCGGTATTTGTTAGTTAAAGTTGTCACATTATCAAGTGCTGGCTACGTATTTGAGTCGTCACCTAGCAACAGAGTCCATGATGAGATTCCCGTGCTTGTCCTTGATGCGCACGCGGCCTGATGCGTATCGAGTCTCCGATGTACCATCGTTGTATACCAGCTTTACAGTGCCGTCAGGGAATTCGCGACGCTAGATAAACAAAAAATCACGTCACGTTATTATTGTCTTTTTAACGTACTTCCACAAAGAAGAAAGTTCTCAATTTGATTGTATTTTTACGGTTGTTCAGCGATTACTACGCCAATTATGAATTGATTTTGATGATTCTGGTTTTTTTCAGGTCATACTTCAGAGGTGGTCCCATATAAATTTTATCAAAATCGGTTCAGTACTTATGTAGGTTTTGATAACAAAATAATTGAAAAAAAATGTAATCCAAGTAAACGAATTACGTAGTTTGATTGACTAAATAAAATTCAACCAAGTTGAGAACCTCCTTATTTGAAGTCAGTAAAAAATAAAACTGGACAAGAGCGAATCAGACTCGCCCACCGAGGGTTCCGTACAATTTATTATTATTTTATTACAAACTAAAGGGAAAAAAAGGAAATTATATATTTTTATATTTTCCTTCATAAATCGAAAAATATACATCGCAAAAATATTTAAAAACCTGTTATAGCTTGTGCTTATTAAGCTCTTTCATAAGATACCCCACATGATATGGTTAAAGCACTTTAAAATTTGGACCCCAGTTAATGCACTTTAAAATAAAGACCCAATTTTTTGTGATTAAATTAAAAATGACCAGTTGTCGGATTTTTCCCTATATGTGTACATATATAACACAATGCTTCTTACCATATTTCATAGTTCTAGGTCAACGGGAAGTACCCCATAGGTTTTGATTCCCTTGTGAGTTTTTACGACATATTCGGCTGTAACTTTTTTTACGAAATTGAAAAATTTGATTTTTCTTTCTGCAGCAAGAGACTATGGATCTGCGTATATGGTTTTAATTTCAACTCGATACCTTCACGCGTTCCCGAGATACAGGTCTTGACACCCGGACGGACGGACAGATGGACAACAAAGTGATCCTAAAAGGGTTCCGTTTTTTTCCTTTTGAGGTACGGAACCCTAAATAAAACCGGACAAGTGCGAGTCAGACTCGCCCACCGAGAGTTCCGTACAAACTAAATAAAAGGGGGAAATCATATTTTTTTTATATTTTCCTTCATAAACCCAAAAAATATACATCGTAAAAATATTTAAAAACCTGTTTTAGCTTACACTAATATAGCTCTTTCATATGATACCCCGCATGATACGGTTAATTCACTTTAAAATTTGGGCCCTCATTCCTTGCATAAAGACACTATTTTTTTTTTATTAAATTAAAAATGTCCACTTTTCGGATTTTTCCCTATATATGTACTCTAATACAATGCTTCTTGCCAAATTTCATAGTTCTAGGTCAACGGGAAGTACCCTATAGGTTTTGATTCCCTTGTGAGTGTCAAAATGTGAGTTTTTTACTACATATTCTACTGTAACTATTTTTTACGAAAACAGAAATTTTATTTTTCTTTCTGTAGCAAGCATAGTCTCTTAATCTGCGTATATGGTTTTAATTTCAACTCGATATCTTCACGCGTTCCCGAGATAAAGGTCTTGACACCCAGACAGACGGACAGACGGACAACAGTTATCCTATAAGGGTTCCGTTTTTTCCTTTTGAGGTACGGAACCCTAAAAATGGGGAAAATATCGGAGGCAAATAAACAGTAAATTACTGTAATAACATCTCATACTGCCTCACCAAAGTGAAAGGTATTATATTGCTAGATCAGAGAAATCATGGTAATTCACTTTTAAAAATATCCAAATTGATATACAAAATTACCTTGTGATCATTGGCATGCACTTCAACCTGTCCGCTTATAAACACAATCCGTTTTTCCCCATTAGCCGCGACGGTGAGCGCCGAGCCGTCCGGGTAACGCCACTCCTCTCTCACATGCTCGTTCTTTGGGTCCTGGTAACGGACACAGCCATTTGGAAGCCTAACTTCAGAGGAGCCATCTTTGTAACGCTTCTCTACTTGACCACTGAAAACAGAATTACAAATTCAAATTTATTTAGCTTGTGGGCCTGGGTACAAGGTAAGTTGGTATTAACATTAAGTTATCTGCCAGATCCTGCAAACAAGCAGTTAAGAACATGAAATGATGCAATTATATATATATAACTAAATATATATATATATACATCATACAGGTAATTTAAGGTTGTTAAGCTTAAATTATACAGCACAACCAATTCCTTGATATTACCTACTCCTAATACAAAATATTACTTGTAATTTTAATTCAAATTTAGGATGCAGAGACAATGAAATAATGAAAGTTATCATTTAAGAAAGACATTTTTCAATAATCAAGAGACTAGACTTTATAATACAGATGGATAAATGCACTGGTACAATTTACCCTACTGCCAAAGAGGGTTATGTTTTATGTGATTTTTTTTCAAGGGTCGTAAGTTTGTGAATCAAGCCGTACAATAATTAATAGTATAATGACATGAAGCTTTAATCTGTAAATGCATTTAATAAAATAGCAACTCTTGCACTAAAGTACAAGTCAGCTGCATGGGTGCTAAGTGCCTGCTGCACCTGCCTAAACTAGCCTAAATTATATAGCCATAATGAAAAAATACATTAATCAGTTTTCTCATCACTTCATCAGTTTTGCAACATATCTAAAAATGTGACTTACTCATGAAATTCAAACACTTCAAGCCCGTCTGGATGAGTAGTGTGATAAGTTTTGTTCTCAGCATAATAATATTTGATTCTGCCCTCATTATAAAAATTTTCCTTTATATCTCCATTATAGTACACAAACTTGCAGTATTTTCCATCCGCTGAAATATATTTTACATTCCCATTTGGGAATCTCAATTCTCTGGAACCATCAGGTTTTCTCAATTCAGTAGGATTGAGACTAGTTTTTGGCAAGCCGGTTTTACTACTTGATGGTTCTGGACTAATTGTCATTAATTTATCTTGATATAAATCTTTGTGTATAACTGTAGATGACCTCTGAGAGAGGTCACTGACAGAAACAGCCGATTTCGATGAATATGTATGGTTAGATTCTCTTGAATGATCAGTTGCAGTTAGAGAATTAACTGGAGACTTTTGATTTGATCTGCAATTTAAAATTGATACTGGAGACTTAGATCTACTTTCTTTTTTGTTCAATAAACTGCTACTATAAGATGATGCAGATATATTCACAGGGGATTTTGAATCTCTAGATGAAGAACTTGAGTTAGATTTCCGCAAGAAGAAATCATTGGTACTATGTGCAGAATTATGTTCTGACAAATAATTTGTTGTGTTTTTATCTGATCTGATATTTTTGGGTGACCCAGACCTAAAGGTTTCCATATAAATTCTCTCCAAATTATTGTCATTGTCACATTTAGCATTATCAAACTGGAATTCTGAATTTTCAATTTCTGTATCATTTGATGCATCATCATCTGAATTGTTTATTTTGGCATCATATCCTTCATCATTAAATGTGTTCTGTGGTCCATCTTTTGGGGTTAAAGCATCTCTTTGACTAAAATACTTTGCATATCTTGAAGTAACTTTCAGATTCGGGACACTCTTAGCTCTTGGTCTAATAGTAGCATTATTTTGCTGTGCTTTTCTACTTCTGCTTTGTCTTTCAATTTCAAATGCTTTGTACTTGACATCGTTACTTGATGCCACTTCAGGTTGAGTTTCTTTATTCATGTCTGACAACTTCTTATTAATTTGTTCTAAATATTTCATATTGGATAGTCGTCTTGTTATTTCATTACTGTGTTGAATTCTTCGATTTTCTTTCTTCAGTTTTTCTACTTCACTTTGTAATTCACATTTTTCTTTTTCCATTATCTTTAGTTGGTTCCGTAATCTAGCTATTGTTGATGTGGATTTAGCATCTTTTATTCTGATTTCTTCTTTGAGATTGTGTATTTCTTGTTTAAGATTAACTACTTCATCTTTTTCTTTTTTATTTAATCTTCCTCTCATTTCTCTAACATATCTTTCATACATTTGTTTTTGTTTATTAAGCTTTTCTTTTTCTTCTGCTAAATAATATTCAGATAGGATCTTTTCTTCATTGAATTTTTGTTCAAAATTGCTTTTTTCCTCATAAAACTTTTGTCTCTCTATATCAACTTCTTCTTTCATTTTATTCAAGTTAATGTTTTCTTTCCTAAATGTTTCGATTTCATCTTCCAGCTCATGGAGTCGTTCTTTTAAAAGTTCACTTGTTGTTATTAATTTTGCATTCATTTCTTCGATATTAGCTTTCATGACTTCTCGCTCTTTGTCAAATTCTTCATGACAGTTTTTGTCAGATTGTTTGTGTTCAACTCTTACCTCTTTTGTTTTATTTTTTAATGGAACATTATTTTTATCTTTTTTGCAAGGTTGAGGTGTTGCAGGTTCTACTGTTTTGCAAGAGCAAGAACTAGAAACTGAGGAGCAAACATCACTGCAGCATTCTGTATATTCACTCTGACAGGTTTCTCCATCATTACAAGATTCATTTTTATGTTTATTTGTATTTGGGTAAATATGCATAAGATTTGGATTCTGAGCCAGACATTTTTGCATTATTATTGGTGTACTTTCTCCTGAGCATTCTAGATTATTTCTTTTCAAGAGACGATTGAAAAAAGATGAGTTTATACTGAAGCTATCATGGGATACTTTGTTCTCTATAAGTTCAAAAAGGTTTTGCTCAGCAGCTTCTTTTTCTTGTCTTAATTTAGAAGTGTCTTCATCACAGCTCATATCAGAAATGGTGCTTTTTGCAGGGGAAGTAAAATTTTTATAGTATTCACATTGTTTGAGCTGCATGAGAAAATCAGTTTGCTCTTTTGTTAAGATTGATGCCCATGTTTTACCTTTTTTGGCTATATCAGGATGATTTACTTTTGGGTTTTGTATGACTACATCTGGAATTTTTGATTCTGTGGATTCAGTGTGTGTGGTACAATTTGAAGAATTGTAATCTTGGGATGGCTTATTATTAATTGTATCTAATGAACCATTACAACCATTTCTAATATCCTTTTTAATAGTCCTTTCAATCACTACAGGATCTTGATGTACTAATTTCAAGTTCAGTGGGGGTATGATTATATCAACATTTAAATTTTCTTTATTGCTGTTAGTTTGTTTTGGGGTTGGTAAGATAACTTTTGAACCATTTAATTTTATATTTTTATTTTTCCAAGGCAGAGATTTAGTACTCATTATTACAAGATCATTCTTCTTCACCCCAAATCTGGCCATACCTTCTCCACGTCGCAAAAATGTTTTTTTCTGTGTTAAAGTATCTTTTTTAGGGTTAGAATTGTTAGCTGCTGTTTTGTCGCTTTCAAGTTTTTCAACAACCAAACATTCAAAGTCCTTCTTAGGAGTAAGTATTGGCATTTCATCAAGAGATATGAGGTTCTTTTTAAACTTGCTGAGAATATTTTCATTGCATTCTATTGCCCTTGTCTGAGACTTTGAATTGTCTGAGGCTCTGCTTCTACCTGACATTGGAGAGTTTATTATAAACTCAGATTCTTGTGATAAGTTCAGCACGGCAACACCATCAATTAAATCTTTCTCTTGAACCTTCTGAGAAATATCGCTAGCGTTGAGCCGAGGTGAAACATCTTCTGCAATATTCTGTGAACTCTGTAATAAACTTCTAAATGTGTTGTAGCTTGTCGAGTTTGTGCTATTGGTGAAATGGCTGATCATTTCTGTTATGCACGAGGAGCTTTCAGTAGTCTCTTGATACTGTAAACGTTGTTTTTGTAGTTTCCCGCGCTGCATTAACTGAAGCTGCCGCAGTAACTGTAGTCTCTCCAATATTTGAGACGGAGACATAGAAATATCACTTTCTGAATACGACTGGTCCATTTTAAAATGCTTGTGTATGATTTGCTTAAATTCAGTTATTAATTGTTGCTCTTTTTTCGAAAAATTGATAAAACAAACAAAACAAAGTTCAATTTTTAAGTTTTATCCAAACCGCCATGCCGCCATTTGTTATGACATTTTGTTGATGTAGACAATTGACATTGACTTTTTCAATTTAAAAAAAAATTACAATTGTCTATGGTACAATTTAAACCGGTGCTACACATGTGACCGAACGTTAATCTTGTGTCATTCATGAATTTGCATGAATGAAGCTTTACATACGAATTGCCAGTATTTTTTTACCTTAGGCAAACTGTCAGCTGAAAGTCAACCAACTAGAGCTGGGTCGTTTTTAGTTTTATGTAAAACAAAACGAAACGGTTTTTTCTTAGAAAAAAAAGCGTTTCTAGAAACGCTTGTAAATAAAATGTTTTATTTCTTATTTCACTCAATATTAGTCTTAATTTTGTTACGTTAAAGAATATTTTGCCTTGTATCATTATGTAGTTAGAAAAAACTGGTTTCTAATTTCAATCAATAATATACTTTATTGAGTTGAGATTGTTTCGTTTCGTTATGACTGCTGCACTCAGTAATCGCGCGACGCGAATTCGTTTCGTTTGTTTTTTTTTAACTGGCTGTTGTGTTGTGTCGTTTCGTTTGTTTTTTTATGTTAACTGGCATAAGCGTTTGTTTGTTTTTCCTAGAGTAACTAGTTTTTAAAACAGATACTGTAAAAAACGCCCAGCACTACAACCAACCGAACCCCACAGAACAATAGTTCTGTGACTGACCGAACCCTTTTAGTTATGGCAATACTAGGCCATGCGCCAATAAATGCCAAAATTCTTGTTGAAATTCATTCAAAAATCATCTGGTTTTGTGCAAGTAAACCATATTTTGAGCGCAATGTCCAAAAGAAACAATTTCCGCAATACACCTCGTTATAAGCCAGAAGTGAAGGTGCTGAGTAGTCGTAGAAATCAAGCTGCTAGATCAATGTCTCCAAGAAGGGAGAAAGTTGAGGTTCTGGCTTCTCCTATTAAATCTGATGCTGATAAAAAAAATTACAAGTGAGCAAGTTCTTATTTTATCAATGAGTGTTGATATAGAAGCTAATATAATTATACCCAAAAGAATAGAATAACCCTAAGGAAAAAATTTAACTAGTTATATCTTTTACTAAACCAATTCCATAGGGAAATACGAAAAGTAACTTATTGCTAATAATTTTCTTTGTATTTATTAATAATCTTGAAATAATGTATGAAGTATATTTATAATACATTTCAATTTTGTTCAGCACCTTACATGTTTCGATTAATAGTTTCATTAAATTTGCATGACTTGAAGTGGTAGGAATGAATACATATTTTTTATTAATCTCCACAATATTCTCGGTGATGAGCACAGTGCAATGGTACATGAGTTCAAACTATTAAAATTAAAATGAGTGGCATTGTGACTGAGTAAAATTGTACTATTATGTGCTATCTAAAATCAGGCAAGAGACTTTCTTGTTTCTTCACTCAGAACTTTAAAGAAAATAAATAAATATTCTACAGGACAATCAAACTTGAAAATGGACTGACTGCACTTCTGATATCAGACCCTAGTCGTCCAGTGACAATTAATGAAGATGAATCTAGTGAGGAAAGCAGCCCCGATGAGTTGAGTTCATCTGAAGCAGAGAGTGAGGCATCTGCCCTCTCTGCTGCCAGTGACCATCACAGCTCTAACAGAAAGGCAGATTTTGATGAAGAGAAGTTGGTAAGTAACTCAAACCACTGCTCATTATCCCATTAAATTTATCTTTTTATTAGTTATACAGGGCTTAATTTATACTTTGCTAATATTTAAATGTTTTTTTTAAATTCTATTGGTGGTTTCCCATTCATCATTTTGAGGATAAATTTAGTAATTTTGCAACAGATAAAAGTGTTATTTTATATAATGCACTTAATTATAATGCAAATTTAATTTTTGAAAGTTAGGGAGACTGCTATTTATTTTATTTTATTTATTTATTTAAGTCCATGCTTTTTGCATATTACAGACTTGTCTGGTTGTTCAAAACCATATTAAATTTAGACTGATATTCAAACTTCGCAATAAGTATCAACCCCATAAACTTGTCTTTTTTTTCTTCTGAATATTCATAGTTTTTTTTCTAAATATTCCATTATCCAAACTTCAAAGATATAATATTGTTTTATCTTTGAATGAAGAAGTTTGATGTAAATATGTTGCATTCTAATAAACTGTACATTTTTATGTACATACATTTCCTAAACAAGATTTCACTATGTATCCATAACTAACAGCTTATGTAAATAATTCAACCACATTTTACATAATATAAACTAGAAATAACAACAGCAGAGGAAAAAATTAATTGCTAAATATAAATTACTATTTGTACCTGGCAATTAATTTTTTCCATTGACTATATTTAAGATAAGAATACTTTTATGACCTAATATAGTATGTAAAAAGTGGTAAGAACCCAATTCTATGGTTGGTTTCATTTGAGAGTTAGTAATGCAAGGTTTTATTGCAAGGTTGTAAAAAATAGTTTAAAAAACCTGTTTTCCTACAAGAGCACTTGCTTTAAAGATATGATATAGAATCTATCCAATACAGAATTGAGTAACAAATGTTTACTGCAAATATTAACAAAATTGGTCAATAAATGGTTGAAAATACGACCTGTATGGGAGTACCAACAAACAACTGGCCAGAAGAAAGAAACTTTTGCCAGTTGGTACGTACAGTTTTTTTTTTGATTCGCTGACTGGGTCAATAATAAAGGTAAAAAAGAAATGCGCTACACCAAATTGTTTAATTATTATTCATGGGTCATAACACTTAATAGGCAAAGACAAATCTAACAACAACTGACACCAATAGGTATCAAAAATACAAATACATTTTGAAAACATATAACATACATGGTGCTTTTCCTTGGTAAAACTGAAAACTTTGGTAAAGTCGACAATTTTTAAATATCTTTACACATGTTAATTTGCATGCTAATCATCTATAGTACTAATTAAATTTAATAAATGTTAGTAGTTTATAAACAAAATATTTTTATAAAGTTATATTATGCTCATCTCTTCCATGCTGGACTGGGAGAAAAAGAAAAACATAGAATGTACCAGCTGCTTCTCTTCCTGGGCATACTGTAAAAGTTAGTTAAGGGACTTGAGGGAAATTGGCATATTTAATGCATATATAGTAGCAGTGATAATACACCGAATATATTATACTATCTGCGCCCCAGGGTTTCACCAGTGTAGTGATGAAAAACAATATGGTGATTGGTGATGATGATGTCTCCAGGTCCACAGGTGTCTGTGTACCAAATTTCATAATAATCAGTTCAGCCATTTGGTCTTCAAAAAGACAACAAACAGACAAAGAGAATAGAATAGAATAACTTTATAGTACATCCATACAAAGTAGCTTAAAGATACATAATAAACGTAATTGAAAGGCTGAAGAGACTGAGTTACTTTCGCTTTTATTATATTAGCAAGGATTGTTATATTATTTAAATATCTATTAACTAATAAATAATAATAGCTGTCTCATTACCTATTGATTTATTATTTATAAATATTTATTAGTTAATATCTGTAACGGTTATAATAGGTGTTATTTTTAATGATTAGCTAATGTGATACTTCAGACAAGTTCTTATTTATATACAGTGTTGTGTTGTATGATGGATGAAATACATACATATTACAATTTAAAAGATATATTTCAAAAATTCAGTTCAGCCGTGTGATGATGAACATGAAACAGAGGTCTGTCTGTTTGTTTGTTACCTGTACATCCCTAAACGGCTGAACCAATTGCTATTAAATTTGGTATAGAAGTAGTTTAGAACCTGGAGACGGACATAGGCTATATTTCATCATCATCACCATTTTTCATTACTACGCGAGTGAAATCGCGGGGTGCAGCTATAGAATTATATTAAAGGTGAATTACCGTTACGTAAATAGATGAAATGTTGATAATAAAACATAATAACATTATGTATCTATTATTGTTATTTATTAACTATAATATTGTATCTCCTGTCACTTATACAGTTATATAATAATACACATAGATCATATGTGTATCAACTTCAACTTTGATTTTTATGGCTTTTACGATGGTCTTTTTTAAACTATCACGGTCATTCATTAAAACACTATTATTATTAACGGGATATTTACCGTGGTTCGCGTTAATTTTGAGCTCGTGATATTTCGGCACAGTTACATGCACCATGTTCACGAGCGACTCAACACATGTCGAACACGTGCCGAAATATCGCGAGCTCAAAATTAACGCGAACCAAGGTAAATATCCCGTTAATAATAATAGTGTTTTACGAAGGTGTTTCAAATATATGAAATACACCTGACTGATATTATAAAAGCGAAAATAATCTTGTCTTTCTATCTGTGTAAATACCTTTTCACAACCAAACAGCTGAACCAATAGGGAATATGTTTGATTTATTTATTATTTGGTCATAAGAAGACTAACCATATATAGATTCATTCCACAAAAATAAATGTAACATATCTTTAAAAATATGTTAGTTAAAATATCCTGGTTGGTCTTCCTACGCTGCGGCAAGTGCAATGTAGGAAGACCAGCCACGAGATGGACGGATGACCTCATACAAGTGGTGGGAAGACGCTGGATGCAAGCCGCTTCCAATCGATATTTTTGGAAGTCCATGGTCCCGGAGGCCTATGTCCAGCAGTGGACTTCTTGTGGCTGAGAAGATTATGATGATGATCATTTTTTAAAATAAGAAAGCTACACAGACAGAGTTCATGTTGAGACAGAGAATACACAATTGTGGAAATAGACATCATAGTTCATGGCTGTACGACTTCAATACATACTATCGTTTCGCCAGAAAGGGACAGAGTATGCCTTCCTTAAAAGTTTAAATGTTTATATCTCGGAATTTTACTGACCTATTAAAATTATTTTTAGTAAATGTATTATATTTTTGTATGTTATTATCAAATAAAACTATTATATTCCTATGAAATGCATTCCCTACTGTTATGAAGTTTGGTACATATGTAGATAGCTGAAAATCTAAATATATAATCTTAATCTTACATATTTATCTTTTATATACTATCAGTGCCACCTATCCTACTCCGTGCATGGTTACCTGGAAGAGATCGCTTTAAGCGGTAAGGCCGCCCATTGAAAGATTACTCATAGTAATATTGTCATTTTTCAATATGTTTGTACAATGTGGTATTTTAATAAAAAGTTATCTATCTATCTATCTTATTAAATCTAATTATATCTGTATAAAATGTAATATACATTAATCAATGTCCATTGATTTATAAATATTAATTTCATCGTCAATGTTTTTTAACACTACTCGCGTGAAACCGTTAGGCACACACTTGGTATTATTTATGTTTGCTACAATTTAAACTTTTACAATTTTGTTGCTATATAATAACATCAAATTAATTCTGTTCTTCTGACCTTAACCTCAGACCTTGAAGCACTATGACTGCACTGAACGATAGACTATTGTTAGATAAATATACTATTAGGTTTCTTTGTATGTTTTTTTTCCATAATAGGCTTAGAGAAAATGAAATGAATTGGGCCTAGGTCAGCTGTCAGGTATGCTTTTTGTCCCTCTATGAAACGAACATGTCTTCGCCTGATGTTTAACATCTACTTGCTTGTAACAATCCAATTTCTCCCAAAAGTTTGAACATTAAAATTTTGAATTGTGTTAGCCACTTGAGAGATATATAGTTCTCGTCACATATTAAAAAGAACGCTGGTTTGTTCGTAAGCGCGAACAAACCAGCGTTCTTTTTACATGTTTAATCTCTTTTTTTTTATCAGCCCTGTTTGTACAAACTGTCCCACTGCTGGGCGCGGGGGGCATCTTCTTATTGTGAGAAGGGTAAGGCCATAGTCTACCACGCTGGCCAAGTGCGGGTTGGCAGACTTCACACATCTTCAAGATCATTAAGAACTCTCAGACATGTAGGTTTCCTCACGATATTTTCCTTCATCGTTTGAAGTTGGCGGCAATCAACAATACGCACATAACTCCGAAAAGACAGAGGTGCGTGCCGAGGGATTCGAACCCAGAACCTGCGGATCGCAGGTCAGACGGTCTCCCAACTAGGTTGCCGGAAACTTCAAATTTAAATCTCTTCATTGCCCCAAAACTGCGTTGAAAACACAAACATCATCGTAATCATTTTAGCCACAAGAAATACACAGCTGGACGTAGGCCTCCTCCAAAAATTTACAAAAAGATCGATTAGAAACGGTCTGCATCCAGCCACTTCCGGCCACTTGTATGAAATCGTCTATCAGCCTTGTGACTGCATAAAAGTAAATATCACTTCAAGAAATTACCCAGGGACCTATTGTTGAGTTGAGAAAAACAAAAAGCGGTTTATTTTGTGGTTAAATAACTTTAAAATCGTTGTGTGATGAGTTAACGCCGATTTTTTTGTGTTTCATTAACTGATCACTAGAGACCGGATTATATGCAACATAAAAATCTAGAAAAATATGCATGAAAAATGGGTAAAATATACATGAAAACTGTTAAAATATACAACATAAATGATGAATTTTAGAAAAGTAAAAAAAGGGAAAATTTTCCGGCAGCCTAGTGGTGAGACCGTCTGACTTGCGATCCGCAGGTCCTGGGTTCGAATCCCACGGCACGCACCTCTGTCTGTTCGAAGTTATGTGCGTATTGTTGATTGCCGCCAACTTTAAACGGTGAAGGAAAACATCGTGAGGAAACCTACATGTCTGTGAGTTCTCAATGATCTTGAAGATGTGTGAAGCCTACCAACCCGCACTTGGCCAGCGTGGCAGACTATGGCCTAACCCTTCTCACAATGAGAAGATGGCCCGTTCCCAGCAGTGGGACAGTTTGTACAAACAGGGCTGAAAAAAAAAGAGGGGAAAAGTGCCATGTTTATTTATTTCTAACTTCTTAATCAGCATTAAATCAGTAAATTACTTATTCCTTCAAAATTTAACAACCTATAAGTCATAGTCTATAATATTTAACTTTTTTTTTTTTGTAGGTATAAAGAGAACATTTTTGTAAGGCATAATTTTACACCTATACCGAAAAATGTAGTAAAAACAGCGAATCTAAGACAGCGAAAATATGCATGATCTCTAAATTTCAGATAAAATATGCAATGATCGCTTAAAATGTGGTAAACATGCAAATGCATATGAAAATAAGAAAAATGCATACATATAATCCGGTCTCTACTGATCACAAATGAGAAGGTTTTATTCCGTAATTTTTTAATCCGCCATGTAATATTTATGTAGTTTGTAACAATGAAATAATTTAACCCACAACATTCCTACTAGTGTAATGTTAGAAAAATGCGCTTAGATCACTGCACAGTGTATTGCTCATGTAGTTGCAAAATTATTAGATGACTTGATGTGGTAAAATCACCGTGACGCGAGTAGATAAGTAATAGGTACATACATATGATAGTAGCAAGCGATTGGAGTAGCGATGAGATACATATCGACGGTTCAAAGGCAAAAGGCAATAAGCGACATTAGGAAAACTTACATTAGAACTTTTAAAATCACATTTCTGTTTACTTTTTTCACTGCAAATTTGTTAATGTTTTTTTTAATTACGTTTATGGATTGATTTTCCCGTAAATCCATTTATTATTCTCTTAAAATGTGTTTATAATTACGTTTAAAATGTGTTAATATATTTTATTTTATATTTTTGCCATATATCAAAATCGGCCGACAAATGGCTCGTAGCAAAATTCTCTTTTCAACTTTGATTTCATATCTCGACAACCTCTAAATAAACCGATTTTGCTCATATTTTAAAATCTTGTTAAGAATTAAGTACATACTAAAAAGTTTTGGCAAACGCTATGAATGTCGATAAATGGTGCCGTAGCAAACTTTCCCCCTTTTTGGGAGAAATACCCCACTTATCAAAAATTCCCGACAGCAAAAAATCTATAAAATTGAGGAACTTGTATACCAAGTTTCGACAATATTGGTTGTAAAATACAGCCTGAACGCAAGTGCCAACCAACATCCAGACAGAAGAACGAAAATCTTGCTAGTTGATTCAGAGACTTTCCTTCGCTTCGCTCATTCAAATATCATATTTATTAATAATCTATGGCATAATAAAACTCCTATCGTGACATTGTGGGACGTCTATAGATTAGGGATAAAGTAGCATAAGTTACGGACCACAGAAGAGAGAAAGTCTTCTGTGTTATGAACATTAACTGAACTGGGCTATTAACTGAAGTGTAAAGACAAAGAGCCGCAATTTGAGTTACGGCTTTCTGCCTGTATAGCGCTTATACGAATCTAAACTACACGACCAAGACTAGGTGTCTTCAAATCGCGAGTGAATAGGTTTCTTCTAGGCAAGCGCGCTCCATCGTAGACCGTAACTGTCACTTAACATCAGGTGAGTTGACGGTCAAGCGCAAGCCTATCTTCGAATAAAAAAATAAAAAAAACAACAATAGTATACTTGACTTTTGTGGTTGAAGTAAACAAAGGCTAGGCCATAAAAACCTTTGAGCGCTATTTTCTCGAATCGACAATTTTCAATTTGCGTCTCTTTGCCTTTACATATTAGCATAGATATATAGTGCAATTACATAGATTTGATACATTACTATATATTCTTTTGACCTGTTTATATGACGTTATACTCGTAATAATCGACATTGTAATTTGTTTTTCCTTAAGGATATGCTTTATATAAATTGACATGAATAAAAAGCATAAATATATCTTCAACAGTGGTCGAAACCCAAGCGAAAGATATACAAATTGATGAGGAGCACACTACGAAGAATCAGTAGAAAACACTGCAAGTTGTTTTTTAACCCACTTTCACTCGATACGGTACGAGTTAGCATCTGTTATTGATTTTATATCGAGTACATATTGGAAAGTGCTGCAAGTAAACTAGACTCTCATATGTACCTAGCTGCTATAGTTGTAAGCGTAGCTAGACGTAGGTAGGCTTAGCTAGACGTAGGTAGGCTTAGCTAGACGTATGTAGGCTTAGCTAGACGTAGGTAGGTTTAGCTAGACGTAGGTACTAGGTAGGCTTAGCCAGACCAAGGTAGGCTTAGCTATATATAGGTAGGTTTATCTAGGTGTAAGTATGCTTAGCTATACCTAGGTAGGCATATCTAGAAGTAAGTAAGCCTAACTAAGCGATGTTGGTAGGTTTCATTAGACGTCGATTCGAAGATTGACTCAAGTCACTCGTTCAAGTCCCGTCGTCGTCGATGTCGAACTTTTTTAAACTGTCTACACATTTATAACAATATAATTGTCGAGGTGATTTTTGCCAGTAAATAACGCGTTTTTCATACAACAGGATAAAACTGTTTGCTACCCCTAAATACTGTCGATTTCGATAATTATTTTTTATATTATTGAACCGTTAATGTCTATTCCCCTCGCACATCAAAATCGGTCAAGCTGTTTAGGATGTAGAAAGAAATATAGAAACATATACATGTATACATCATACAAACCATACATTACATACACTGGAATGACATAACCCTGCATCGTGCGCAGTGGGGTAAAAATATTAAACTTGTTTCGCTAACCAGAGCAGGATAAAAAGCTCAGATTAATAAAGCCGTTCGTAAAATCCGCTTTGATTCTGCGAACCACGTGCTTCCCACATTGGTGTTTCATTCATTTCACTCGAAAAGGAAAAGCTGTCATGCAACTGCACTGGCAGTTGCCACAGTGGAGGCTAAGGCGTTCATTAATTGAGGATGTATGAACATAGCTTTTTGCTTGTTTTTAACCCGCGACACAAAAAGAGGGGTGTTATAAGTTTGACGTGTGTATCTGTATATCTGTCTGTGGCATCATAGCTCTTAAACGTCTTATAAATCGATGAACGCACGAAAAAGTGTCACGTTCCGCCTGAGCCGAGCGTCCAAGCGAGAGCGCGGAACAAGCGATAGAGAGGCACGATCGGCCTAAGCGTTCGGCTTGTGACGCATCGGTATCACGTAAAATTATTGTCCGTAAACTTTACGACTTTACAGACAACCATTTTTTTGGATCACTCCAAAAAATTGGTTGAAACTTCTTCTAACGGCGTTGTGCATTTTTGGGATGGGTAAAAATTTTTAAACTCGCGTCAGATCTTCAGATCGTCAGATCATAAGACGGACAGTCAGAAACCTATTCTAACGTTCGGCATTTAAAGTTCATTATTGTATGTACAAGTTTGTCCTTCTAGCATGATGTCATTTCGTTGCGCCGAATGCTTAATTTCGACACATGCACATAAGACTCGTTAGCTCAATAGGTTAGAGCACCGATTAAAATTTCAATTTGTCAATCGGAGGGCGGAGGTTCAAATCTTTCACGAGTCAGTCTTTTTGCTATTTTATTTTTTAGTTTTCACTTCTGCCGGCACTCCCGAAGTGCAACCCTTTGTTTTTTTTATTTTTGTTAAAAGAGGATTGCATCGAGAGTTTTCTTACCTATGTTTCTTCAAACTCCGTGCAAGGGTTGATGCTGCGAGTGGAATATGATTATATGACGCTAAACGTCTTGTTGATTTCTCATTGTTTTGAGTGAGTATCCATTCGAATGTAGTGTTGACTCTGTATAAGAGTGGTGAGTTTACTGGATATGTCTATGGAGATTATCCGAGAAGATACACTCGTGCATACTAATCGAACACCTTTAAAATACAAAACTACGGGTCACTATAGTCGGATTTTTAAACTGTTTTATTTAGCTTACCCTGTTTGTTTGGGTCAAATTTAGTAACCGAAATATGACCCCCTTCCCATTGACAGATTGATCTGATATTTGGTACACGCCTTTAATTTAGATGACAATACAATGAAATATATTGAGTATCATTCTAAATTCAATATGGCCGCCGCCACAAAATGGCGGTTTTCATATTTTTTCACAACCCCTACAATATGGGAATCAAATGAAAGGGCTTCTCTAGTAGAATACAGTAAATACATTACCTATATCATTATTTTTCTTTTCAATAAAACCGTTTAACTTAAAAAGTTTTTAAAGTACTTATTCTGCTTAAAACGGACATGAGTGACCCGTAGTTTTTATTTAAAATGTTTGAAAACCACGTTAGTTTACATAGTAAAATAATCGAACACCACAAAATAAAGAATGTGTATGAATTTTACTTCATAAGAATAATAAATTTTCGAGACATTCAAAGTATTTTTTTCTGAATTAAGTACTTAACCGTGTTGTATTATTTCTATTTTATAACTTATTTATTTGGTAGACACGTTAAGGTTATGCATTCGTCGGCTTACCATAATTTATCTACATTACTTATAAAATCTCAAACATCTGGTTATTCCAGTTTCTCAATCTATAGGTTTATGTCAACGAACTGTTTTGGCAAGTCCATGTAAACAAACAAGTATTTGTTTTATCTTCAACGGCCTTACCGAAAAACGTTACTTAACTTTAACTATTGCTTAACATATTTTGTCAACTTCTCGCTGACACGTAATGACACTTGCGGTAAGAAGACAGAGAATTTAAGACGATGGTTAAAGTTAAGTAACGCTTTTCGGTAAGGCCCCAAATGTCTAAGAAAATGTGACATAATCACAACATGCCTAGTGATAATATTATGCGGAATGTGAAAGTGTATTTGTTTGTTTGTCCTTCGTGAACACGGTTGCCAGATTGACAAATGTGTATCTTTACGTGAGAAAGGACGCGCAAAGAAACAATTATCTATGTCATCACTATGCGGGTGAAACCGCGGGGCACAGCTAGTACGATATACGATCATCCTTGTATGCGGTCATTTGTATATTTTATTGTCTATTTTAATCAAATGCATAAAAGCGTTTTACCTGTTACACTTTATGTTGTATGTGTATCTTTACGTGAAAAAGTATGCGCAAAGGTACAATTATCTATGTCATCACTATGCGGGTGAAACCGCGGGGCACAGCTAGTACGATATACGATCATCCTTGTATGCGGTCATTTGAATATTTTATTGTCTATTTTAATCAAATGCATAAAAGCGTTTTACCTGTTACACTTTATGTTGTATGTGTATCTTTACGTGAAAAAGTATGCGCAAAGGTACAATTATCTATGTCATCACTATGCGGGTGAAACCGCGGGCACAGCTAGTACGATATACGATCATCCTTGTATGCGGTCATTTGTATATTTTATTGTCTATTTTAATCAAATGCATAAAAGCGTTTTACCTGTTACACTTTATGTTGTATGTGTATCTTTACGTGAAAAAGTATGCGCAAAGGTACAATTATCTATGTCATCACTATGCGGGTGAAACCGCGGGCACAGCTAGTACGATATACGATCATCCTTGTATGCGGTCATTTGTATATTTTATTGTCTATTTTAATCAAATGCATAAAAGCGTTTTACCTGTTACACTTTATGTTGTATGTGTATCTTTACGTGAAAAAGTATGCGCAAAGGTACAATTATCTATGTGATCACTATGCGGGTGAAACCGCGGGCACAGCTAGTACGATATACGATCATCCTTGTATGCGGTCATTTGTATATTTTATTGTCTATTTTAATCAAATGCATAAAAGCGTTTTACCTGTTACACTTTATGTTGTATGTGTATCTTTACGTGAAAAAGTATGCGCAAAGGTACAATTATCTATGTCATCACTATGCGGGTGAAACCGCGGGGCACAGCTAGTACGATATACGATTATCCTTGTATGCGGTCATTTGTATATTTTATTGCCTATTTTGTTGGTTAATGCTTATTTAGTCCGTACTCTACAGTAATGTTCGCAACATACCCATTACATAAATCACACAATACATATTTGCAACAATTTACTCTACCTAACTGCACTCGAACCGATGTTATTTCCGTTTTCCCACTTTATGTAAGAGTTATGAAACTTTACAGGTTGATTCTTAGGTCTTTGTTGAAGTTAGTATTTAGTTCTTTCCATTCATTCGGTTAAATCTTGTACTATCATGGTTATTGCGACAAAGTACTTTGAATCCTTTGGTCGTTTTTTTCCCTGCGAAACAGCTGAGGTTCGATTCGTCGATTCTTGCTAAACTCAGGTTACAGGTTTTACTTGTTTTTTTTTGTGCAATACAAATTTCAAGATGTTAATTTTATTCATATCTATGTAAATATTACAAAATGTATGTAAATGTGTCTATGTGCAACATACTATGGAATTTGTATGGTTATTATACGCCCGATATCATATTTGTGTGGTAACGTCTTACCAACATAATTTTGTTTTTGAGTTTGGTCAGGCCACAATCTCAACAGCAATCTTAGTTCAATATGTATTACTTCAACCTTTGTCTTGCTCACACAACTCCAGAAAGAGCGAGACAGGAGTCAAAGTAATATTAAAATAAGACTGTTTGCACGCTCTTGTATTACGGTAGTACGTAGTACGGTTACTTGTATTAGAGTAGACTTTTTTTAGCCGACTGCGCGAAGCAGGGTAGTATTTTTCGTGTTTCCCTACATACGAGTATATTACCTACATGGCCTTATTAATCTAAGGCCTTGACCGATTATGATGTGCGAGACGTCATTGGGTACATTTTTTATTATAATAACAAAAATATATTTTTTACGGGTTTCACACCCGTACCCGTACCCGTATTTTTTTTTTACGTATCAAACAATTGTTTTTGCAACAATTAATCTAAAGAATACTTACACTATTGATTTGCATATATTTTCTCGTGAAAAACGTACATTCAACATTATATCAAGCGAGTCAGTTATTTGATATGCATACCTACAAATAATTACAAATAATACCACCATCTTATCTGACGGTGAGGGCTATATAGGATGGAGTACGTTGATCAATAAAATCTATTCATGAAGAAGAGTAGACTCTTGAAAATTACAAGAATGTAGTTCTCAGAAATGATGAAGAATTCAATTACGCATCAGCAATGTGGACCGAAATGAATTGGACAGATTTTTCGCATTTCAATGAGAAATGGATGGCAACGTGCCGACTTTCTGCTAGTCCGGTAGTGAAATGCGAGGGTGGGGTAGTCAAGCTCTTGCGTGTACTCGCCGAAATAAATTCTATAGACGATAGACAGATATATATATATATCTGTCTGTATATAGTATAGATATATAGTATACATCATGTTCAAGAAACTTGATTTGTTTAGAATGAAACTCTAAAATGTCTCTAAATCAAGTTTCTTGAACATTATGTATAATTAGTCGCTTACGCAGGGGACAAAGACATAGATAAGTTTGTAGTTTTGTTTTTGAGTCGAGAGCACTGACCCAATGTCTCTCAAATTACCTCCCAATATATTGGTGGTAATAGTAATTTTGATCTTTAGCCACAGATGAAATAAATAGTATTACACACAGAACGGGCACTCCGCCTCCCGTCAATCTCGGGTTCCTCATCCGCTCCTCACGCTCGTCCTGTCGTTTGAAGGAGTTTGGCGGGTTGGCGTTTTTGTTTGTCAGTCGAGATGAAGCTGTCTTCAAGTGTTCAAATCCCAATTGACGTCTTTAGCGAGCGGCAATCAGACGACGACCATAACTTCATACGTGTGTGTGTGTGTGTGTGTGTGTTATATACAACATCAACTTGCATATGTGTCATTGTTTAGCGTGTTTTGTATGGCGACGTGTGCCCCTAATTAAGCATCAGAAGTCTGATATTACAATGGAAACGTCACCTAACACTGTTTCCATCGTTTACGTTAACAATGAACAAACGAGTCAATAAATCGGCGTGGAGTCGCCGATTTATTGACTCGTTTGTTCACCACCACTCACCATTTAGTGTACTTTTGTTCATACAAACATACAACAAGTTTTATTTTAATTTATTTTGTTACATTACTATTTTACTTTATTTACTTGACTATTTCTATTTACTTTATTATCAACTGAAAACTTGACTACCTCAACGTTACCCGATTTCGATGCTCCTTTGTTTTATGTGGTCGGAAGCATGAATGACTGGGCCTGTATTTCGATGCTCCTTTGTTTTATGTGGTCGGAAGCATGAATGACTGGGCCTGTATTTCGATGCTCCTTTGTTTTATGTGGTCGGAAGCATGAATGACTGGGCCTGTATTTCGATGATCCTTTGTTTTATGTGGTCGGAAGCATGAATGACTGGGCCTGTATTTCGATGATCCTTTGTTTTATGTGGTCGGAAGCATGAATGACTGGGACTGTATTTTTTTGTCTTGTTCAGTTTCATTATAAATTCGAAGTTAGATATTTCAATAACGCAGTAGCAGAATGAGGAGCTTGCATATTTTATTAGGGCTTCGTAGTCTACAAGGAATCCTTATAATTTCGTGATGTCGTGAGTATGTTCGCGGCTTAGCTCAGAAACTAATTTCTACTAAAAACGTAATCTGGCTTGAGTATTGAGTATACCCTATACATATTGTCACGCAGAAAAAGTATAGATACTCCAAATTTCGAAAAAAAATAATTATATATCACCCAACTCACACATGACACATTGTATAAGTTGCCATTGTATTTTTCTAAAATAATAAATTGTCAAAAAATTTTATTTTTATGTTTTTATTATTATGGCGCCGAGATTTCAAAGAGCGCCGCGATCTGAAAAAAATTGGGAACTCTATCTGAATGTCTGCTATCTATCTATCTATAACATTAGCCCGCTATAATGCCCGTTTCTCCGGTGTTACAGGCAGCATGTTCCCTCAGCGTACGTGTGGGCAGCTTCAGCGACCCGGCCGATATCCAAGGGTTGGCGCACTTTGTTGAGCACATGGTCTTCATGGGCAGCGAGAAGTACCCCAAGGAGAACGAGTTTGATTCCTTCATCAAGGTAAGGCTTAACAAGTACCGACGCTTAATACGCAAATTTTCAACTTATTTCGGATCAGCCCTATTTGTGTATAAGCTACCGCTCTACTGGCCATCTTCTCTCTTTTCAACCGACTTCAAAAAAAAAAGGTGGTTCTACATTCGGTTGCATTTTTTAAATGTTTGTTAACGCATAACTTCGTCATTTATAAACCGATGTGGAAAAGTATTTTTAGGGTTCCGTACCTCAAAAGAAAAAAAACGGAATCCTTATAGGATCACTTTGTTGTCCGTTTGTCCGTCTGTCTGTCTGTCTGTCTGTCCGTCTGTCCGTCTGTCTGTCTGTCCGGATGTCAAGACCTTTATCTCGGGAACGCGTAAAGGTATCCTGTTGAAATTAAAACCATATACGCAGATCCATAGTCTCTTGCTGCAGAAAGAAAAATTAAATTTCTCAGATTTTATAAAAAAAAGTTACAGCTGAATATGTCGTAAAAAACGCAAATTTCGACAATCACAAGGGAATCAAAACCTATGGGGTACTTCCCGTTGACCTAGAACTATGAAATTTGGCATGAAGCATTGTGTTATAGTACACATATAGGAAAAAATCCGAAAACTGGACATTTTTAATTTAATCACCTAAAAATAGTGTCTTTATGCAAGGAATGAGGATCCAAATTTTAAAGTTCTTTAACCGTATCATATGGGGTATCATATGAAATAACTTCATTAGCATAAGCTAAAACAGGTTTTTAAATATTTTTACGATGTATATTTTTCGGTTTATGAAGGAAAATATAAAAAAATATACGAGTATGATTTCCCCTTTTATCTACTAGTTTGTACGGAACCCTCGGTGGGCGAGTCTGACTCGCACTTGTCCGGTTTTTTGTTTGAAAGGAAATACTTTCATATTGGTTCCATAGAAATTTCATCAAAATTGGTTCATTAGTTCGGTTTAGTTAGGCTTTAAAAACAAATTACTTATTTTGAAGACTGTTATTTCAGTTTTTTTAAACTATAATAAAGTTATTCGTTAACTGATTTAAAAAAATAAGTAGGTTTGTCGTGTAAACTAATTACTCCGCCATTCCTGTTTCTTGAATTATTATTGTAGAGAAATCTCAGGAGGTAACAATATAATATGAGATGTGTTAATCATATTTTCATATTAAAATTAAAAGAAAAGAAATCTACGCAATAGGCCAATAGACGCATTTAACCAGATACGCAATAAACATGTTTTTTTTTGCTCAAGTTTGTCTTAATGTTTAATAGCGTACTGACTGAGCGAGCAGCCTCGCGAGGCAGTCGCGCGAGGCAAATCCTCGGTCGGTCAGGACGTGCCTCGCCCGAGGCAAATGACATTAGGCACGTCCTAACCGACCGAGGATTTGAAATTGTTATTGTATATGCCGATAAATATGATTAAGTATGTGTAGTTTGTATATTGTTTTGTTGTAGTTAATAAAGGCTCTATGATACAGATCTTATTAAAATTTTGTTTTCAACCAGAAAAAAGGCGGTTCTGACAACGCGTCAACAGACTGCGAAATGACGACTTTCTACTTTGAGATCCAAGAGAAACACCTGCCGCAGGCCATGGATATATTCAGCCAGTTCTTCGTCAGCCCGCTCATGAAGAAGGAGGCCATGCAGCGGGAACGGGAGGCCATTGAATCTGGTAAGTTATTCTAAAAAAAGGTGGCCAAGACCGTGTCGAGACACGCATATATTATGGTAGGATTTCGTAGCTACCGAAGAGATGACGTCTGACAGTAGTGGTGAAAGGAAGAAAGTGGAAAGCACTTTTCCACCCTATCTATTGCCCTATATAGTGTGGAAAAGTGCTTTCCACTTTCTTCCTTTCACCACTACTGTCAGACGTCATCTCTTCGGTAGTAGGTATCTAGTAGAAAAGGAGCAAGGCAATGATGATATGAATCATCATTGCTTGAACGAAAGAGAAGTCCGATTTGGCGTATGTTTCAGATTTAAGCGATTCACTATTGGTACTTGGACCCTATTTTTAGTTTAAAATTGGAATACACCAGACACCTATTAAGCTAGCAACGGCAATACAAAACTACATAATAGGTCGCCAACAAGAACTAACCTATTTGTTCCGGTCTGAAACACTTTTTCACAGACAACAATACATAATGTACAGTACGAGTCGACACAGTTGACACGTCGCGAAAAAAGAACAAGTTACTTGGTTAATATAGATTTTGTATAACGCTTATCGCTGACACGTCATATATTTTATTAAACTGACTTCTCTGTGAATAGTAGGCTTCGCTTAGAGTGGTTTTGTGTAATTTCTATGTCTATTCACCCATCCGAAGCGCAACATACACAAATACCGACGCTTAATGTCAGGCGAGTACGAGTTAGTGGTCAACCATAGATCTATTAATATTAAATAAAAACGGGAAAGTGCGAGTCAGACTCGCCCACCGAGGGTTCCGTACAAACTACATAAAAGGGGGAAATTATATATTTTTTTTATATTTTCCTTCATAAACCGAAAAATATACATCGTAAAAATATTTACAAACCTGTTTTATCTTGCGCTAATGAATCTCTTTCATATGATACCCCACATGATACGGTTAAAGCACTTTAAAATTTGGACCCTCCTTCCTTGCATAAAGACCCAATTTTTTTGGGATTAAATTAAAATGTACAGTTTTCGGATTTTTTCCTTCATGTGTACTATATGACAATGCTTCTTGCCAAATTTCACAATTATAGGTCAACAGGAAGTACCCCATAGGTTTTGATTCCCTTTCGAGTGTCGGAATATGCGTTTTTTGCGACATAATCGGCTGTAACTTTTTTTTTAATGAAAACTGAGAAGTTTGATTTTTCTCTCTGGAGCAAGAAAATATGGATTTGCGTATTATGATTTTAATTTCAACTCGATCTTCACGCGTTCCCGAGATACAGGTATTGACAGACGGACAACAAAGTGATCAGATACGTGAGTTGGATTGTGACTAGAACATTATATAAAAACTTGTATTGCAGTGGACTTCTTGTAGCTGAGATGATGATTATTATGAAACTTAAAGAATTTTCAATACTGGCAAATGCGCTTATCACACGGATCCTATACAAAAAAGAAGAAGAAGATTGTCTCTAGGACAACATTTCTTTTGTCAATCGTTTCCACATGTACCATTCGATAGTTTACTAAGTTTATCCATGTACAAAATTAATTCTGAAGTACTGTAGTTGAATCGCAGACAGTTACTTATTCAGTAAAAGCATTTGTAAACATAGATCCTTTGACATTCAAATTACCAATGCCACATTTCAACGTACGATTCTTTGGTACCATTACGCCATCTAGCGTGACCACAGGACATATAAATAACTAAAAAAGAATTCTTAATATAACTTGTTATTCAAGGTAATTGGCAATACGACACGAATTCCCTCAACTTATTTACTGTGAAGTGCAAAGATTAGCACAATAATGGTACGAATGTGAGAATGTCCATTGTTAAGATATTCACATACATTGTTGGATCAGTCAAGCTTTAGATAACAGTAATTTATTATAATGATGATCCTTTGTATCAGTCACGTCCTTATTTGTTGTCCACTTATTTTGCAAATAAAACCTCCTTCAATATCGTAATAAATTATGACTGCATGTATTTAAGGAAATTGTTTTGTATAATTATTTCTTTGGATTGTTACTCATTGAAATTAAATAACGGATTAAAACTTCAGGTCCTAAAACTTATGTAAAATATACCTCATATTTCAATTAAAAATTATTTAAGAGTCTGTAAATGGACCATCGTCCGTCTCGTTCGCGCATACAAGAATACATTTTTGAAGATATAAAATGACCGAATGAACTTAAAAAAAAATCGTCGCATTACACAACTAGAAAGCAACATCGCAAATTTTCGACAACATTTTTGATCAAAGTTAATTTTTCATACATAAAAATATTTTTTACATAAATACTCAGTCAGGATTATCTAATTCGAAATTAAAATACAATATCAATAAATGAAAATGTTTTTGCAATCATTGCAATGGAACCCACCGCTTGACCTTTTCTCTTCCTGCGCCATATATCAGAATAGTTTGGACTTGTAATAATTCAGTAATTTCATTTGTTTTTTTTTGCAGAGTTTGCGATAGCGGCGCCCTCCGACTCGAACCGCAAAGACCAATTACTCTGCAGTTTATTCCCCGAAGACCACCCGGCGCGAACCTTCACCTGGGGCAACCTGAAGAGTCTCAAAGACGACATCAATGATGACGAGAAACTTTACCGGTCCGCGCACGAGTTCAGGAAGCGCCATTATAGCGCTAATAGGATGACTGTCGCTGTACAGGTCAGAGGATATCTCATTACACGGCGGTTGTATTTTTTATCCAGTAAAAATAGGCTTGACCGCAAACTCACTTGATATTAAGCGACGCAAAGTTCCACGATGCAGCACACTTATCTAGAATAAACTGATTCACCCGCGAGACACCGTATTATGTATTTATATTTGACTGGCCTTGTGGCTCAGTTGGTAGTGTGTTTACGTCTACCTGCTGAACTGAAAGGTTGTGGGTTCAATCCCCACCCAGGGCAAACATGTGTGTGATGAGCATGGATGTTTGTTCTGTGTCTGGGTGTTTCTATGTATCATATGTATATATTTACAAAAAAAAAGTATATATGTATTCTATCAGCCATCTAGTTTCATAGTACAAGCTTTGCTTAGTTTGGGCTAGATGGTGTTGTGTGAAATGTCCACAAATATTTATTTATTATTATTATTATTTATTAGCCCGTTAGTAGAACTAGGCGTGTAATTGAATGGCACCATTAAGTTGGACGTTTAAACTAACGTTCAACCGAGGCACACCGAGGTCCGAAGCCAAATCGCATTTTGTGGTAGTCATTTGTTATTGTATTTTTAAAATTTCTTTTATTTTCTATATTGGGTCAAAATTTGTAAATCGTCCGTTTCTCTCGCACATACCAGCATTTTTAGGGTTCCGTACCTCAAAAGGAAAAAACGGAACCCTTATAGGATCACTTTGTTGTCCGTCTGTCCGTCCGACCGTCTGGGTGTCAAGACCTGTATCTCGGAAATTTTAAAGTGAATTAACGGTATCATGTTGGGTATCATATGGAAGAGTTTCATTATCATAAGCTAAAACAGGTATTTAAATATTTTTACGATGTATATTTTTCGGTTTATGAAGGCAAATTTAAAAAAAACCATATGATTTCCCCCTTTTATCTACTAGTTTATACGGAACCCTCGGTAGGCGAGTCTGACTCGCACTTGTCCGGTTTTATTGAAGATATAGAATACTGATGATTGAATGGACTTAAGAAAAATTTGTCACAGATTAGATTTACAAAATGAACATCTTGTGATGTTAATTTTACATTCAACAAACATTTTATTTCTGTCCAAATAAACTTTCAATTCGCTTGACTATTTTCTCGATTTCATTCGATCAATGAATGACACTTAATTGACACTACGTAAATGAATAAGACAGTAAACACATAAGAAAAATAGCACAAAAGGTGGTCTTATAGCTAAAAGCGATCTCTTCCAGACAACCTTGGGTTGTGTTGGAAAAACGTACATGTAAAGGCGGTCATTTTTATGTATAAGAATTTATTTGGTTGAACGTCTACGATGTCACATGACGTATTCTTCGAAATTCCATACATTCGTATTATATCTTCAGAAATGTTGGTACGCGCGAGCGACACAAACTATTTACGGTTATGAGTATGTTGTACAAAAACAAGCCCTATTTCCAGGCTCGTATGGAACTGTCTGACTTGGAGCAGTACGTAGTGAACACATTCGGGCGCATACCCACCAACAAACTGCCGACGGACGACTTCAGTGAACACATGTTCCGCCCTGACGCCGTCACTCCGGAGTTCAGAAGCATATACTACGTGAAACCAGTCGCTGACAACACTGAGGTGAGACTGACATGTTTACGGACAATGGACCTGAATCCACGACCATACATAAATAAAAAAAAAAGACTGACAAATAACAAAAAATATTATAGGTCACTGCAAAAAAAAATATTTAAGGTTCCTGGTCCATCCAGCTGTCTCGTAACTAGAAGAACGTTCAAACTTCCATATACCCGTACACCCATATGGTCAGCACTCATCTTTGTATCGCTTGTGAAACTCATACATCTGTCATGATTTAGATATATTTAATCCATGTACACAGATGGATAATTAATAATTAAAATACTGTTTTAAAACAATTCCAATTTAGGTTACATACATACAGGCTTATTATATATTATTATGTGTTTACAACTAGAAGGGCGTATGTATTTTTAGTTTTCATTTAATAATATTAATGATGTTTCTATTGTATATGCCCAGTTTTGTAAACCAATAAAAAAATGGGTCTACAGACTATACAGATTACCTATCACAACCAAATCGAAAACGTTTTGGTGAAAAGTCAGGTCAAAAGTCTCCATACTCGACGAGCATATATCAAAACACTAATAAAAGTAGAAGAAGAAATGGTCTCTGCCTACCTCAATGGGGACAAGGCGTGATTTTTTTTATCTATATGAAATAGATCTACATTTGACTGCTAACTTGCCTGATAGTCAGCAATTTTGTAGCCAAGATTGTAAAGCTCATCGATCTAGAAGAAATTTATTTACTCTAGCCTTGAAAATTCCAAGATTGTCGTTCTCTGGAAACTGAAAAAGTAATATATATGTGTGTATATATATATAACATTAAGAAAATTATTTTCAGGTACATTTAACTTGGTGCATGAGATCGCTACTATCTGAATATGAATCGAAACCACACCAGTACATCTCGTACCTACTGGGTCACGAAGGGAAGGGAAGTCTACTCTCCTACCTTAGGAAGAAGTGAGTATCAAGTTACTAGCAAAAGCAACACGCACGCACAATAAAATTACGATAAAATTAATAACGCAAACTTGGCTCGCACTCGACCAATTGCTAGTATTTGTTGATTTACTTCAAATGTAACCAATCTGGCAAATTTTCAGACTTGTATCCATTACTCTATAACCGTTTTACTATAAAGCCAAAGAAAGAAAACATAGGAAAATACCCCATTGTTGTTTGGGGAGATGAATTTTTACCTTTTTGTTATGATTTATGCATTTAAAATCTTAAATTTAAGTTTTTTTAAATAAAAATATAAAAACACAAATATTATAAAAGAACTTAAACCTAGGGTGCCGCCGGCAGCAGGGCATGGTCTAAACTGCTGGCGGTAGGGGCAACAGACTCAGAAATCCCCTGATAATTTGTGGTCTTATTAAATTATCTAATTTATTTGACTCTGGTAACAATTACTCCGCCCACCGCGATGAATGTTTTAAAGATAAAATATACCAAAAAAATACGTGACTTTGGGGAGCGGTTAGTCTAAAATTGGGGAGAGAGGGGTGAAAATCTGCTAAAAACAATACGTGATTAAAGGACGACCCCTCACCAGATAATTCTGTTTGTTCCAGAGTATGGGCACTGAGTATTTATACTGGTAACTCTGAGAGCGGCATAGACTACACGTCTATGTACAGTCTGTTCTCCACACAAGTCGTCCTCACTAAAGAAGGATTGGCGCATGTTGACGAGGTGATTATACAACAGTTATACCTTTTTACTTTTTTAATTTAATTTTTAGCTCCACAGACACCAAAGTCCGCGAGCTTTGTCTTATTTACATACTATTGTTAAACATTGTTACAGGAAGACAAGATTTATTTTTAATTTACTTAACTTATCACTATATTGTGTGTATACCACGATCAGACGAGTATGACCCATGTGCCTACCATCGCCCTCTTCAACCATATGTTAGGGAAGAGGGCGACCCGCCACACGACGCCGCCGCAAGAAGGAGCCTTCGATGGTAAGCATGAATGCTCACCCTGAGCATTCGTGCTCACCATAATACTTATGTCTAAATGCTGAATTGCCACTTTTTCTGTGAATGCAGTCACTAGGAGAGTCCAGATTTAAAAAACAGTTATAGCTTAGTTTAACAAAAGTGGTAATTACATATTCACTATACTTATAGTATTCATATGCTTATTAAGGCCACGCGTATGGACCGCATTGGAGGCGACCTTCGGAATTCGGCTTTATTCACTTTAGCATATGAGATTTCATTAAGTACGAGATATTTCCTTCAATTATTATTTAATTTATTCATTATAAAAATCAATGTTTGTTTCAGGTTTTGGAAGCGATATTTTCATATATAAACATGTTAAAACAAATAGGTCCGTCTGAAAGAATATACCAAGAAATTAAAGTAAGTTTTTCTTTACTTTTTAATCGGTAAGTATAGTTAATGTATATGATAATTGGTGACCCTCTTTTATGGCCTGATAATTCTCTCCAAAACTGGTCCTGTGCTTCGCTGAAATAGCATAGCTGCCTTCTAGCTGGGGCTTAAAAGCCTTTTGATTGATAGAAAAAATATAACTAAATAATGGCAGCCAAGATATATGAGAAAAAACTTGAACCTGAAACTTACATACACTACTTTTATACATACCAAATGAACGATCTAGTTTACACGGAGCATAGAATCGTTAGGTTGCAGATTATCATGTTTTACTTTATCGAGTCGTGTATTATTGTCCCTCACCAACTTATACATATAAAATACTATGGGAGTTTTGGCGGGAACGTCTTAGTAACGTGTTGTTGCTTTGTTTTATTTTCCTAAACTTATGTTATTATGAACATTAATGCTATAAAAATGGTGGTGTTTTATTCATTAAGTGTTCGAAGATTAAGTGCGTGAGTGTGGGCAAGTGAAATAAAGCATTGAAACGTGTGATTTTACGTTGTCGGCAAAACTCCATAGAAGCTTCTAGTAAAGTCGCCACCACTTTACTGAAGCAGGACTCGACTTATAAATTGACTGTATACGTGATTAGAACATTTACAACTTGTTTTATTCAAGAAACTTGAAAAAATCCTAATACTTGACACTGGCAAATGCTTTAATGCGGGTCCAATACAAAAAAGAAGAAGATAAAATACTATTCTTTCTTTCAGACAATAGAAGAGACCAGTTTCCGTTTCGACGAGGAGACTCAGCCTGCAGAATTTGTAGAGACATTGTCAGAAAACATGCATTTCTACCCACCGGAGCATTATATTACTGGGGATAGATTGTACTACAAATACGAGCCTAAGGTAAAAGGGATCTTACTTACACTGTTGTTATTGCGTGATTGGCTTGTGCTTTTGCCGCCAAATAACAGTAACTTACCGAGTCTAATATCTATTCACTAATTTATTTTCTAACGAATTTATGAGTGAGCATTACATTAAATTATAATAATAATTAAATACTGTACAATTTGTAGGCAATATCTGAACTGCTGGATTGTTTGCGCGCGGACACTGTGAATATAATGATCCTGTCGAACAAACACGCCACGCCCATACAGTACGACGCTAAAGAGAAATGGTTCGGAACAGAGTACAAGCGGAGAGGTAATCTTTATAGATACATGTAAAAAAATACACAGAACAAACATCTATGTTTATTACACAAATATTTTCCCTGGGTGTGGATCGAATTTTTACCGACTTCCAAAAAAAAACGGGGCTCTATTGAGAGCCCCGTTTATTGAGTTGTGTTTATTGAGAGTCGAATTGTCTACTGTCATTTTTTTGTGTATGTTCAGCGATTACTCCGCCAATTATGAATTGTTTTTATGATTCTTTTCTGTTTTGTAAGACCTCAGCTGTTTTCCCATATAAATTTTATCAAAATTGGTTCAGTACTTTGATTTTTATAACAAAATAACTGAAAAATGTCGTCCAAATAAACGAATTGCGTATTTTGATGTCGGTTTTTTCAGTTTTTTTAACTATAATTGTGTGTATGGAAAAACGTGAAATGTACTGACGGAAATTAAGCTCTCCGCGATTCATTTAAGGATGATAATTATTATTATTTATTGTCAGAAATCCCACAAGATTGGCTCAAGCGGTGGCTATCAGTACCCCCGTACCGTCAGTTCCACCTCCCCGAGAAGAATATCTACCTCACAACCGACTTCTCCATCATGCCACCGCCGGAGCCCTATCTAGAGATGGCCGAGAAACTCGGAATCGATCTACACGAATCCACCGCCAAGGAAATACGGAAGAAGACTGAAATCACGAATCTTCTACCGAAAGAGCTCAAACATAAGGATCTCATTGCTACTGTTAATCATTTCAGGTAAGATCTAAACCGAAACTCGTGGATCATTTCCTTCCTAATTTTGCATCGAGATTGGTTCATTAGTTTTCGCAACTTTGGTTCAGCTTGTTGAGATTGGTTCAATTTAATTAAATTAAATAAATTGAGTTTCGATCTAACCAAGTTGAAACTCTTTGATTCTAGTCTTCTAGCCAATTTACATCAAAACTGGTGCATTAGCTTTAACGAAATTGTTTCTGTTATTATTAAAATTGGTTCAGTTAATTTATCTCAATACAATTTCATGCGAACACGAAACGATGCGATTTTTCCATCTGAACAATATTTACGATTTTCTTCTTAATAAATGCGTTATCCGTTCCTCAGTAAATGTGTTGTTGTTTTTGTTGTAGACTGGATCAGCCTAACCTGCTTCGTAAGAATCGACAGATGGAGCTGTGGTACAAACCAGACTTCAAGTTTAGATTCCCTACAGCTTTACTGTATTTCTATTTCATCACACCACTTAGTTTCAAGTCGCCCAGAGAGTGAGTACACATACTTTTGTACAGAACTTTATGTCTATGTTTAAAAAATACAAAATAAACGCAAGTAAGTAATCAAATTATACAATAGAACTGTTTTACTTTTTTAGACCATGAAAAAGAAAAATCTGCCAGTAATTTTGCTATTATCAAATCAAATTTTAAACATTAACAAGGTATTCTTTCCCCAGAGCATGCTTATTGGACGTGTGGACAGATTCCCTGCAACAGAGCTTGAAGGAGGAGGTGTATCCAGCCAACATGGCCGACTTACAACACAGCATATACGTGGGGGACAAAGGACTCACGGTCAAAGTCACTGGATACAGTCAAAACTTACATGTAAGTCATTTATAGGGTGCCCTAAGTCAAGGAAGTAATAGAGCGTATATAATATCACATAGTCTATCAGTTAAAAAAGACACACCCAAGTGTTGCAGCCCTCCTTATATACGCCCATGGCTATACGTAATAATTTAATGCACGTTGCAGCTTCTGGTGGAGTTGATATCATCAGAAATGCGCAAGTCGACCGACAAGCTCACTGAAGACATGCTTGAAGCTATATGCGAAGTCAGAGCTAGACTCTACCACAATGCTCTTCTGAAGCCGCATAAGTTATCAAAGTGAGTATTTGAAATAAAAATATGTTCTGATTATGAGATTAACAAATGTATTTATTTCTCTTAATTGTTTTGTTAATTATATTTTGGTTATATGAAAGGTTCTTTTTAGTTTTTTTTTTTTTTTTTTTTTTTTTTTAATTTGTGGACATTTCACACAACACCATCTATCCCAAACTAAGCAAAGCTTGTACTATGGAACTAGATGGCTGATAGAATACATATATACTTTTTTTTTGTAAATATATACATATGATACATAGAAACACCCAGACACAGAATAAACATCCATGCTCATCACACAAATGTTTGCCCTGGGTGGGGATTGAACCCACGACCTTTCAGTTCAGCAGGTAGACGTAAAATGTTGTACTATGGAAACTACGAGTAGATAGCTGATAGAATACTTACATGCATTTTTTTTTAATAAATTCTTATTTATGATACATAAACTCTCAGACATAGAACAAACATCCATGTTCATCACACAAATATTTATTCTAGGTGGGATCGAACCCACGACCTACAGCTTAAAAGGAACTTGTCTGAGTTATGAGTCCAGTCAGGCCAAGGCCTCAAGGCCGCCTATTTGAACTAACACGTTCACCACTCGCTGATATGATTTAGCGACTATTTCCTAGATCGTATAACGTAGTTGTATAATTGTGTCCACAGAGACCTCCGCATGCACCTACTGCTGGAGCCGTACGTATCGACGCGTGAGAAGTCGGTGGCGATAGCGAACATCACGCTCGCCGACCTGCGGGAATTCAACGAGAGGTTCCTTTCCAAGCTCTATATGCAGGTAGGTTCATTACAAATAATTATTTTCTTTTTCTCTATTAGTTTTCAGGTTTTTTTATAGTTTTATGTAAATAATATGTCATAATAATTATAATAGTCTGAAAACTTGAAACAACCCACTTCAAAATACTCAAGTTCATTTACTTGGGTGACACATTTATTCCCAGTTATTTTGCCTAAAAAACCAAACTACTGTATCGATTTTAACGAAATTTCTATGGGAATAATCTGAAGATGATGGTAGGAGGAGGTAATGCTTTGTCTTTTATTTCAATAAAAAATATATATATAAAGAATTTTTCAACTGGGTTTAAATTTCTGGCCTTGTGGCTCAGTTGGTAGTGTGTTTACGTCTACCTGCTGAACTGAAAGGTCGTGGGTTCAATTCCCACCCAGGGCAAACATTTGTGTGATGAGCATGGATGTTTGTTCTGTGTCTGGGCGTTTATATGTATCATATGTATATATTTACAAAAAAAAGTATATATGTATTCTATCAGCCATCTAGTTCCATAGTATTAGCTTTGCTTAGTTTGGGCTAGATGGTGTTGTGTGAAATGTCCACAAATATTTATTTATAAATGACGGAGTTAGGCTGTGGCCCCATGTCATACGGCATGGCGCCGGGTCGGAAACAATAGCCGACGCGGCACGTCGCCGGATTTTATGGGGTCGGGCCCTTATGCAGTATTTAAATATTTAAAAAATTCAACCGATTAATAACCACGTTTTTGAAGTCGGATAAAATGAAATAATATCATAGTATAAATATTTCATCAAAAGAAAATGTGTCAACTTGGCAGAGCTTGTACCTTGAACGAGGTATGTAATGTAGTTTTTAGCCCTTTTGACTATTAGTTCCTACCCTATCCTTTCAGGTTCCATTGTTTCAGAAAAAAAATACTTTAGCAGCTGTTAAATATTTAGTAGATCAGCCATCGCTGACCTTGTTACAACGTTGCCAATTTAAATGAAACGACATTCGAGTGTCGGCGAGAATTTTTGCTAGTTTGAAATACAAACACAAACAATTATCATTTATGAATAAATCACTCTTGAGATTAAAATTAGACACCACACCACATACTTGAAATACTTTAGCAGCTTTTAATATTCTATAGAATAAAGAAGAAAATTAAGTATTTCTGTTTATGTAAGGTCTTGTTATTTAATAATCAAAAGGACCTTACAAATTCGTAGCTTGACACGTCACAGCGTTCCTAATGATGTAGTCTGGTCGGATAGAGAACTCTGCTCTCCTTATTTACATATTTCTTAAATTAGTTCAAAGTTTGAAATAAAGACAAAATAAAAAAAAAGATACCTAATAATTAATACTTTACCCCATTTGAGCGTATATTGAAATAGTATAATTTAAAATCGATCTATAATTGTTATTTTTAGTTATTTAATATTTTTCTCAGGCCCTCGTGCAAGGCAACATAGAGTGGTATCAAGCCGTCCGTATATCCGACAGTATACTGAAGAATGTCCAGTGGGAGGGGCCCGAACCCAGCGAGCTGCCAGAGGTATGTATTTAAGGCGAATAGTAGTGTGGTGCCGCTGTCTCGCTCGCACGCGACACCTTTTTTTAGATATTAAAATTGCTTTTGATAAATATACGTTTTTTATCTTCATGAGAACGCTATTACAATGTATCAACAATAATTAAATAACAAACACTAGATATTATCAGTTTTTTTGGTCATTTAAAAAATGTAACAAATTAATTCACATTGTCGTAAGACATAAACGGTGACACTAGATAGCGCTGACGTCGATATAATATTTTTACTTTAGGTAGGTATGCAATGGCACATGCCGCATAATCGTCTCATCAAAGTCGCGCTAGATGGCTCTTTTATCAATATTTTATTTAGAAATGCATTTCGGAATATTTCTACTGTATAGAAAATATGTGAAATTACAAGTAAACATATATTTATAGCACATATTTCTAATTCATCCTCTTTTCTGTGCATGTTCATATGTTGCATGGGAGTACGGAAGCCTCGGTGTGTGAGTGAAACTCGTACTTTGCCGGATTTATATCATCGTTATTATCACTCTTCACCATCACCATCGCTTTTCACATCACTATGACGGTGAACGGTACAGCTAGATTATGATTAGTAATATATATATTTTTATTTTTTGATTAACAACGTGTTAATTTCAGATTAGAGTGCACGAACTACCCCAGGGCGAGCACAAAGTGCGCGTGAGCAGCCTCAACAAGCTGTCCACAAACAGTATCGTGATGAATTATTACCAAGCCGGTCCCACCGCGCCGCTCGACGCGGCCACGCTTGAAGTGCTCATGGTATGTACACATACTAACTAACCGAGCGAAGCATGCTTCAGTTAGAATAATCTGTCCGAATGTTAATTTGGATGTTGGTATTCACATACAGTGGGGTTTATGCTCAACTTTTATGGCGATGCAAAGTTGGCTCGCTCTCGTTTTTATCTGGCTTTTTCTGTGACTAAGAGTGTGAGACAAACGTTCAAATGAGCCTACTTTGAATTGTGATATTTCTAACAGTTTCTTCAACTTTTGTGTCACTTTCTTAGCAAGATAATCGGACGCTAGCTAACTTTGCATCGCTGTAAGAGTTGAGCGTCACCCTGCTGGTCGTGTTTTACAACCAATCTTGACATCGGGCATCGTCTCTTTTTTTACTGACATTTTATTCATTTCATTTTTGCATTTTTTTAATATTACCTAATGATTTTGTTGATATATTTCAAATTACGCATTTTTATACAACAGGGGAAAACTGTTTTCTTCTCTTTAATATTATACGACTCCAACTATTTTTTTCTAAATTATAACAAAGATAACCGTAGAGTCATAGTCATTTATTCCATTCAGATAACAAAAAACGAATTTTCATACATAAAAATAATTTTTGCGTTAATAATTTCTAAAAATTATGTTTAGATATGAAAATTTACTTGAATAAAATTTATTTTTTTGGCAAATTACAAACACCGTCAATGATGTTGTTTTCTAGTTTAACAAACGATTTTTTTATAAGTTTTTATATCTTCAAAAATTTGGGTATGCGCGAGCGAGACGGACAATGGCTGAACTAGGGACTCTAATGTGCAGATGCTGATGGAGGAGCCATTATTCGACGCGCTGCGTACCAAGGAGCAGCTCGGGTACAGCGTGTTCAGCATGATGCGATACACCTTCGGAGTGCTCGGGTATTCTGTCACTGTCAACTGTCAGGTTGACAAGTTCAGGTGAGCACATATTTATTCACAAATAATAATCATCAACATCTTAGCCCCAAGAAGTCCACTGCCGGACAAACGCGTCCCCTATGGATTTCCAAAAAGATCCCACTGCTGCGCACGGACAATCTTCTCATTGTGAGAAGGGTAAGGCCATAGTCTACCATGCTGGCCAAGTGCTGGTTGGCAGTATGATACATACTAGTGCTAAATTGTTTTACCAACTTTATAATACTATGAAAAGGCAATAAAATATCTGAATCTTATTCCAGTGTGGCGCATGTCGATAGTCGCATAGAAGCGTATCTGAAAAAGTTCGCGCGTGAAATGAAGCGGCTCTCCGAGAAAACCCTCGCCAACACGAAGCACTCGCTTGTGCAGCTCAAACACACCACAGACTACGAGCTCAAGGAAGAGGTAACCGAGGGAGTGTGCTATTACCCGACTGTGCAAAAAGGAGGGTCATATTTTTCATGTGTATGTTTGTTTGTGGGCATGACAACTGTTTCACGCTGAACTGGGAGAAAAAGAAATACATAGAATGTACCAGCTGCTTCTCTTCCCGGGCATATGGCTCAGTGGTAGTACGTCTGCCTCTAAGCTGTACGTCGTTGGTTCGATCTCCACCCAGGGCAAACATTTCTCCTGAGCATGGATGTTCATTTTGTCAGTATCTGGGTGTTTATATGTATCATATGTATAAAATAGTGTATATATGTATTCTGTCAGCCATCTGGTTTCCATAGTACATTTGCTTAGTTTGGGGCTAGATGATGTGTGAAAATATCCTCCAATATTTATTTATATTCTAAATATCAGCTATGGGACTTATGGGAAATTTTTAATTGTTTTCAGGTCGACAGAAATTGGAAGGAAATCGTTACTGCGGAATACCAGTTCGATAGATTGTTCCAAGAGGTAGGATACATTTAAATTTATATGGATAGTTTTTCAAACGTCAGTCAAGAAGCTTTTGACGTCATAGCGTTCCATTTTATAGAATATAATAATTATATAAAATTGACATCAATCGTAAAATGTTTGAAATTTATTCATTATTATTTTTATATACAAGATCTACGATTGTCCAGCAACTCGTCAGGTGTTAAGCGACGGTGTGGCCGAGGATGGAGCTCGTCGAAATAGTGTAAATTTACAAATAAAAAACAAAATGAATACATCAAAAATATTGCATGACGCAAGTCTGTACACAGTAATAAAGAGAACACGTTGGATCCTCGCATGACATCACTCCTCCAATCAAATTTTTGTAGACAAAAAAAATCTAATTTAAATCTTTGCTTTTGAAAATAGCTAAAAGACAATTGACACGTTTAATTTATTTTGTTTGTCTAACAATAAGAGTTATTTTACCAAATTTTCCTGTTTTGTTGTTAAAAAGTGCCAATTCACGTTGTATTTTTTGTCCAGTTGAAATCATAAATTGATATGCCTCTACAGTTTGCTTTTCCAAATTTCGTTATAATTTCGAAGTTAAAAAATTAAAAGTTTTTGAAGTGAAAAATTCTTTAGCGGCGTTGTGCATTTTTGGGATGGGTAAAAAATGTTAAACTCGCGTCAGATCGTCAGATCGTAAAACGGACAGTCAGAAACCTATTCTAACGTTCTGCATTTAGAGTTCATTATTGTATGTACAAGTTTGTCCTTCTAGTATGACGTCATTATTTTAGTCAGAAACCTATTCTAATGTTCTGCATTTAGAATTCATTTTTGTATGTACAAGTTTGTCCTTCTAGCATGACGTCATTATTTTAGTCAGAAACCTATTCTAATGTTCTGCGTTTAAAGTTCATTATTGTACTATGTACAAGTTTGTCCTTCTAGCATGACGTCATGGCTGGCATGACTGGCAAAAGATCGTTTGACAATGTTTCTCTTAAGATCTGAGGCCAGTCAATTTAATAATAAATTCTTTATTCAGGTACAAGTCCCATTACATATTAATTTAGTTAAAATAATAAAATTATTTGTTTAATAATCGTGCACTTTTGATTGCGCATGTAAAAATGTGTATCTCGAGATAGTTTAAGATTAGAATTTATGTCATTTTACTATTTCCAGGCGGACGCGATAGAAAAAGTGAAGTTGTCGGATGTAAAACGCTGGGTCGAGCGAAACTTCCCCGGCAGCAAGTCACAGTATAAGAAACTGTCTGTACAGGTATGCATCACATTATCTCATCTCACTAATGTTATAAATGGAAATGAAATGGAATATAAATGGAAAAGTTTGTTTGTATGTATTGCTGCTAGTCCTCAAATCTTTCTCTACTTAGTCTCTCCCTATACTTGGGTGCTGATGGGCCTTCTCCCTTGCGGCATTCCCAAGTAAGCCCTTTTTGTCATCATCATCTCGACCACAAGTCCACTGCTGGACATAGGCCTCCCCCATGGATTTCCAAAAACATCGGTTGGAAGCGGCTTGCCTTCAGCGTATTGCTGCCACTTTTATGAGGTCTTCTTTCCACCTTATGGGTGGTCTTCCTACGCTGCGCTTGCCGATGCCGGTCCTTTTCGTGTCACTAATATTCAATTATTATAATTTATTTTCAGGTGGTTGGTTTCAAGTTGGACAAGTCCAATCAGAGCGTCACGGTGGAAACGAACGACTTCAAAGATTTCAACCTCACATACCTCGACCCGAGCGCCACCGATCTAGGTATTATCACGGACCTTATCTTTGCATGTGTGCGTTTGTGATTGAGTGTGTACATGTGTGGTTAAAGAGAATCGTGGAAAACCACAATTTTCGCCGCATATAGAACGTGGGATTTTGGTTTCTATCACTCAATAACCGATTTTGATTTTTGTTGTGTTTGAAATTATAAATGGCTAGTATTCTTATTTTCTTGCTTCATTTTTTCTTAACTATGTAATAATTTTTAACTATGTAGTCATAATGAAATTTGAAAACAAGATAATCTCGTGCTTTAGTATCAATTAATACCTATTAATTGATACCAAGCTAAACTAGAGATACTGAACAGCTTTATGTAATGCAATAAAAAGTGCTTTTAATGTTTTTGTACAAAATATGTGATTTTTCTAGAATTATTGTAAAGAATGCGCATTTATAACGTTTTACAGCGACATTGCGCATACTTTCTCTTAAAACTGTTCACTCAACAGCGTATCAGGCGTAACAAAATCGTTAGCAAAAATCGCTCTTCTGGAGTAGGTTTTTTTTTTTAATTTAGATCTTTGTTTGTAATATTTTTCGACTTCACATCAATTTTCTGATATTTTTCTCTCTTGTTGCAGTGGGTGATTCTGTAGAATCAAATGAAAACTTTATCAAAGACCTGGACGGCTTCAAGAAAGATCTCCCCATACTGGAAGTACCCAAAGTAATTTTGGGCGAATGTTGACAACAAACAGCTAAAAATGGCCTGATACTTAGATCAAGTAAGTTCATTCGGTATTACAGGATTGTAGACTAGTGAACATAGATAAAAAAATATTGGTGCTTTTGTTAAATGTGACTTTTATAAAGGTGGTGAATGAACAACGTCGAGAGAAAAGTTCGCCACGAACACAGACGACTGATTGGTCGTTGAATAGGAGTATTTTTCATTTATTTTAATTTGAAACTTTTCTCAGGTAGTTACTACCATTTTCTGGGGTTTTATTGATCCAGAAAAATTTACATTGTCAGTAATTAACGCCATATTTTATACATAATATGTACAGGACTAGGTAGTAGTACTAATGCCATTAGTGGCACGTCCATAGTGTCCTAGTCATAGTCAAGTAAAATAAATCACGATCGAGTTCTCGTCATGCTTCAGTAAAGTGGTAGTAAATTTACTGCAAGCTTCTAAGTAGCTTTGCCGATAACGTGACAATACACGTTTCACTACTTTATTACATTTGCCCACACTTATGCACTTGATCGAACATTAACATGTTGCTACGACATATTTCTATAAAGTTCCCTCCAAAACTCTATATGTGTCGTCTTATTGTTGTATTAACTAAATGGGAGTCATTAGTCAAAAGTACTAGTGGTAGCTTTTGACGTGACGTCATAGCGCTCACAACAAAACTTTGAAAATAAAAACGATTGGCCCAACGGCGGCGGCGGCGGGACAATCGTGAAATTTCAAACAGTTCTTTTGTCTTTACCACCTTAAGGGAATCGTTGCCAGCGTTGCAATTAAACAATTTTCTACCCCTAAACCTTAACTGGTTTTACGATTCTTTTTTTTACCTGATTAAAATTATAAATGTTTATGCCTCTGCGGTTTGCTTTTTTCAAATTTCAGTATAAATTTTTGAACTTCAGAATCATGACGTAATTTGAAAAAAGCAAACCGCAAAGGCATAAACATTTATAGTTTTAATCAAGTAAAAAAGAATCGTCAAATCGGTTAAGGTTTAGGGGTAGAAAACAGTTGTCTCCTATTTGTATGGGAGATCGAACGACAACAGTTCTCTTAAATGACACCAGTAAAAAAAATCTTGAAATTAGTTTCTTGATATGAAGATTAAAAGTTTCAAATGTTTCATATAAGCCAATCAGTCGTCGCTCGTTCTGGCGACGGTTAGTCACCACTTTAACGCAACTATTATATTAGTATTTTGTTTTTATATAATCAAAACTTAAAATTTAAAGTTTTTGCCGAAAATGTACCCATCGCATTTTTTTATAAGCGATTTATTTTTGTCGAAATTATTTTTAGAACATAATGTGGCTGTATTTTGCTCGTTTAATTTATGTTTTTATGTTAACTGCTTTTTTTTTTTTTATTTATAAAATAAAATAAATAAAAAATGTAAATAGATATAATCGTACATTGTACGTGGGTTATTTGAATGTAATAAAAAATTAATGGAGCAATATAATTTATTCTTGATAAAAATTGTGATGTAACATTTGTAAATAATTTCAATAAATTCTGTGTTTTTCTGCCTTTCTTGTAATGTAGGCGAATTATTTGTGACTGATGGATAACGTAATGGCAACTTATGATTTCTAAAAGTAAAGCTCTCATTGATCGGCATTATTGGTACAGATCTATTTTTAAGGTTCCGACGAACGTTTGTAAATTCGCCATGTCTGTTCTGCCATTCTAGCGTGTCCTTCTGTCCGTATATCACAGACATTTTACTCGGAGATTATTAGCACTTTATAAACGAAATTTACGGGTAAATGTGTTCAGTGAACTGCTACAAAATGCCACAATGTCCAAAAGTGATAAATAGGAATGGTACACCGTACCTGTAAAGAAGAGATTTTTTTTTGTATTTCAACCCCCACCCTATCGTGTTCTGTCATCTTTGAATGGAATATAAGACTAAGGTGTCACATGTGAAGGTGTCACGTGACACGTGACTTGGACATGTTCTCCTCCTCGGCTGAACATTCTGTGCTTACAACTTTTTGATTTATAGTGATAAATATGTAAAACACTTGTGGTCTTAATAGATAGTACTCGCCAAGTAATTTTCTTTTAAATTACTTTAACTACGGAATCCTATCATATGCGTGTCTCGACACGGCCTTGGGCACAAACTTTTTATATGAGAGAAGTAGGGAAACACAGATTTAACATACGAGTAGCTTTTAGGTTTTTGGGGTCCCAAGACGGACAATAAAATCGTAAATTTATCCCTTACTAGAGAAACCGTAAGTGATATAAATCGAGAACGAAAACAAATAGCCTTGTGCTTGTGTTCTAGTCTGAGTTGTGAACATTCACGGTTTCAATGGTCGTCTAGGGAGCTCTTTAAGTTAAATTAACGATGTTGCTATGTGACCGAATAAAGAATTAAGTGACTGTTACTATATTTTTCTTTCAATTCCATTATCACTTTTAGTATATATGATAGACTAGTTGTCTGTAGTCCCTCGGTTTCACCTTGTGTAGTGATGAAAAACAACGGTGATGTGTAACAGTGATGATGATTATAAAATGTATCCTGTCGCTCTGTTTGTTTCGTTTTGATGGCCCAACGGCTGAACCGATCGTTATGAAATTTGGAACAGATAGAGCTGAGAACATGGAGACGGACATAGGCTACATTTTCTCATCATCACCATCACCGTTTTTCGTCACTCAAAGGGCGAAACACGGCGCGCAGCTAAGTAATACATATTAGCTTATATTAGTAGTACAGCGATACAAAGGTGTAAAAAGGTATTTTTATGGCAAAGGTTTTATTTGAATTCATAATGTAGGATTCTAGTGGAATCCTGTACGAAGCGAGGGATTCAATAAATGCTGAGCTAATGAATCCTGCTTTTCGTCACACCTATGAGGAAAAGTAATAGTTTTACATAAACAGAAGCTTCAAATCTTACCGTTACTTCATCTTGATCTAGATTTTGTAATCTTGTTAATAAAATACATAAGTTAACAAATACCAGGTACTCTATAAAAATTTCGACTTTGATTTTGTACAAAAAATCTTTCTGAGGCTTTTAGTTTAATATAGCATCACCAAACGATCTTGATCCTTCCATCGTGCTCCTTCAAAACTATCTTCTGGTTCCGCATGTACTGCTGGAGCATCGTGTAGTCCATATCCAAGTTGACTACGTTCTCGCGGTTCTCGGAAAGCATCTGGGCAAACGGAATCTATAGATCATCATCATCAGCAAAATGTAAGTACATAATTGAGACGTCAACCTGATAATCAAGGCGCAAACACCGTAAATCTCAGCCAATAAAGTTAAAACTTGAAACTAGTATCGTATAAATGAGCATGAGCTCGAAATGTTCTAAAGTTAACTAACCACGTGAAATTCAATACCAAATTGTTTAAATAGGTAGGTACAGCGAAATACTGCTGCTCTAACTCCCAAACTGGTTGTAATTAAACACCCGTATCTTGGGCGTTCATTCTTCCTGTAGTATGATGCTATTAACAGATACGAGTACACTACTACGTCAATTATAATTAATGTTTAGTCATGTACAAGTTGCAAAATTACATTTTTTTAATTATAAAATGTTGTTAGGTTTAAGAAATTAATATTGTGATATAATCTACAATTTAAAATACATGTCAGTTATCAAATAAATAAATTATCAAGATAAAAGTTAATTACTATAAATGTACAGATTAATGTGTTTTTGATAATAATATATTTAAGCGCCTGATGAATTTTTGATAGCAGTTATACGTTCCAAATAGTTCCAATACAGATTGATCAGGCGTTATACGTTGTATATTGCGATTTACGAATTTTGAAAACTGTTCTAATCACTTACTGCTCATGGAAATCATTGTAATGTATCACGTTAAGCTCGAACAGTCCTTCGTCTGACTGAGTGACAGTTGACACCAGAATCCCCAGAAAGTACAACACAAACCGCCACATTTCAAAATGTCACTGAAACTCGCCATGCCTGTAAATATATATAATGTGCCAATATTGGAGGACAGTAGGCATAATTAGCTTGATAAGCCAATAATAAGATTAAATCTCAAATTTACTAAAAATCTAAAATAATCCTGTCATTTTGTTGGTGATCTTTTTATGGCTAACTAATTACGCACTAAATAGTAGTTTTTGGCGTCAACTTAATTGGTTTTAATTTTGTCTTGGTTTTAAGTTGGTTTTAAGTTACATAGGCGTAATTAGATCTAGAATGTAACTCTAGTAGAGCATACAACCCAGGGGCGTTACGCTCGTCTTTTATAGCGATACAAAGTTGGCTCGCTTCCATTTTTATCTTGCTTAAGCTGCAATTAAGAGAATAACAGAAAAGATGGAGCGACTGTTAAAAATACCACAATTCAAAGTAGGTTTATTTGAACTTTTGCCTCACTTGGAGAATAAGCGAGAAAAAAACGGGCGAAAGCCAAATTTGCATCGCTATAAAAGATGAGCTTAATCCCCCAGAACCCTTCAAACAGAGTCAACCTCGCCGAGTTGAAAACTAACTGTAAAAAAGGTTTACGTTTTATTTCGTATCTACGCGTACGCTCAAAATAATTTGTATAAAATAACCCCGAGTCGGTGTCGTGTCACCCTTGTGTTTTGCGAACTTTGTTGACACTCTACCTTGGGTCTATTTAGATGTATAATGACTATATATAAGAACTTAACTTGAATTCTACACTGAAAATGTTAGCGAGATGAATATGACTGTTAAATTTGAATAATGGATTTTCGTAACCAGTGAAGACCGATGATGAGATTTTGGAAATAAATTTAACAGGCCCGCCATTTATGTTTCCCGCTGGGACACAGAATATTTTAATAGTCTGTATGGCCGGAATGCGATTGTAGCGCCACATCTATAAATCTTGAGTGGTGGTGCGAACTCTTTTTTCTTCCATGGCAGAGCTGCGAGCAGTGTGTATCTGAGGGTATGTGTGTATAGGGGGACTGGGTGGGCTGTGTGTCGTGGCTGGCTATGCTTGTATAGTTAACTTGCCGGGAAAACGTCTTTGACTCTCATCTCACTGAATGTGACCAACATTTTTGATTGTATATGGCATATGTAAGTTATAGAAGCCATTTCTTTAATTTTGCTTAGCTTCGGTAAAATAGTTATCTGCTATGTCTACATGCTTGCAAACTGGATTATAAGTAAACGTATGGACATACTTCGGTAGCCGTGAGGCAAATACAATTTTAATTTTGGGAAGCAGCTGGTCCCGAGGGCGTTGCGTCTAGGTTGATCGTATTGAGCGGACAGCGAAGCATTAGATGTTTGACATAAGTTAATTAGTTTCTACAGATTAATCTTAAATATATGCTTAGCATTAGTCCGATATTAAGATTAATCTTTGTAAAAAATACTTAGTAAAAACTTTTATATTGATTAAATAAATTATATTAAATATAATAAAAAAACTCTTGTAACTGTAGTGAAAACGTCTCTTAAATAAAACACCATGGGACAGTGGCAGCTAATGAAAAAACTATTCTATGTATCAGTACATAGTATGAGGAATTTATTAATATTTAACAACCATAAGGATACATAGCAGCGGTATTCACAGAAGTGTTCGGTATTGTCACCAGTCTTTAAATGTTAATTTAGTCGTTTAATACAGTATCACCAAACGATCTTGATCCTTCCGTCGTTATCCTTCATGACATTCTCCTGTCGCCGCATGTATCGCTGAAGCACCACGTAGTCTATGTCTAAGTTTAACACGTTCTCCCGATTATCAGACAGCATCTGGATGGAAAGAAATTAAACATATTGATACTTTTTTATACGGGTGTCTTTATTACTACAAGAAAACACTTGCAAACATATAAACTACATACTTATCGGTTTAGTTCTACGCTTCTAATCCGTACAGCCAAGGAATTAAATAAACTACCGGCTTCTTTGTTCCCTAAGATACATTTTGCTCTTCTTAAGGTCAGAGTGAATAGGTATATTCTGGGTCTACGTGCTTCATCTTTAACCACATCGTCGCTTTCCAACAGGCAAGTTGGTGGTCAAACGCGAATACTTATTCGCAATAAAAAAAAGGCTAAGTGCGTGTCGTGCCACGAGCAGTGTATGGTTCCGAAGTTACACATCATAATTTATGTGACCTTAAAACAGGGTTTCTTGTTTGATACACGAACATATGAGTTAACTTATGTTAATTTAAATTAGACATTAATTTTTTACTTGTCTAAGTAATTATTTCTAGTTGATCGACTATAACTCGATAACTTGTAATGCCTACTTAGCCGTGATAGTTTTCCATTTAATTTCATCATATATTCTACTAGCATAAATCTTTTCATATATCCAAAGTCAACTGTTTAGCCGGTAGAGGGACGGACACGTGACCCTAACAAAAAATTACCACTTCAAAACTTAATATTTCGTAAACGGATCACTAAATTGAAAAATGGTTTTTGCACACCCCTAATATTTTTTGATTACCTATTCAAATATACTCCACACGATGGGGTATATGAGAAAAACTATTCTTATATTAGAAAAGGTACCAAACAAACAGTGAGATTATGTGTATTGATTAACTCGTGCAATACGTGTTATGTATAAACCCAGTTTACGTTAGGGTCGCAGAAAGAAAGGTGTAAGATGCCATGGCCGCAGTGGAAAGAAAGGTAGGTAATGTAACTCATAAAGTAATTCGCTGAGTAGCTGCTGGACAGGGAACACAATACAAAGGCGATCTGATCGATCGAGTGAGCCAAGCGTATTTTAGAATGAAAGGTCGGAAATGCGTGTAGAGTGCGACTAGAAACTTCTTTACATTAAAAAAAATACTTTTACAAATAAAAACAATTGATTCTGATAGAAAACCTATTATACCACCTACATTTAAAAATCCGTTGGGATATCTAAGGTTTTTCACTATTTCCATAACAAGTTGTAAACTATACTCAGAAGTGGGATACGAAAAGCTGGTGCTAGTTACCGTGTACCCTCCTCCTCCATCGCCGATATAGTTCTGCGTGACAACTCGGTAGGTCTTCTCGGGGTCGAGCGGCAAGTAGATGGGCACGTCACACTCGATGCAGCGGATGGTGGCAGTCACACGAGACCCCACAGGCGCTGATGCATTGTACGTGTTACGCATTCCTGGAACACAGCAATAATGATTTAAACATTGTAGCCGCACAATATGGACATTCTGTCGGTTAAGTTCTAGCAGACAAAGTGTCTTTGTCTTCGTGAAGTACAAACTAATTCATTTGATATTTGTGATAGGAATATTATTGCTAGGGAAGCTATATATAATAGTCGAGTAAAAATAAATCCGTTTGTATGGAGCAGATCACATTTATTGCACCTTGAGGGATTCTTTGAAATTATAATAGGTAAATACCTAAAAAAACATAGATTCACAATAATCTCCGATCCGATTTATAAACTAGCAGCGCTCCGCGGTTTCACCCGCGATGTCCGTCTCTAGGTCCAGAGCTATCACTATACTAAATTTCATAACGATCGGTTCAGCCGTTTGAACGTGTAAAGATAACAAACTTCGAGTTTATAATATCATAATGAAATTGTGTCAAATGTATTTTAAAACACCAGTACTTTCATTTAAATAACAATATTCTTAGGCGTCTTTTATGTTGTCACAAGTCTTATTTTTACTGGACTATAAGTACATAATAGCATAACAAGTGAAATAAACAGTAGCTATTATTTTATTCTTACCGCCAATCTGCAGCATCCGTCCGCTCTGGAAGTCTCCAGGAGTGCTCTGGAAGGTGCCGACGCTGAATTCAAGAGCTTCCAATAGGTGCTCGCCCTTCAGATCGTAGATTTGCACATAGTTCTCGAACGGCATTGCCATGAGCAGCGCTTCTGTTGTCACATCTATACAAACACATTGTTCAAAGAAAAGCTTTTCTATTTTTAATCGACTTCAAAATTGAGGTTCTCAATTAGGTTGTTTTTTTATGTTTGTTATCGGGTAACTTCGTAATTTGTAAGCCAATTTGGAAAATTAAATATTTTTTGTTTGAAAGGATATACTTTCAGATTGATCTCATAGAATAAATAAATAAATTTAAATTAAGTAAATTTCATCAAAATCGGTCTAGAGTTTGGTTTTTAAAAACAAAACACCTGAAGTCAGTTGTTTCAGTTTTTTAAACTATAATAATTATATTGAATTGAGGCTGACGTATTATCGTCACACACGTCGTATATATGTGGTTTATTTTGGGACACAGGATAGAAAAAAAACAACGGGTTGCACTCCAGGAGTGCCGGCAGAAGTGAAAACTAAAAAAATAAAATAGCAACAGGCCATAGACCTGGCCATCTATTACGTTTGTCTGGAAGTAACTTTATTGTATGAAGTGTTGTTTTAATTCTTTATGGTTCCCCTAGAGGGGAAAATGGCGTTTTAATAGTGGTTTTGCTTTCTTGTTCTAACTTGTACGGAGACTAGAAGGACAAAATTGTACATATACAATAATGAACTTTAAATGCAGAACGTTAGAATATGTTTCTGAGTATAATCCGTCCGTCTTACGAATTTTCGATCAGGACACGTGACACCTGACGCGAGTTTAACATTTTTTGCCCATGCACCAAAAAATGCACAACGCCGCTAAAGAAGTTTTCACTTCAAAAACTATTTGTTTCTGATCTATGGTTTGGGGCATGCTTTAACTAGAATTACACATGTTCGAGGGCAACATACTACTTTTGTTCGCTAACAGGTTTTAGTGATATTCCTTATTAGGGTATACTTACGGAAATAGCTATACATTTTGTAAATACTTACTCCCAGGGTTGATTTGCACACGCAGCCCCCCAGAGTTGATCATACACACGTGAGCGTCGTTCCAGTTACTGCCAGTGGCGCGAGTCATCATCTACACGAAATCTTTTGTTACTAATAGATAGATCGGCTTGATGAAGATATCTAATAATGATAATTTATCCGAGGAGTTCGTAGCTATTCAGTAAGCCGATGATAATGGGAAGCTCGCCTAATTTCCCGCTACGACAAGTTTTCAAATTCAATTTATTGAGCTTGTGGGTCTGGGTAAAAAGTTAGATTTAGTCCGCCAGATCCTGCTTTGTAAGCCTACAAGCAGTTACATAGAGTAGTTCTAGTCAAACAAAATATCTAGTCAATTATTTCTTAATTGTCATTGCAATAAAATATGAAGAAAATATAGGATAATACCAAAAATGCCAGACCAATAGCAAGTATCTCCTTTCGTCGCTTCTCAATAATCGACTCCGATTAGTCGTTACTGGATGCTCTTAATTATGGATGACTATGACATAATTACGATATTTGGATGTAGTAAATTGAACTGCAAAGCGATGAACAGCAAATGAGATGAAATTCAACATAGGAATAAGGATGGCCCAAAATTAGTTCCCCATGGTAGGCCATCGTTAGTTACGCTAAATGAAATGTTTATTTATCGATAACTTACACAATTGGACCTTATCTTTGTTCTATTTAAAGAGTCTATTATCTAAGCTCTAGAACATAAAAAAGAATTGGGTACAAATCTTTTTGTTTTTTGTTTTGTATAAGTATTTGTGTTTGCGGTTAAAAGTCACAGTTAGTCGTGAAAAGACTTAAGCATTTGTTAAAAACAAGTTATTAATTTGTGTTGTTAATCACCAAAAACAAAGAAATCACACTTGCGTTTGTATTCGTCATATTTTCTTTGGAAATGCGCGACATAGCAGCATCAAAGTTTAAATCTGTTGCTACATTTGAGTGGTTTTTCAATTTTTTGAGCTTGTGAATTTTAATATTTTTAAGTAAAACTTAAAAATTAAAATTCTATCAATTCTTTTATTTTTATTGTGTGTAATTATTTCGTGCCATGTGCATTTTAAACTTTAGACGTTCTACCGTTAGAAAGAGCGTCATATAAACTACTTACCTCTTCCAAGAAGCCGTCACAAGCCCAGCTTCCCATATTGCACTCCTGGCGTGAGCACCACGATCGGTTGAGGGTAACGAGCGACGTCCCAAGGACTTCTTTGCCTACCGCGTCCACCTCTTCACGCCACGGATCGAGAAGTTCTACCATTTCGGGGTCTATAATAGAATAGATTTAAAGTTATCAATAAGGTGATGAAATAAGTACACATGTGAAGAAGATTTCCAAACCCATAAAAATATGTTTTGGATATCTTCATTATAATTTTTTTCCTTGTTTTTCATATTAAATTTCGTCTAAATACATATATTGTACTTGGGTGGAGTGCCCTAAAAGATTTTCTAATAAATTGAGGCATTTGACTAATATTACACCCACGCCATATGACGTAGAGTCTGTGATAAATTCTAACATTTAAGCATTCATAGCTTTATTCAATCTTACAGTCCAATTATCTCTCCTTGAATTATTGGTAAATTTTTCACGATATTAATATTCCAAGTATATTATATAGTATTAGTATTCCATTCCTACCTGCAGAACGGAATATGGTCAGTTCGCACCGGTACCGAGAGCATTTGCGCTTCTGGCCCATCCGGTTATGGGCCAGAAGCCAGAAGCGAATTTGGATTTTGATTTCTTTAATAGCACGGATGCAGGATGAGAACAGATGTTTACGTTATTAAAAATCTAGTACGCAGACTACTGAAATGAGTAGAGCCAAAGTAAATTCTTAGTTTTTAGGTGAGTTAAAGTTTTTATTACTTTTTTATTTACTTATTAAGTTTTTGTTTTTTATTGACCGATTTCCAAATAGAAGGAGATTCTCAATTCGATTTATGTTTTTTTTTGTTTGTTTAATACGCGTTTACTCCGCCAATTATGTTTTATTTTTTGTTTGGTATGTGGTTTGTTTGTTTTGTTTCCTATATAAATTTTGTCAAAATCGGCTAAGTAGTTTGGTTTTTATAACAAAATAACTAAAAATGTCATCTAAGTAAGCGAATTGCGTATTTTGGAGTCGGTTTTTTAAACTATCTATGTTTATTGTCGTATTATTCTTTAATTGTACTTCAACCTTTTTGTGCTTTGTTTTATGCATTGCATATTTGTGTTTTTCTTTTTATATTGTATATATTGTTGAATAATGTAAGTATTTTATTGTGAATACGTATCAAGTAACAAATGGGGGGTGAATTGGGGTAACTTGGCATGTATAAATAAATAAATAAACCATGAATCAGATTCAGAATCATCATTATTGAACAACTATCAGTGAATTATTATGCTAGGTGGTAATAGTGTCTAAGATGGATTCCAACTTACCTGGAATGATGGACGTCCCCAGGAAGACAGGCTGCCCTTCCCAACGTCGCACTATTCCCTGGTCGTCGATGTAAAACTTAATGTTGCCCATGTACCTGGTGTAACATGACGCTTGCACGATGGGTATCTGAAAATGTCACCAAGATATAAATATATTTTCTAGTGTAAATGCATGGGTGTAGCCAGCAGCCGTACTCTCAACCTTTATAGCGATGCAAAGTTCGCTCAGCGCTTGTTGTTATCTTGCTTGTTCTGCAGTTAAGGCGAGGCTTGTCCAGAAATTTAGGTATTTTACGCTACCTCAGTTTACGGCATAGTTCCGCGTTTTATGAGAGCGCGACGTCCGCACAAAACGTGGCGTACGGTTAGTGCGATACCGATCCGCCGCGCGCCGTACCGCGCGCGAGTCTCGCCGCGCAGCGCGCGACTCGTCTGAGCCACATCTTCATTTCATTGTAGTGGCAAGTAAGTTGTGATATACTGATATCAATCTATAAGCTTATTTCTTGAAAATCTATGAAATAATAATTTACTACTCGTACTCGTTCATTTTTCCGGGATAAAAGCCTAAGTATGTCATATTATGTGGGTATATCTATCTCCATTCAACAACCAACTCACTAACTCACATAAAACACAAAATTATCACATTTATAAAATAATAGCTATGCTCCTGCGGTGTAACCTGCGTAGTGATGAAAAACGACGATGATTATGATAAAATATAGCCTTTGTCCTTCTCCAGGTCTTGAAGAATCTCCTGTCCAAATTTCATAAATATTGGTTAGAATTACATATTACAGGTCAAATATATCACGTAAATATCTTTGACAATAATGTAAAGGTCTATACAGGATGTTAGGTAATAAACACAAGCAGACACAACCAGGTTAATTTTATAATTATATTGCAATACCATTAGTTAACCGACTTCCAAAAAGAAGGAGGTTTTCAATTTGACTATGTTTTTTGTATGTTTGTTCACCGATTACTCCACCAATTGTGAATCGATTTTGAAGATTATTTTTTCTTTGGTAAGTGATTTCAGAAGTGGTCCCATATAAATTTTATCAATATCGGTCTAGTACTTTGGATTTTTATAACAAAATAACTTACAATTATTGTAGGTTTTAAAAAGATCCTGAGAGAGTTGGGGTTAAAGAATTTTATTTTCTCAAGAAGAATTAAGATTCACTTATTTGAGATAACATTTCATTAAACTTGTTATTGTTAAACGTCTTATTTTATTTATAAAGTGAGGGTAGTACACAACCAATTGCTCATCTAACGCGGCACAGGTAGGCGGCTGGAACGCACTTGTTGCAAAACCTGTTCTGCGCTTGCGCTGTGACACCGAACAAACGTATCTGGAAGTGGCAATTAAACAAAAATCACGTTTTTCGGACCATGTTATTTTTTTATTTTTTTTTAACTTTAATTGTTAATATCCAATATTCAAAAATACTTTTTAAAGTTTATTTCATAGTTGTTAAATTTCTTTGTTTTTTTTTTCTCATAATTTTTATTATTTCTGAGAGAGTTTACTACAAATAATATAAATAATAAGTTGTCTATTTTGTTTGTTTATTGATTAACAGATTTACAGATTTGCAGATTTACAGATTTACATATTTACAGATTTACATATTTACAGAGTTACAAATTTAGAATCCGGAGTGTAACGAGGGATTCAAGCTCGCCCAAGACAAAAACATCTTTATCCCCGAAGTGCATACTCTACTTTTTACACCTAATGCGTGATTATAGAAAGAAATGGGTTTGAATCTACATTATTTAACAAAACAGAGCGCTTTGTTGTTATTTTTAACGTACAGCCTTGAAAAATTTCAGCATACGCTACCTGAACGGATTTTCTTTGATTCACATTATTATATCTACATTATGTAACAGAACGTCGCAATCGCAATTAAAATAGAGTTTTTCTAAGCAAACGCGCTCCATCGTAGACCGTAAACGTCGTTCAAAACTAGCGGGATCGGTGGTCAAGCTAAAGTTTCCCATAATAAAAATATAAAAAACAACCGTAGTACAATATCAAAAAATTTACAGATCAGATTCAGATTCAGATTCAGATATTTTATTGCTATTCCACAGTATTAAAATGTTGGTAAATTAAATAAATGTATCTTATGGACCCTGTCGGGCGCAGCAACATATAGGAGAGAGGAGGACTACCTGTTTATAATATCTGTTATTAATTGATTTTAATATAAATTTTTATTTTTATGTCATGAATTTCTCGTGTTTCCAATAAATGATTTGGTAATTAAAGAAAATAATAATAATGTATAATTATTTTAAAATGTCGGTTATGTTTATAAAAAAAAAAAATAAGATTTAAAATATTTATGTCAAATTTTATAACAAATAAATAATTATATATATATATATATAAATGTCAAGATGTAATAAAAATGTCAACATAATAATTTAATCAATTTGAAAATTAATTGGGATTAACATTTTTATCAATTAAATATTCGTCTACCGTATAATAAGCCTTACAAGTCAGGAATTCCTTTAATTTACGTATAAATGTAATGTCATTTTTTATATATTTGAGATCTTCCGGCAACGCATTATAAACATGAATGGCCATAACGAGTGTGTTGGTTGAGTGCAGCTTGAGTCGATACTGCGGAACTACTAACCGGGCCGCGCGGTGCGGTTGCGATAAACATGATTCGCTCTCAAATGTATTAGGATTATTTCTTACAAATTTACATAGTTCTAAGATATATACACATGGCATAGTCAAAATTTTATATTCTATGAAATATGGTTTACAGCTGTCCATTTGGTCAATATTAGCTAATATTCGGATACATTTCTTTTGAACTATAAATAAGTCATATCTTTCATCTCTTCTTTCGATCTTTCAGTTGTAGCATATTTCATCTTCTTTGGTTGCAGTATTCGTGCCTGTTTTATTTCTTTTTTATGTTCTATTCTCACAACTATATCACAACTCACATGTCGATGTTATTACTCTCACATGGTGGAGTACGGGACAGATTATGCGAGTTTTCATTGACGGTCGTTCTGTAATATCAAAGTAAACGTTGTAGCAACCACACATTTTATCATTACAACGAGGCTAATGCACATAAGATATATTTTAATTATAAGTACAAACAGGTGCATTATAATTTATTTTACTTTTTTGCGTGAGGTTTTCACATAAATTGCTGGTCTACCTACCAATTTGCAGTTACAAAAATATATGTGCATAAACCTCATTTTTTGTAAAATAAATAAGGTTGTAGTGCTCACTCAATCCTAGAAGTATTCAAATCAACTGGCTCTAATGTTATCAAAGACTCGTTGATTACTTCAAGATGCTTCTTTGATCTGCAATATACAAGAATAATGCTAACAATGTCGATCACTGATAAATGTACCTAACTAACCTAACCTAACACCCTGTTTTTGTGGTGGAAATATAAATGTTATGAAACTACCTATCTAAAATATTTTATACTCAAATACGTAATATATGTATACGTAAAATCGCTGTAAAAAGTTGAAGTGTGTATTTTTTATTCCAGTAAAATTACTTATTTCTTATTTATCACGAAGAAGTTCTAGGTTATGAAAAAACATTTTATATTATTTTTGCAAGAGTACAAAAAATGCGTTACAAAAAATATAATATAGCATATGATATTCAGGGAGTAAAGACGAATCTAACGACACCTAGCACATCAAAATCGGTCAAGCTGTTTAGGCTGTAGGAGGTAATCTAAAAATATGCATACTACATACATAGATATACACCCACATACACCCTTACATACATAAATACAAACATACATATACTCGATAAACAACCCTCCTTACGCAATCGGGTAAAAATTACCTACCTACGCACGGCGCGGGTGGCGCGCGACAGACGGCGGTATACCTATATAGGTACTCTCAAAGTCTGTGACGCGTTCAAAGATGCCGCGCCATATGCCGCCTGCCGCGACCGCGGTGTATTTTTACCGGACTGTGCAAAAAGGTGGGTTATGTTTTTCAAATGTATGAATCATATAAGATTATAAAAGCGAAATTGTCTGTCGTCTGTCTCTCTGTCTGTTTGTTACCTAAACGGCTAAACGGCTGAACCAATAATTATGAAATTTGGAACAGAAATTCTTTAGGACCTGGAGAAAGACAATAAATATATATATATATATATATATATATATTATAATCACCATTTTTCATCACTACGCGGGTGAAACCGCGGGATGCAGCTAGCATGTGTATGTATGTTTATGTATACATTTATTTTTTATGAGCCCTGTTTGTACAAACTGTCCCACTGCTGGGCGCGGGCCATCTTCTCATTATAAGAAGGGTAAGGCCATAATCTACTACGCTGGCCAAATGCGGGTTGGCAGACTTCACACATCTTTCATAACTGAAATATTTGAACATCAGGTAAGAGTAAGTACATTTTCTTTATACGAGTATGAATGATGAATGAATGATGAATGAATGAATGATGAATATGAATGAGTATGAATGAGTATGAAGAACTCATAGGTTTATGAACTGCGAGTGCGAGTGATCTATATAAATACTTACATGTATATTTCTAGGAAATAATAACTTGCAACTGGGTATTTACCTTTTTCGGGATCGCATCATTTCTATATGAGCCAAAATTTTGCGCTTACGCGTTCGCTTATTTTTTGGTTTCTTTGTTCTATGATTTCCCATAGTAATTTGTTTTATTTGGCGCGCGATGCAATCCGACACAGTACCGTCGCTGACAGTGGTCACCGACAGACTGGCGCGGGTGAACAGCTGAAGCAAGGCGGCGGGACGGTTGCTCGCGAGCAAACTTATTGTAAAATAAATTACTATAAAATAATGCACTAAACGTATCAAAAATGTAATTCTGGAGAACACTAAAAAAATGTAATAGCTACTTAACATGGTAAATTTGGTTTTGATGGCTTTAAACACTTTAGAGATAAATGGGAAAAATAAATAAAATGGCATATTTTTTAAAAAATAAAGCTATCGAGATTTTTTTCAGCAATCGTGTTTTTGTTTCTAGGGAAACCTAGCCAACAGATCAAAATTTTACATACAAAAAATTTGAACTTGAACTAATAATACAAGTATTTTTTGTAAATTTTCAAAAAGCTTTGTTTTACTGCTTTTGCGGACTAGCCGGGGAGAGTGACACTAAAGTTTAAGCTATTATTAAAAATATCACAATTTAAAGTAGGCTAATTTGAACTTTGGTCTCACATACATAATTACAGAAAAATAAATATAATAACGGGCGCTGAGCGAACTTTGCTTCGCTATAAGAGTTGAGAGTAACCCCGCAGGTTTTAGTGTCTAAGGGGGTTTTAGAAAATAAAACAACAAAAATTGCAGACGCGGATCCAACCTTCAAAAAAGGTTATCGTTAGCGTGTTCGATTGAGCATATTCTCTTTTCCAATAGAGAATATGCTCGAATTTTATTTCATAGGAATAATAGTTCTAATTGATAACATGCTAAAATGTAATACGTAAATTAAAAATAAATGTTTCAAATTGTTAATAAACTTCCGAGATATAAACATTTTAAAGTTTTAGGGGATGGATGCTGTCCCTCTCTCGCAAAACTACAGTTTTGTTTTGAATTTGTACCGCGAACTTGAGCCATGAAGTCATCATTCGCTATTGTGTGCTCTCTGTCTAACATGAAATTAAAATGCTTGTAACTTTCTTATTTTTTGAAGGTATTTTAATTTTGGTTTTATGGACTGGATCTATTTGTTAGCTTTTTTATGAACAAATAAAAATAAAAATTATTTATTTAAAATTATTTTTACCATGTGTCCGTTGGCCTGCGTGATGACTGTAGGGTAATCGCCGAGGGCAGTGTCTCCATTGGGTGTCTCTCCAGTATACAGCAGGGTGTGGGAATGTCCTCCCACTATGATGTCCACATCTGAGGTGATTCGAGCAGCTAGGGCCCTGTATGATTACGCAATATTTTTAAAATCAAACTTCTGTGTGGTTTTGCAACGAATAATTAATAACACATTTTTTATCTGCAGAGCAATTTGCAAAAGAGTAAGCATGACTGAAGAAGAAAGCAATAGACAATGACAAAAATGTATTGTAACAAAAAACATACAACATAATGTTTTTGTCACAATCCGGCCCCAGCTCAGCATAATGCTAGTAGTAAACAACCAGCGCTGGTCTTCCGCTGGGACCGGTAGGTGACGTTACACACGTCACGAACACATTCCAATATTTATAATAATTAGGTCTGATAGATCTGCATAAATTCTCAATAGTACCTTAATCGATTACGACCAGAACCAAAACTAAAAATCACATAAATACTCGTACTTATCATAAACATATTAAAGAAAGAGGCTTCATTGTGTAATTTAGTATCGAAGCAAGACATGTAAATAATTGCATTTCAAGGTAACTCAAGTATTGCAAGTGACTGAGTGGTCATGCAACGTTTCTTAGTTTACTGCCACTCAGAAGTTTGTACTTAGATATTTTGAAATCCTATAATTACTATTTGATTGGATTATGTTTAAACCTTCATCTGTGATAATCTAATTGCCTATTATGATGTAGGTTATTAAAGGCACGTTATGAATGTATTATTCCTCTCAATCATTCCCATGTTCTATTAGAAATTAAATCACTTAATTTCTGGTAATTTCACTAGTAGGTACCATTGCCGTACAATACAAAACACAATTGCTCATCGTTTGACAATTGAATACTTGTTTTATTTTGAAAAGGTTCCTTTGAATACATAGGTAGGTACTTACATATCCCTGTCGTATCCAACGTGTGACAGTAGTATGATAATGTCAACTCCCTGCTCAGTCAAGATGGCCGCCTCGCGGTTGACAGCTGCCACATCATCTTCCATTATCACTTGTCCGATTGGGGCTGAAAACTGCAAGAAGAAATAGCTATTCGTAGAAATTGAAATTGAAAATATAGCTACATTTTATGAAAATATAAATAAATATGCGATTCAAGTAAGGATTGGCTTTTACATTATTTTGTGAGTCAGTTAGATTGGAATAGATTGTACGGTTTCGATCTGGCTGAAACTAGTTTAACGACATAATGTGACGCTAGGATTCTTATTTAAATGGCATTGTAATAAATCATTGAATAATCTTAGGAACTGAGTTAATTTTCTAATGGAGTATCCGGAAGTCTTCCCGTGAAATTTTAACAGGATTATGGCGCCCAACATGGGACTCAACTAACTTGTGTAGTTTTTTGCGTTTATCCATGCCATAAAATAAGTAAAATAAACCGTGAGTATCTATGGGTAGATCACAACAGTTCGAACAAGGACATTGTGGAATAGACTTAATTTCATTATTTTAGATTCCTAATAATTAAGTATTGTATCATATATTACTCACAACTTGCAACAGTACACCGATGATTCCGATCCTGCGGTTGTGCCTCTCGACGATGATGTGGTTCTTGACGTATGGCGTGAGGGTTGGTTCGAAGGTAGTGTTCACGTTGGCTCCTAACATCGGCGAATTCAGCAGCTCGAGGTAGGGTACGAGCCCCTCCACGCCGTGGTCAAACTCGTGATTACCTAACACCTGAGGGATAAGTTTTATGTTTGGTTGAACTAAACAGAACCTTACAATAAAATCATCATCATCCTCATGGTGATGATGACCTTACAGTACAATACCTTGTATAAGTTATCTTAGGTTTTCCGACGACATGGCATGTCATGGCCACAGATTGCATCGCTGCGCCGTCACCTGTGCGCCCCCGAATATAAAGATTATTTTACAAATGCACGAACATTATAGAATGCATGAGCACTCTCGATAAAATCCTGTTTTCGGTCGGAAATTCGGTCCATCCGTTTAAGAGCTACGATGTCGCAGACAGACACAAACACATATATAAGTATTCACATGTTAAACGTAGGTATAACAGTATAATTATAGCACTCATCTTTCTAAATAAATGTGAAAATGCGTAAGCAACATTGCAAGGTCTGTATTTGGTACAGACACAATAAACCATAGTCGATTTAATTTTTTAAATTATTTTTATTTTCAAAACTAGAAAATAAAGGCCGAACCAACACTCGTGGCGGGTTTTTTATTTTAACTTTTACATCTTCACATCTTTAAGTCATCAAAAATGTGGATAAACTCGGCGGGAGGTGTATATCTTACATGAGCATCATGAGGCAGCATATTCATGAAGTGCTGGGTGACATTCCACCGCAGGAAGTTGTACCAGATGGTACCCTGGAAAGTATCTCCTGCGTTGAGGAGCAGGGAGTCAGGTTCGACCTCTAGGGCCTGCTTCACGGCAGTTGTAAGCCGGGCGAAGCCTCCGATGCAAGGATCCTGGTCTGGCACACATGGTCCGCCGTTCGGGCTAATTTCGTCGAAACTAGAAAAGGAAGAAGACAGCATTCTACTAACCGGTGAATTTATATTCACGATATTATTCGGTCATAGTCTTTCGCATAATACTAAACGGAGAAACTCACGATATCTATTACCTGTTTGATCAAAGAGACGCGAGTTTTTGACCGGTTTCGGGACTGGGATGGGTAAAAAGTGTTAAACTCACGTGACCTGATCGAAAATTCGTAAGACGGAGGAGAGTAGACCGCCGGCGCGGCGTAGGAGAGGAAATAATATCCCCCTCTTACTACCGCGCGGCGAAAATGTGTGCCTACTCCTGCTGTTTCGTTTAAGCGGCGCAGGGTGCTTGCGCGAGTGTGCGTGTGTGTTTGTAGTACAGCCTGCTACGCGCATCCACGGATGGTGACTGCTGATGGCTCGACAGTCTGTATACTTGTAAAATTCGTGTATATAAAGTGTTTAAAATATGGAAATTGAACAAAGTGCATCTATTAATGAAATATACGGGAAATTAAGTATTTAACCAAAAAAATTATAGTACTTTTATACTGATAAATGAAGAAATTCGTGCGAAATTATTCCCTAACCATTCCAAAATATTCGAAAATGCACAACGTTAATGTTCAAGTTTTCACTTCTGCCGGCACTCCCGGAGTGCAACCCGTTGTTTTTTTTCCCTCTAGTTTCATACAGTCAAATATTCGGAGGTTTATCTATAAAACCTTTGAGGATGTTAGTCTAAGCTCCGTTCAAAGCTTGACCAATCACAAAAGATTTATTTTAATCGTATTCATGTCGGTGAGTCTTCATTGGTCTGCACGATCTTATTCCCCCTTGCTCTTTTTGTTGCCGAATAATTCAAAACACGAAAAAACGTCACACGTCACGTCGGTGGATATTCCAAAGGGCCGTAGGAAATTCCACTTTCCTCATGCGGACTGCTAAATTATAGAATAGGTACACTTTAGATATTGTTGGGCTTGTCTTCATAGATATAATGATATCTTTACGTTGCGAGTGAATCCGTTGTAATCGCTGACCACAACTTCGCAACATCAGACGAGTTGGCCATTACATAAAAAAATACTTTTGTTTCTAAAAAAAACTTACTGCGTATGAAAGTCATTGTAATGTATCACGTTGAGCTCGAACAGCCCCTGATCCGACTGGGTCAAAGTGGACCCCAGGACCCCCAGGAAGCACACCACAAAACGCCACATATTCCAAGTCCCAACCGTAACTGAGGCTCGTCACGCCCCTCAGCGATTGATGCTGAAATTGATATTGGAAATATAATCAGCAGATAAGTCAATCCTAAGATTATAATTATTGTTATTAATATTAATCTAGACAAATGGTGTTTGTTACCATTTCGCACTGAAACGTGGTCACTCACCTTGGGCCTTTTACAGGAGCTAAAATCACGCAACGAGCTATGGAGAGGGCTATGCTCAGGGTCTCTGTGCGAGAACGAATCAGAAATGAAGAGATATACGTACGAAAGTTACCGACTTAATAACGGAATAGCGAGTTGAAGTGGTAATGGGCAGGGCACTAAAGACGTAGAACTGATGACCGGTGGGACCGAAAAGTTCTCGAGTGGAGACCACGCATCGGAAAACGCAGCGTAGGAAGACGCTGGATGCAGACCGCTAAGCTTCCATCAATCAATAACACAACACAATATACACATAAGAAAATGCCATAATCAGAGGTCTTTTTGAAAATCCATGGCGGATTCCTATGTCCAAGATTGTCCAGCAGTGGACTTCTTGTGGTCGAGATGATGATGATGATGAAATAAAGATAACAACCTGATTTTTTCAGGGTTAACATTTACTTTTCTTCATTATCAATGTCGTTTTTCATGACAACGGGCGTGAATCTGTCTCTATATAGTTTGTTACACAGACAAACAGACGAACGTGATCGTACAAGAGTTCGGCTTTTTTTCCTTTTGAGGTGCGGAACCCTAAATACAATAAATATAGGTAACAACATATAATCACAGAGCATAACATCATAGGTTCTGTTAATTAGTGTTATCACGAATCAAACATGCATTTAATTGATGTCAAAGGTGTGATACATAATGATAAATTAGTGATAGTGTGCTTTTATTTAGTCTACTATTATGCTTACGATATTTGATAAAGTATCAACGGGGTGTAGCGTCAATATTCAAAAACGTCCGAGCTCAATGAGATCTAATTAGACCCCTTACACAATTAAAATAATTTAGATTTTCAAAATAATTCGAAGCGGCAAAATAGATGTCTCTAGACTTCTCAATCTAAATTAGGCTATCATCATTATATCAAAATAAAAAAGTTCGTCATTCCAGGACACTATATTCGTGAATTTGTTTTAGACTTTACGTCCACGTGATGAATAGTCATTGCTTACGATGGAAACAATTTAAGAGCTAATAAAATATGACGGGCTATTCTCTATGCCTAAATAAATGGTTGTCCGCGCAGCGCAACGCGTAAAGGTGGATATTGAAACGTAGACTTTTAGATTTTAGATTGAAGTTAAATGTAAATCAATCTAGGTATGGAACTAAGGATATTGTAGTCTAACAGAGGGCTTATCTGCCAACTGACATTTTGTATTTGTATTTGATTGGGACTCTTGTCTTATTATGTCCTACACCACTCTGTCTTTAGTCCCTGGCGACTTGGCACGATAATCCGGGTGTAATAGGCCTATTAGCCTAGCCACGTAGCTTGAAAGCCTCGTATTGCACCCTTTTTTTTTAAATTAATTTATGATCGCAGATATCTAAAACTTATTTTGTATAAATCCTTTGGTCTTTTGCTATTTCATAAGTATGTACTAATTACGATTTTGGTATTTCCTAGGATTGATTTGTCAATTAATTGGGTATTTGTAACGTCATAAAGATATAACAATCTAATCTCATAATATTAGCAGTTGCTAATGTTTATCGTTTATACTAAAACTCGCGATATGAGAAAAAACTTGATAATGGAACTAAAGGCAAGGCCAAATTATACAAGTATACTTATAGGTAAGGAAACAACTAAGTAATAATTAATCAACAAATTATACCTATCTACCTACCCTGAAAATTATTATGCTTATTTATTTATTTATAATAATTAATTAATAAATAAGCATATACATACGCCATAAAATCTATAGACCTCAATGACTTTCCATCACGCGGACGTAAAGTCTAAAACAAAATTCACGAATAGTGTCCTGGGTTAACCGATATATACCTACTCATATACCAACAATGACGAACTTAAAAGATTTAGATACAAAGACTCTATGTCGCTGTGCTAAAGCCTAATTTAGATTAAGAAGTCTACGAGACGTCTATTTTGCCGCTTCGAATTATTTTGAAAATCGAAATGATTTTAATCGTGTAAGGGGTCTGATTAGATCTCATTGGGCTCGGACATTTTTGAGGACTGACCCTATATCCCGTTAATACTTTATTAAAGATAGATCTCTCTCTCTCTCTCTCTATACGAGAGTGAATGCAGTCAGTATTAGATTAGTGATATCATTAAGGTCAATAACGCAGCGTAGGAACTAGGAAGATATTACCAGCTAAAAGGTGGACATAATACCTCATACAAGTGACAGGTAGACGCTGGAGCAAGTAGCTTCCAACCGGTCTTTTTCTTCTCTTTGATCTTTTTGGTAATCCATAGGAGAGGCCTATGTCCAGCAGTAGACTTCTTGTGGCTGAGATGATGATGATTATTAAGTTCAACTCGTAAACTATCAGTTTAAATCATAAATGAGAATACAATGTGTTCATCACTATAAAATAATAAAAAATTAAAGCCTTGCTGACTGACTTTATATATCAATGCCCAGAGTCCCAGACGCACTCTGAAGTTTGGGCATCATGTTCTAAGTACGCACGACCTGCCGGTTCGACCGGACACATTCAGTACTTTGCTGCGAAACAGATTAGATTTACAGAAGAACGCGATAACGAGATACACTCTGCAAGTGACTGGGTTAATATTAGAGTACTTTTATGTGGCACAGCCTTAATAGCTATTTAGTCACACAGATGACATTTGGGTATTTTTTGTAAGATTTACGCATCCAACAAAAAAAAAACGCGAGAAACACCGCAGGGCGCAGGGATGCTAACTATCGTCGCGCGCTCTATGATACAAATAGTACTTAGAAATCAGTTTTCTACCCCTAAACATTGTCTACTTCAATGATTTTTTTATCTGTACCCCTATTCACAATCATCCTAATTCGGAATCAGGTCGGAAACTATATATATATATATATCTCTGTTATTCTGTATAGAAATGACAGAGATGGAGATATAGCTCCAACGCGAATCGGACAAATTGGGAATATCCTTACAGGTCGGAATCATAAAAATTTAATTTCGGTATAACTCAGACTCCCTTAGGGGTAGAAAACAGTTATCTCTTGTTGTGTGATGGACGGGTAATTTACTTGAGAAAGTTGCCGCAATAAAACTATTCTCTTAAATATCCCAGTTCCGAATTCAAATGTTACATTTAACATCGAACAACTTGCTCATCTTCCGTCTTACTTATAAACGCATGTTAAAATCTTATTCACTGAATAAGGATTTGTCACTTTCTGTCAGACGAGAAATGTCACGTGCGAGAACGACAAAAACTGTTTAACTAAAATGCGCTTATTCAGCGTTTATAAGTAAGACGGTACATCACTAAGTTGTATTACCTAGGTATGTAAACATGTACTAATATCTTACATGTAGATTATTAAAAGTAAGCAAAAACAACTGAATAATTTAATAAGTATATTATTTAAAACTTACATGAAATAAATTAATATCTATAACAATTAGTGTCACGATCTATTCTATTCAACTACTGAACTACACCGTTCAAGTTCGTGGCAGACTCAGAATACTACAAGACACGGAAAATCTATTCTGTTAACAAAATATAATTTTCTCATTTGGATATTGCATTATGAACTTTAACACTAACCTAAAAATACACATTTGTTTATGCAAAACCTTCGTTGGTAACTTTGAAAGAACTTTCCACAGAGTGTAACAAAAACTGCGTGAATATTTTGTTCAAATACACATACATATTTATAATGCATAGAAATATATATACGGCGTGTGTTTTTTTTTTTTGTATTTAATCAAAGTAACAGACTTATTGGAACCGCCTTTCAATTACATGATACAAAAAGAAAAAATATTTATTTGTTTAATGGTATTTTTTTTTTTTTTAATTCGCATTGTGTTTTGTAACACCCCGTATAGCAGCCGTGTAAATCGTGAGCCGTGACAGAATCAATTCGCCATACAACGTTTAAACAGACTTCAAAAAAGGACAAATGTGGACAGAACATAACCTTCACAGTAATAACACGAACATTTTCAAGTTATTGTCGAATTTATTTTCTTCTAAAATATTGATTTACTTTCGTAAAAGAAATCAATACTTTAGACAAGAATAAATTCAACAAAAATGAAAAAGCTGTTGTTCAAAAAAGTTTGTTATGGCCACACTGTTCCCCTTACGGCGGGAAATTCAAATTTCAAACTGTATTTTTGTTGCTAGGCCGAAATAATTATTGCATTCTTCGCGACAACTTATGATTATTCCATACAGTACCACTTTCAATTTATTTATCAATAAACAATATTTATCACTATTTATAACCATTTGAAACAGTTGGAAATGGATTTAACAACTAGGTAAACAACAAAGCGCATTATTGATAAATAAATTGACGTGACATTGATGCCAATTCTCATTGTGAGACCATATACTGTCCCGCACGCACAACCTACTCGTTCTACACGTGCGTGCAAGATAGCAATTCTCAATATCATGGAGGTTACTATAATCTTAATAGCAATCTTATTTCAATATTACTTTGACCTCTGTCTTGCTCTCTTAACTGTAGAAAGAGCAAGACAAAAGTCAAAGTAATATTGAAACAAGCCTGCTTGAACGGTTGTGGCACGCCCCCTGATCAAGTTCATATTAATTAGTCTATTATAGTATCAGCTACATTATTGATCTATTTGTTACTATAGCTATTTTCTATTAACAAATCTACGAACTGGCGTGCTTTCCTAATATGTGATTAACAAGGTCCAATTCAAGTTGACCTCTATTCCATTTAGGCATTAAAGTAATAAACGGCCAACTTACATTTGTTAACGAAATGTCGGCTAAATTATATTCTAGCTTGCTCATATGCATCGATGTAAAAAACATGCGATTCGGATTAATGCAAAAAACACCCTTAAAAATATTGATAGATTTTATATATTCAATTAAGCGAGAAATTAATACATTCTCAATGAGCGATTGTTATGAATAGCATAGGACTTGTTCAGATAGTACCTAAGTCAGTTTTTATGCAGTACAATAAACAGCTTTAGTTTTAAGAGTGCAATCGTAGTCCGTAACTTTCACTTAACACCATGCGAGTTGACAGTCCAGTACAAGCCTATTTATTACGAATAAAAAAAAACTTCTACAAATAAAAAAAAGATCATAATATATGTTGTTCAGTATTCGAAAAGTTCTTAGGACTGATTAGCAATGAGCCTGTGTCTGTGTTACCGTGGTAAAAATCTTTTCATAACTTGCACTAAAGTTATGAAAAGAGTTTTACCATGTACTCAAAATCCACGTTTGTAAATCGATGCATGTCAACAATATTTACTACTATACAACAATAATAAAGATAAGATTAAGTATTAATCGATTAGAATGCTAGATTAAAGACGTGTACGATTAGATTATATAAAATACCAAAACTCGATACAAAAGCGTGTAACTATATTAAAAGGCACTTTTATATAAAATTCTTAAAACCATTACGGATATTAGAAATATGGGGTAATTAAATGCAGTTTCACCGAAAATGTTTTTGATTTAAAAGAGTTGTTAACCTTATTTTGTCATAATAAAGAGAAAATTGTTTTTTCCCCTTAACACGAACCGGTTTAGGTGTTTCGGGTTCGAAAATGACCACATACGACTTTGATGCGTCAACCGTGGCTTCTGTACCCCAGTCATAGAAAATATAAAAATACTACTTAGTAAAATTAGTACAAAAATTCAAATATGAATTTATGGAGGCATCAAACAATTGCTCTATCGAAAGAAGTCATCTTGAAACAAAATTAATTATGTAGTCCAGCCCCCGTATTCAGAACTCATTCGGATTCCAAATCGATTCCATATCTCCGTCTCTGTCATTCTCTATGGAAATGACAGAGATGGAGATATAGATTCCAAATCCGATCGCACCCCCATCACACATAACCCGCCCGCTCGCCCGCACCAATCCTCGCGCATGTCTAACGTGATGCCAGATTGAAGGTTTTCCCCTCAAAGATGGATTCAAGAGTAGACAAGAGCAAAATTTGGTAGTAACAAGAGCGAAATTTGGTAGGAAAACATGGGTACGATTTGGTGGGAACGTGAGTTGGACATCTGGCAACACTGCACGTGTCAGTATGAATGCTACATTTGTACAAACACACATACACAATGTGTTCCACGACTCACGCGCTTGCTCGACTCATGCCTACATTCGGAGACCTCAAAAAGATTTGGGGATAAATGCGCGTTTCAATTAATTTATGCATAAAAACGTATAATACTCGTACGAACGTTTACGAGCCGTATATCTCATCTAATTTAATTAGACGAAAGCAACAAAAAGTTTTAAATAAATATTTGGGGACTATAGATTTGTGGACATTTCACACAACACCATCTAGCCCAAACTAAGCAAAGCTTGTACTATGGAACTAGATGGCTGATAGAATACATAATTACTTTTTTTGTAAATATATTCATAAGATACATAGAAACACCCAGACATAGAACAAACATCCATACTCATCAAACAAATGTTTGCCCTGGGTGGGGATCGAACCCACAACCTACAGCTTAGCAGGTAGACATACTACCAACTGAGCCACAAGGCCAGTCAAAATTTTCTCAAATTAATTTTAGTGGGCCATCTTGCTAAGTACAATACGCGAGTTTTTAGTTGGCACGTCGGTAAAGCAGAGTATATACGACTAAAATTTTCTAAGTCAACAAAGTCTTCAGTTTTGTAGAACAATTTATCTCTCGTGCACAATATACTGCAAGGGCAAGCGTGCTCCGTCCTCGACCACATCGTCGATTCCCACCAGGTGAGTTGTGATCAAACGTGGGCCCGTTTACTCATAAGGAAAAAAGGGATTCGATACAGAAATCAGCACGGGCGTGCGACCAGAGCGCTGTGATGAAAAATGTATGGACGCCCATACATTTTCGCTACCGCTACACCCAATCCGCTTTCTACAAGCTAACCAACAATCCACGTACTGTAAATGCTACATGCATAGACATAAGTACATTTAGATCTAAACATTTATTTGATAGATTACAATTATTCTAAAAAAAAAATGTTTTTTTATTTATCTATTGGATAATAAAGAAGAGATCTATAAATTATGAAGTACATGAGAAAAACCAAATAAATACATTAAAAAGAAAGAAAGAAACGATCGCAATTATATAATTACAAAGACAACAAGGTTTGACCCTTTCTTTTGCACACTAAAATGTTATTAATAAGAGACGTAATAATCTTGAAAAAACGCCTTAGCAATTTATATAATAAACTAGAAAAATTATCAAGACACTGACTTCATACAGTTTAGCCTTCATTTAAGTAACGTAAAATATTTATTTGTTAAAATCAATATAACGATTAAATCTAAAAATCATAAAACATCATGAAAAGAAAATAGACAAAACATAATTTAAAATTATTCTATCGCTAAACGTAACAATACTGCGCACTTTTTGTAGCGTTGGGAGCAAGTGAGAGGTATGATATTCTCTCGCTTACTCGCGACGCCTCAAAAAAAGCTAACAAAGGCAATCTTAATATCACATTCAACATTCACACAACAAAACATTTTAGAGGATTGACATTGTCGAATTGACAGGTGCATAAAATAGATGTCTTTCCATACCACTTACCACGTTCCATTCAGCTTTTTCTTTTCCATTAACCCCTTTCTATTTTTCCTCACCTCACCAAAACCCCCTTGGTTGTGAATGGTGTGGTGCATATCATGGCACTCACCATTCACTGCCAAATCCACCCCACTTCCCAGAGGAAGTCTGCTGTCAAAACAGCAGAAGGAATGAATATACCATTAGCGCGGAACCTCTGCTGTCAAACCATCCCTCTTTCAACAAACCTTCAAAGTCCTTTTCTTTAATAAAAAAAAAAATACAGATGTCTGTCTTATGCACCTGTCAATTCGATAAACGCTCGCATTAAGCATCAGCTAATATTTTATAAATATAATAAAGATCCTTATTTCCTGTAACCGTAGGAAACGTATCGCGTCGAACTTAACATTGAAGAGTAATATATCTAATCTATCTCTCTAATACCTTTAAACGAGCAATTCTTGTATATATTATATATAATATGAATCTTGGAAACGACTCCAACGATTTTAATGAAATTTGGTTTGTAGTTGGATTAGGGGACGATAAACCGATCTTGCTAGGTTTCATTTTAAGTGAACACGGGTTTGCTTTTGTTTTCAGTAATAAAAAATCCGAGTGGAGCTCGGTCGCCCAGGTACTTAGACTTTAAATATGAAACCTATTACGCAACGAGTTACCTTTGAAACCAAACGTTAATTGAACGAATCTTACTTGTCAGTGTCATGTCATTTCATATAGAGCCATCGCAGCTGACTTTAATTTAGCGCATTTTTTTTTTTCAACCGACTTCAAAAAAGGAGGAGGTTATCAATTCGTATCGTATATTTTATTATAAACAGGCTAGGTATTTGTGAAGTAGTATGGTTGAAAATGGTCAGTAGCTAGCCTGAAGTTAGGAGCTAAGGGACAGATTTTCAACTTGAGGGTCAACCATAGGTACACTATAAAATATTCTACCATCATGCTCAGATTTCCTCACATTTTCTAAAGGTCATAGAGAATAAGGGTCATATTACATCAACCGGTTATGGCCGGGACCATTCGTGTAAAATCCTTTAATCATTACATTAGCGTACTGATTCACTTTTTTATAGTCCACAACCCAGGCATTTAACCACAGCTCACTTGATGTTAAGCGACGGCGTGGTCTATTGAGTTGTTACATTACATGCATATGCTCTCAGTTACCACTAACTTAAAGAGCATAGAATTTTACATAATTAAGTAATCTCAACACAAAAAGTTAAGAATACAGTATCCGGCACGTAAGTTGATTGCTGGTAATAGGAATAGTAACAAAGGTGCATCCGCTACCATGCTTCGCGCGTTTCTCGTGTAACCGTTCAACAAGCCCGCCGCTCACCCCCTTTACCCCTTTACCCCTTTACCAATCCCCCTTTCTCCCTTACACCCCCCCCCCCTTACCCCTTTACCAAAGCATGAGCGTAGCTGTAACTTACAAAAGAGGAGATCCGTGATTCTGGATCGAGAATTTGTCTTTGTTTCAAGAGTAAATGATCTCATTGTCAATCTCTATACCTTATAACGCGTGACCCCTTCGGACAATAATACTATCAATTCCTACAATGATCACGAAGAGTAGTTATATCACGTGGTGCGCCACAGCTCAACTCACGTGCCGGTGCTGTGTGCTGTGTGCTGTGTGTTGTGTGGCTGTGTGGCTGTGTGCACGGAGTGGTCGAATTCAGTGGTAAGATAGTTAAATTCCGGTGTACGTTCGTTGTGGGTAGTTTATAACTTTTTATAAACTCGGGTCGTCTACGAGTACGGTGTGCGAGGATTGACGTTGATCATCTCCGTCGTGCTGGAAAAAAAACAACAACATATTTTATAATTGAAGAACTTACTGAAGAGTTCCATATCCACATACAAGACGTATCATCAAACCCTTATCACCGAGTGTAATGTGCACGAAACATTAACGATCAGCCTACTCTAGTCCACTCTGGACATAGGCCTCTCCCGTTGAAACTCATTCAGCCCGATTTTCAGTTTTCTGTTTTCAGCCACTGTCAGCTGTCTAACTACGTTTGGCAACACGCGGTCTCCACTCTTGGACTCGTTTACTCCAACGATTTTCGGTTCTGCACTAGATATGACCGGCCCGCTGCCACTTCAGCCAACTGCAGCCCAATTGCATTGTTTCGGATACGATGGTATCCGAATCGAAGTACAAAACATTAAAATAAACAAAATAAGTTTCAGCATCAGCTCGATTAATCCAAACTATTGTATTGTTACATATATTCGTAAAGTTTTAAGTCGATACGTGAGTTAAGTTTCACAAACTTATCTGGCCCGGTGACCAAAAGTAGAACTAACTACGCCGACGACTTGAAATGTCAATCGATCCTGTCAGTAAAATCGATCGTAGCTCCACCGCAAACCGGGCCCGTTAAGTTTGTATAACTGTATAATTTGACTAAATTTAAATTGTAAAGTAAAGCTAATAAATTCCGTGACGATCTAAACGCATTTCGGGAAGACTGATCAGAGGCTGCAATGGACCGCGATTATGGAGAGAAGTGGGACGATTTTTGTCCAGGAGTGGGACAGTATAGTTTAGTAAAAAATAAGTTAATAAAAGCCTGCTTCTCTTAGGAGAGCAACGCTAATGTAATTAAATCTTTAAAATACATGGTAAATACAATTCAAACTACCATGAAATGGATACAATCTAAAGTACGAGTAGATCTGCTACTGATAACAAAATTACACAATTGTAATAAACTTTGTATGACACATATGTATTTCGTAGTTTGTTCTACATCTATCATCAGAATAACTGCTTGCATCCTTACAAGCATTTCACAAGCTTACAAGTTTACTACTATACAACAATCAAGTACTAAAATTAATAACATGATTATAATGACTTTCTGCCCTGAAGAACCCACGCTTTGCGCGTCTGTGACGAGGTTTGCGACAGAGCAAGCTTATCCAGAAGAAATTAATACAATAGCGATTTAAAGACGCCCAGATCAAATCTAGCGAGAAACATCCACTCATGACAGTTAAAATATGTGGCAAACGGCATCATGGTCTTTGATGCTCTGCCTACCTCGTAAAGGATAGTTATTAGTTTAAAAAACTAAAACAACCGAATTCAACATACGTAATTTTGTTTACTTAGATAACATATTTATCCAGGCCCGTTTCCATGGAAACAATCTGAAAGTATATCTTTTCAAACGAAAATAAATCCCGATCGGTTCATAAAAACCCGGAGCAACAAAAAAAAAAAACAACCGAATCGAGGACCTCCTCCTTCTTGAAGTCGGTTGAAAATAGACGTAATTTAAAGTATTATGTTGTATCGACAGTATCATAAAATTCTAGATTTGCAGCTCAAGAGCATTACAGCGGGCTTAGATAAGTGGCAAACGTTCCTATTTCTACAAACGCTTACGCTTCGAAATGATAGGAAACTGTGACGTGCCGTCACGTGACATCGTTAGCTTATCGTCGCTTCAGTGCTTGTTTGAGCTATCTAACATTGGTAAAAGTTTACAGAAGAGTTTTTTTTGCTCTATTTTTGAAAAAAAAAACTATATTTGTATTTTGTATTTTTTTTGTATTTGTTTGGATCGAGTCTTTTTTATACACGTGTATAAAAAAACTCATGTATAAAAAAGACTTTCAAGCCTTACAAATATAGCTTTTTCAAAAACATAGAGCAAAAAAACTCTAATAAAATTTTACCAATGGTAGATAGCTCAAACAAGCAATGAGGCGACGTTATGTCAATCCCAAACATTTACTTTTCTATTTTAATGGCATTCCGAAATTAGAATGTCACTTATCTACCCCCCAGGTGTCCTCGGGGTAGGAAGTCATCGGCTTGGCATATGTAAACAGAGGACGTACGGAGAGAGGCCGCGGTGGCGGTGCAAGCTCCCCCCCTCCACCCACACCATGGTTGCTATATGCGGAGGATATCTGGATTAGGATGCGGGAGCAAGGAGGCAGGTTAATATCGCGGACGATACGGTTACACTCTTTCGAAGCGGATACTTTCGAAATCGCCAAGCGGAAGCAAATCTGTACAAGTATCAAGTTGAATGTCCGGTTGCTACCCACACATTGTGGATTTTCATAAGGTTCGTACTGAATGGCTTAAGTTGAAAAATAAAATAGGAACGTATTCTAATTTGGACAGCCAAGGAATGCAACGTCCATCCGGCTTTTTTGTTTCCTGTGACAATCAACATTTTCACGGTCGCAGATAATATACACAAATCACAAACCACCTTCTTTTATCTGCTTAATTTTTAATCGCAACGTCGCATTTCATCAGGTACAAACAAAAGTCAACGCAAACTTTTTAGTTTTAAGAAACAAAAATATACGCAATATATTTTTTAATACAGTTGCTCAAAAAGTGGCGTATTGCAGGGACGTATAGCGTTCGGGATGTGGGCTATTACATACTCGTGCTTTTTTTTTACCTTTCCCGAACTCGTGCGTTCTCTTTCCCAACTGTCAAAATAATGTCTATTAAAAAGAAAAACCAACCATGAAGTTTTTACTAAAAAAAAAACATAGTTTTTATGATTCATGCAAATACGTATATTTCTAAAAAGAAGCTACTAATTTGTTTCAATATCAGATTTAATGATTTGATTGAATGAGTTAGGTTAGGTTTCATTTCATTTCATCTCATTAAATTTCATTTTCATTTCATATCAATAAAAAAATTCTACTGAAGACTTGGCTGTATGGGCATAGTTCCCTTTGCCTACCAGAATGGGTGAAGAAAAAAAAATCTCTGCTTATATTCTACGGTTGGCGCCATTTTCCAGAAATTTTCTTTGCGAGTTTAGTTGTTTGTTGCACAAAATGAGTAATTTCGACCCTAGTTTTTTTGAATTAACACCACCGGAACTCAGTATAATTGCACAAAATGCTTCGGAGAACATTTTACCGGAAAAGTCAAAAAGTCGCTACATATCTACATACGACGAATTTATTGCGTGGAGAAAAGAGAAAAAAGCAAATAGTTTTTCAGAAAATGTTATGTTGGTATACTTCTCCGGACTCTCAGCAAAATTAAAACCTTCTACGTTATGGTCGGTTTTCGATGATAAAAAGTATGCTGAAAATAAGGAACAACGTGGATATAAGTGAATACCCAAAATATGTATATGTGAATTATAACTTTTTTAAGAAATAAATGATTAGTTAGTTGAGTTTATTGTGTTTTTATTATTTTATTAAATTGCTTCATTTTTTCGCAACTGTATTAAAAATAGTCGTTCAGTACACGTGCGGAATCGTCATTGCAACTTGTTCCGACTGTCAACCCTCGCCTTCGGCTGCGCCTTGGCTCGGGTAGACATTTGTCGGAACTCTTTGCAATGACAGCCTTTCCGCACTTGTAATGAAATATACTATATTGACATACAAAACATAAATAGTACAACAACTAATTAATAAAAAAAAAGAGATTATTTAAAATATCCATAGGCAACAAAGCTTATGGATATTTAATTTAGTCTATTACTAAATCACTAAACTAAAAAAAAAGCACGAAACTAAATTGATCGGACAAACACATGAAGGCTTTCTCTAACCGTAGTAACGAAAAAAGTAGGGGTGATTTTTAATCCCGACATAAAGTGAGTGTGTAAAATATTTGGCGCCAAATATACCAATGCGCCGACATGTCTGGTGCTCAGTATCGTAGTAATAGTAGTACGAGTATCTTAGTATTAATTAATATTAACGTAGAATACACATGAACGTACCTCTTAGAACACTTCACATGTATAACAAGCAGCACTATCCCGAGCACAAGGCACAAAGTGCCGACCACGACGTAAGCAACGCCTAGGAAAGGATTCTTGCCACCGAGCAGAGAAGTCGTCGATATTATAAAGGTCTTATTCGCATCGAAATCTATTACTGGGTAGTCTGAAAAGAAATATATAAATGTTACTTATATGATAGGAATATCAATAACTACCTACATATCTGCAAAATAATAAAAAAATATGCACAAGTCCCATTCACGTTCCAAGAATGTTTTGTGACAAAGAATAGCTGTAAAATAGTATACTAACTGTATTCAACAATGAGAGTGTAGGACCCCTGTGCGAGTCCCTTCATGAACCCTTCCTGAGAGTGATCGACGCGCCGGTACAGCTTACGGAACGTGGGCAAGGCAGCAGTACGCATCCACACTATGAAGTCTTCGTTCTGTTCAAACAAACATGCTCGTCATCGTCGGAATTATTTTATTCAATAGAACTGTTTTTTACATTTTTGGAAGTTAAACCAATATGAAAAACAAATATCTCAATATTTTTGCTATTGTCAACTACCCTATTGTAATAGGGTAGTACACAATAGCAATTATTTTTTTGTTGACAGAAAAAATTATGACAGACTGCTAACGAATGAGTGCATTGTATAATTTGTAAAAAAACAAAAGCTTCGCGTCTTTTTTTGGGTTCCGTACCTCAAATGGAAAAAACGGAACCCATAAGGATCACTTTGTTGTCCGTCTGTCAAGACTTGTATCTTGGGAACGCGTAAAGGTATCGAGTTGAAAGTAAAACCATATACCACGTAGATCCACAGTGGCTTGCTGCATAAAGAAAAATTAAACTTCTCAGTTTTCATAAAAAAAAGTTACAGCCTGTCGCAAAATGAAATTATGTCGCAAAAAACGCATATTTCGACACTCGCAAGGGAATCAAAACCTATGGGGTACATCCCGTTGACCTATAACTGTGAAATTTGGCAAGAAGCATTTCATAATAGTACACATAAAGGAAAACATCTGAAAACTGTTCATTTAATTTAATCACAAAAAATAGGGTCTTCATGCAAGGAAGGTGCGTCCAAATTTTAAAGTGTTTGAACTGTATCATGTTAGGTATCATATGAAAGAGCTTCATTAGCACAAGCTAAAACAGTTTAACAGTAAACATTTTTACGATATATATTTTTCGGTTTATGAAGGAAAATACAAAAAAATATATATAACTTTCCCTTTTTATCTACTAGTTTGTACGGAACCCTTGGTGGTCGAGTCTGACTCGCACCCTTACCTCGCTCCCACCGCACCCCACCTGACTTTTAAAAGTTAAAATTGAGCGTTAGGTAGACCGTTAAGAACCTTATGAAGACTTTTTTAGTTTTAAAGGCCACTATCAGTGCCACTCCTACTCCGTACATGCAAGAAGATTAAACATAGTAATATTGTCTTCTTTTAATATGTTTGTACAATGTGGTCTTTTAATAAAGAGCTATCTATCTATATATTTTTCGCAGCGCACGCGATGTAAGATGTTTTCGGCCTTAACGAAAAATGTTACTTAACTTTGATCAACGTCTCAAATTCTCTGTCTTCTTTCCGTAAGAGTCATTACGTGTCAGCGAGAAGTTGACAAAATATGTTGAGTACTCAAATATGAGTAGCATATTTCGCTTCGTGAGCGTCACACCAGCCACGGCACGGCGCGCGGCGCAACGGCGCGTCGGCGTTTATTTTTCTATTAGTATTTTTTTAATTCGCAATATCTTTTGAATGGAATGTCGGATTTGACTAATTCAAAAAGTAATCAACAGGTATAGAAATAATCTTGATATGAAACAATTTATTTGGATAAGGATTAATACCGAGGTATGGATAACATGGTCTGATTTTGGTCGGCATTTCTATCAACTTTTTAAATGTAAAAAAGTACTTATAGTGACGTAATAACAATAGTTAGACATATGCTATCGCGATGTTTTTTGTAGATATTGGTATGTTCTTTAATATTGTAGAACATTTCTTTGTTCTATCATGAATAATTTGAGCAGCGTATGCGATGAAATATATTTTATGGTTAATGTTTTTACACCTTGGGTTATATTACTGAAGTTTTACTAAGGATCCCTAATTTTTTCTAGTATTAAATATAGCCTATGTTACTCAGGGATAATGTATTATTCTAGTAGTGAAAGAATTTTTTAAATCGGTCCAGTAGTTTTTGTGTCATTTCATATCAAACATACAAAAATACAAATCTTTCCTCTTTATAATATTAGTGTAGATAATGGTGTAAATAACCCGACTTTATTTAGGTATGTATAGATTTTCTATGATCATCACAATCAGGCAACAACTACATCAATTAGATATTGAGCTCCTCCACATTAATTCAACTAGTAATTCTTTCGCTCTCTCTCTCTTTTCCTTTTTGTCTCCCACTTCTTTTCTTTACCCTTTATTTCTCGCATTTAAATTTTTATTGCCTTATTTTTCCTTCACTCTCCTTTTCTGTCCGTCTTCTCTTCTTTCTTCTCTCCCCCTTCTTTTTCTCTCTCTCTCTCTTTCTTTCCTTCACTTACCTGAAAGCCGTTGTTACTTGTGTCGTTAAGGTCCAATTCCCAGACGTGTTTACGCCAATTGACCGGTTTCGTGAAGTTTATAAATGCTGTAAAAAGTAGAGTAAAATAAATTACGTATCTACAAGTAACAAACACTGCTACTTTCATTTTGTTACCCTATCTGCACAAGGAGGGTTATGTTTTTCAAGTGTATGTATGTATGTTATTATATTACCTCCTACAGCTTAAACGACTTGACCGATTGCGATGTGTGAGCTGACGTTAGATTCGTCTTTTCGTAATAAATAAGTGACTTTACATAGAATTATTTAAAATTATGGACAGCTTAATAATGGGCGCATATATACAATTATGTCTGTGCGTCGCGTCACAACAATATTTTTTTTAATGTAGAGATAGGTTTGCGCTTAACAGAACTGCCAACTCGGCTGATGTTAAGCGACGTTGCGGTCTACGATAGAGCGCGCTTACCTAGAAGAAACCAACTATTAACCAAGAAAAATATCCCACTAAGCGCCTCCGGAGTTCCTGACACAATGCACAGAATCGGAAAAAGGACGGAATTGTAAAACCACCCTTACAAGTAACATCTGGTAACGACTTATTTAAATTTCGTACTGTCGTATTAAGTCTTCTGTGCTATCGTGATAATCATCTCATCTCAGCCATAAGAAGTCCACTGCTGGACATAGGCCATGGATTTCCAAAAAGACCGATTGGAAGCGGCTTGCATCCAGCGTCTTCCCGCCACTTGTGTGAGGTCATCTGTTCATATCGTGGCTGGTCTTCCTACGTTGCGCTCGCCGGTACGTGGTCTCCACTCGAGAACCTTTCGGCCCCATCTGCCATCGCGATAATACTACTTAAATATTATTATTAATTACGTAATATTAGTAAAATATTTATAAGAATGGGTTAAGTTGAAACATCCCCGTAACCGCCACAACATACCTTTCTTAAGTTCATCGTCTATAACAGGAGGGTTCCTGAACTTGATTTCTCTATCAGAGTTCCAGGCGATTCCAGTTCTGAATACTGGAACTAGTTTTTTCGCTTCATGGGACTCGACTTCTAGAGTATCTGAAAAATTACAAAAAATAATAATAGTACCTATATTCCTTCTCTTTACTGTCCACACGGGTAACTTTGACTCCGTGACAAACATTGTACATAGCTTTTTTTAAAGGTTCTAGATTTTTTTCTCAAATGATTAGTAGTCAAATGACTGCTAATTAATTAATTTGACTAATAATTTTTCGGGAAAAAATCATGAACCTTCGAAAAAAGCTATGTGTAAAATATTTGACACAGATTCAAAGTTACCAATGGTGACAGTAACTAAAGTTTTTAACACGTTGAACGCCGACCGAAATTCTGCGATTTTCCGTTTGGGCCATGGGCACCATTTGGGCGACACTAGAATGCTCCGTTGAGGCCATGGGGGACACCATGTGACCGCGATCTAGTGTTGACTTCAAACCCTTCTGGCAGGCCAAACGGAGATGCTAACTTAGTTTTTTCAATACAATGAGACCCGCGCGGCCCTCTAGTCTAATGGGTTCTGCTTGGTTTTCGACTAACGGCAAGACTTAGATTTTTTTTGAGGATTTTGTATGGCAGAACTTTAACTACCCAAATACAGTGTTTATTACACCTTTCGTAGGCCAACTATCCGACAGCAAAATCAATTGTGAAACAAAATAATTACAGTTTAAATAAACTAAAAAACACGCTTCAAATTATTGTATTGCCATCGGTCCTCGATAAATTTACAAAAATTGAATGAAATCTAACCTTTTGAAGTAGATCAAAATCAAGTCCAAAGGAGTCGGTTACAAACAAACAAACATGCATACAGGTGCAGCTAAAAGTGTGTTAAAAAAGGAGTTTTATAAAGTTTTTTTTATTCACCAAGATAAGAAATTGTTGTAGACGCAGCCACAGCACAGTCGTGCGGTGTTATCTAGCTTAGTGCCAGTACTCGTAAATAATGCCGCGGGTTGCGGTGTCGGACACCCTCGCAGCCTCTTGTAACGTAAATCTGAATTTCAGCTCGTGGAGGCCATGCGGGACACGGGGTGAGTGACAGTTGTTTTAAGGCATATTTAAGCAGTAATTAATTTTTTTTTTCTATTGGAGAATGGATTTTAATACATTTCCTACAAAATGAAGCACAAATACCGAATGTGTAAAATTGATGAAAATCGTGTTTTTCGGTTCGGCCTGCAGGGCTAGTGTACTGTCGGCCAAATGGTGACCCCCATGGCGTTCAACGTGTTCCGTAACACTAACATTTTATTCGTTCAAAACATTGTCATATATTTAATTGTCGCCCTTTCCCTCTCAGATTATTCAAATGGATAATTCCCATATTCAGTTGATTTAAAATATAGACTGAATAGTAACCGAAACGATTAATCTCGCGACTCACGTGAGGCTGCCCCTTGAAAGTTTGCCGCACAAGTCTGTCACGATCTAAATTTTGTTGGTACGCAACTGCAGGCGCGCGGAAAGTGCGAACCAACCACAAAATAATATTACGAGCCTACTCACGAGGCCGTCTCTACATTATTCGTTATTCATTTCTCTACAGATAATATCCCACGCCTTTATACCCATAATCAGTACTTTTCGCATCCCAAAGTCCTATAATTGTATTAACACACGGCTCTTTATTTATAGAGCGAGCAAGTGAGACAAAACAACCACCTTGAGCAGACCTATAAGAATCGCAAACGTACGGTTAGTGTAGAGGCGTGCTCGGTTGAGGCAGCGAAAGCGTTTGGCTCGAGCAAGGCACGACCTGACTAACTGAATATATAGTTATATACTCGGTCAGATCCTGCCTCGCACAGTAAAGTCACTGGTAGAGCCAGTCATGACCTGACTAACTTAGGACAACAAATAGTTTGGATAATCAAGCTGCCCCTTTATTGATACTCTATTGATTTTTCGAATACAAATTGTTTTAATTACCGTTAAACATAGAGTTAGCGATAGCACCACAGGGGGCCACTGGCTTCGTTGTCCCATTCTCCTCTGCCATATCAAAAGGTGCACAGTCTCGACTGGGTGGGTCAACTAAATTTCCTAGCAGTTGACTATCATCTCTAAAACAACCAATCACAATAAATGTCACTATGATATAATATATTCACTTATAAGTAAAATATGATGAATTAGTACATCACTCAAATGGAACAGCTTGGTGGAAAGGGAAGTTTTGGTTAAGGCATCATTACATTTTTATGTTACAATGACAATTGAAAATGTCAATGTAATTTAAGGATTCTTCTTATCCCTCATTACAAAAGTGTTAAGAACTAGACATTATGTAACTCAGTAATTAAAAATCATCATCATCATCTCAGTCACAAGAATTCCACTTCTGGACTTAGGCCTCCCCCATGGATTTCCAAAAAGACTGGTTGAAAGCGGCCGGCATCCCGCATCTTCCTGCCACTTCTATGATATCTAAGAAATAAGGATGAATATTTAAATGCATATTTAATAGGTAAGTCTAAACCTGACCATGGACTTTTTGTTTGACTTCCGGGACGGAAAGTGTTTTCCCCATAGTAATTAAAACGTTATCAGCAGTTTCATGAATAAATAACCATTGAAAAAACACCATAAGGATAAAATGTTACCTGATGTTATTGGACATGTGTATTTTCAAGTAATTCAAAATAACAAAACCAAACCATGCATACCATAAACAGAATAGGGTTTGCCTTATGAACATTGGTAATATTGAACATTAAGGCATTATGGTGTACTGACAAGTGTGCTGCCCTCATAGAAACTTATTTACTTGAAGTCTTTGACAAAGATTTTACATTACTATAGTCAGATCCTTCCATGTTTGGTCAGAGTATAAGGATGAAGAATCTAAAGATTATAATCTTTAGAGGAGCTCAGTTGGTTCGACAAGCCTAGTGGGAGGAAATGCACACTAAACCCTAAACAGGATGTCTATGCAGGACTTATTGCCCCCACTTTCTATATGAAGTTTCTTATAAATATAGCTTTACCTAGATTTGACATAGCGACGGTGATTTTGGTAGTAGTTACTCAATCCATAGTAAAAGTACACATCACCCTTAAAGTCTTCTGTTAAGTTGAAATCAATTCTGCAAGTACAACTTTCATTCGGATATCGTTTTATAAGTTCAGCACATGAAATGTTCATGTTGTCTTTTTCGCAGAGTGTATAGTCGATTACATGTTCTTTAACCTAAAAAAATATTAAATGAGATGAAAAAATGTATAAAATCTTTTTTTACATATTATATATTACTAACATTATATATGCACAAAAAGAGTTTATAATATATATATGTACATAGGTAGTTTAATCAAATACTGATTAAAATCCTGATTAGGCAGACAAAATGAATGCATAGTTCTTTATAACTTTAGATAACATTTTACTACAAAAATATACCCTTATATTAGAGGCCCAAGTACGACAAAATAACACTAACTGCTGAAGCACAAATATAAATGTTACATATATGTTAATGCTCTTCAATTCAGTTCAATACAATATGGTAAATACAATCTTGTAAGTACAAATAATATAAAATGTCATTCAAATAAAGATATGTAATAATAATAATATAAACCTTTACTCAGAAATGTTATATGTAGTTACATTTAATTTATACAATAGACTCTGAGGAGTCAAAATCAACAACTTGGTCTGTTTGCCCAACTTTAGCAAAAGGCTCCTCCATTTCTTTCTATCTTGTGCTGTCTTTGTTCATGTATTTTCTGCTGTTGCTTTAATATCGTTCTCCTATCTTCGAAACTGTCTTCCAAGTTTCCTTTTTGCGTTAATATAATAGAAACACCTAAAGATATATAACTGATATTAAATAATAGCCAATATGTAACTGAATAGGTATGTGTGTGTGCTGTAGTGGAGTGGTACAGGAAGAGTGTCATCATTTAACATAAAATCCAGTATCCACTATGACTGTACTATAAAATAAGATTAATACTAGTTTATCCCTTACTTCATCTGAGAAGTAGAGAAGCCCGATGCCAACTGGTATGAAAGCTATACCGATGACGAAGAAGGTAGGAAGTACAGTTCCCGCAGTGAGTATAGGTTGCCAGGCAGGCAAGCGTTGCTGTTTGAACGCCGACTCTAAAATAAAACACTAGCGTAAACAGCTAATCAATACAACAAGGCCACTGCAGGGTGTGACATTTGTTTCACTCACCAGCGGGACGTCTGGACTTCACATTCTGATCCGACGTGTCACTTGACGTAGCCATGGCCCTCAGGAATCTCTCAAAACATAAATTGCACCAAGAAATTCACAGGAATTCTGTAATAGGGAAATCAAGTTTATTGTACTCGACCAAGCCAACCAACAGATGATTCAATCAACAGACAACAGAGAATGAGTGAGATAATGACACATGAAAAGAATGAACGAAAAACTGTCAAACCAAACACTGACAACCACAGAAAAAAATACATCCGAAAAAATACATTACAGAATGATGCTTTTATCCGAAGATCAAATCATGTTGATGACGCTCTATTCCTCACTTCTCTGTATTACTAAAAATTAGTTTTGTTATTTGTCTAACGAAATCCTTTCTGAACTATGATTTGGCATTGTCAAAATTATTTTTTTGTAAATATCATTACAGCGTCGTCAACATCTTCTTGTTTTCTCTCTCTACGGCATAATGGTTTTCTCAAATCTTTCAAATTCATTCAATTCCCTATCATTTAGACATGCACAAAATATTATACTTAGATGTAATTATATATCGAATAATGTTCTAACATGTTCTAAATAGCATACTCCGAATATTACGCGCGTCATGATAATTATGACGGTGCTAGAGATTGTAAGCCGGGCCCGGTTACCGGACCCGGTAGGTATGAAAACCGCGGCGCATTTAAGAAAAATATAATATTTTAATAAGAATTTGTTTTGTTTATACCAAATATTACCAAAGTTTATCTATCTATCTATCTAATCTAAACTTAGATTAGACAAGTTTAGTGCTTTAAGCTTTATTAGTTTCTTATTCTAATACTATGTTTCAAATGGAACCTATAACGAGTAAATAGAAAGACCTGCTTGCTTAAACTTATAAAAAATAATAATTAATAATACTAATGTTACTATTCCGTCCATAAGTAATAGGAATCAATTCTGTATTAAATCAGAGATTTTGAGACGTTGAGTGAGACTGATTCTTGTGATTATTGTTGATTTGCTAGTTTGAAATAAATATTAATTCGTAACCTTGAAGCATTGTCCTTTTCCATTCCTAAATAGCAAATTTTCATAAAATACTTTAACGGTTTCATCGCTAACCTCTCAACCCAACGGGTTGGCGACGAATGATACCGGGCCCGGCCGGGTTGAGAACATACCGGGTTGCAATCTCTAGAAGGTGCACTATGTCTGATTTATGCTTACGTAATTTCGTATTGTAATACATATCATCATCATCATCATCTCAGCCATAAGAAGTCCACTGCTGGACATAGGCCTCCCCTATGGATTTCCAAAAAGACCGATTGGAAGCGGCTTGCATCCAGCGTCTTCCTGCCACTTGTATGAGGTCCTCTGCCCATCTCGTGGCTGGTCTTCCTACGCTGCGCTTGCCGGTGCGTGGTCTCCACTCGAGAACCTTTCGGCCCCATCGGCCATCAGTTCTACGTGCTATGTGGCCTGCCCACTGCCACTTCAACTTGCTAATCCTCTGTGCTATATCGGTGATTTTCGTACGTCTACGTATCTCTTTATTCCTTATTCGATCTCGTAGAGTGACTCCGAGCATAGCCCTCTCCATAGCTCGTTGCGTGACCTTGAGCTTCCTTATAAGGCCCATAGTTAGGGACCACGTCTCAGTGCCGTAAGTCATCACTGGTAACACACACTGGTCGTAAACTTTCGACTTGAGGGACTGGGGTATATTGGACGAGAAGACGCTTTTAAGTTTCCCGAACGCTGCCCAGCCGAGTTGGATACGACGATTGATCTCTCTCGCAAAGTTGGACCTGCCTAATCGGACCGTTTGTCCTAGGTAGACATATTCGTCAACAACTTCAAGAGTGGAGTTACCCACAGATATTGGGGTGGGCACTACATGGGCGTTCGACATAACCTTCGTTTTGTCCATGTTCATTTTGAGGCCCACCCGTTGGGAAACTCTATTGAGGTCTTCGAGCATCGTACTGAGGTCTTCCATCGACTCTGCCATGACTACTATATCGTCGGCAAACCGAAGGTGAGTGATGTACTCGCCGTTAATATTGATGCCGAGCCCTTTCCATTCCAGAAGCTTATAGGCATCTTCCAAACCGGCGGTAAACAGTTTCGGAGAGACAACGTCTCCTTGCCTCACGCCTCTCTTTAATGGAATTGCCTCTGAATTCTGGTCTTGTACTCGGACCGACATGGTGGCGTTGTTGTACAAACACTTCAGCACTTCGACATACCGATAGTCAATACGGCATCGTTGGAGGGCCTCAAGCACCGCCCAGGTCTCGATCGAATCAAAGGCTTTCTCATAGTCCACAAACGCTAAGCAAAGGGGCAAGTTATACTCTTCGGTCTTCTGTATCACTTGCCGCAGCGTGTGGATGTGGTCTATGGTACTATAGCCTTTTCGGAAACCGGCTTGTTCGGTTGTAATACATATAAATCGGTGCTTTTACCAGGGCCGGATTAAGCCTATCGGGGCCTCTAGGCAATGCAATTCTCCGGGCCCCTTTCCTTTATACTTTTCTTACTTTTTAAAATATATTTATTCTCAGATCAACTCCTGCTTTTTGTTTTCATTGAAATTATCAAGGGCCTTACCGAAAAATGTTACTTAACTTAAACCAACGTCTTAAGTTCTCATCTTCTTTCCGTAAGTGTCAATAAGTGTCACCCAGAAGTTGTCAAAATAATATATGTTAAGCATTGCTTAAAGTTAAGTAACGTTTTTCGGTAAACAGTCAGAGGATACTTTCTATGGGATAGATAATTAGATAGATGTCATGATTGATTCGGTCGAGTACTACGTAATAGAACAATACGCGTTTCAGAATAATACGTGTACTCTATTAATGATATTACTTACACAATACATGTCTATTTATCATTCATTCAGTGGTCTTACTAGTCTGTGGTGGTTGCTAGTTAGGCTACTGGGCAACTACTGGGTGGGTCCGTGCACGGCCTGTTTTTGTTATTTTTTCAGTTTTACTAGTTTTCGTCCATGATATTGGCAATAAAAACGTAACAATAAGCAAGTTATAAACTCCATTAACATATCAAGTGAGAGTTGTGGTAGGAAAATCAAGATGTCAAGTGAAACTGGCACAGGAAACAACAATAAAAATGTAAGTTTCTGTCGCTTTTTGTGATAGTCGACACTGGTCTAAAATTGTAAAACGACAAGAATATTTAGCATTTATGTATAGTGAGATTTCTTTTTCACCTTGCTAGTAATAGGCTGTCGCTGCATACCCTGTATCGCATGATTTTTATGAATAGTCTCGTAGAAATGTAAGAAAAAGTGCTGCGGATATTAGTAGCTACCTAGGTATGTAGGTAACAATCGATTTGTTGCGTGGATGAATCACTCCAGAGTTTACACATCTTATCAGTAACGGGAACACAGTAAGCACATAAATAACATCAAAGAGAAAATGTTTCTTGTGACTCACAAGCTAAACTTAATGTTAGTGCTGAGAGATCAATTGTAATTTACAATATGCAGGTGTAATATATCACAATTTGGTCGCCCTGTATTTATCTTGCTGCTGATTTATAATAATATATAGTAGGTACTAGTTGTGCCCTATGGTATCATACACAATCCTACAAGAACCACTTATTTTTTGAGAAAAAAATAACCTTTGTTGTAACCCAAAATATAATCTATCATCACTCATAAAAAAGCGTTCATATTGATAGCATACCCTTTTTAAAGATAAATGATGTTCAATCAGTTCAGTTTACTTTGTATATTGTTGATAATGTATTCATGACAGTTTACTGGAGACAATAATGCTTAGCCACAGTAATATACAGGCAGTAATCCATGTACATAGCTTCTGTTTAACAGGTGTGCTTTTTTGGCTAGCATTTGACACCTATACAAAATAAAAATAAACTATTTGCGCATCAAGGAATCCATGTGCATGGCTTCCAAATATGGGGTCGAGTAATTCTGACTGTGTATTATGGGATGAGAATTAAGGGGCCATACTGTGAACGTATGGCCAAAAATGCGCAGTCAGGGTTCCGAAGTCACAAACGAAATTTCCGCCTTAGAACACTAGATTGTATTTACTGGTTCCCAATTCCTGCCTATACATTCCTGGTAATGCATGGATAACACAGACCAATTTTTTACAGGTGTACACATAACAATTAATGCACAGTTGTTATTTCACATAGGTACACAGACTTCTGATTGATGGCTGTGCATTATTTGGCTGGCAATTCACATCCATACAAAGTCAGTACAGGGTAATAATGCATGGGCAGGATTATGCAGCCAGTTTTGTCTGAGCCGTTAATTGGCAGCCAAGTAGCTTTCTTTTCCTGCCTGTATGTTACCTATTTGGCTGTGGCTTTCATCAATTTTTAATATTTTTTTCACTGAAATGATTGGATTGTCATTAACTTTAAATCTGCATTGTAAATAAAAAATATGCACAAACTCCATTACTATTAGCATTCTATCTGTCATATTCAAATAATAGTTCCCAGGTTGATTTTAAGACTACAAATATACTACCATGACCCAAGTATACTGCCTTCTAATAAAAAATAAATATTACCTGCTAACTGTTATTTGAATACAATGAAATGCAAATACACACGTAATTAATGCATTTATACTTATTTTCATTGTTCTCAAATGGCAATATTTACCTCCTAATATATTGGAAGCGTGCCACTTTCTCATGAAACAACAGTTTGTATCATCTATCATCTAACACCATTGTGTGCTTTCTCACTAACATGAAATTAAATAAAATGCTTGTAACATTCTTAATTTTGAAGATACATATTTTAAATTTCTTTTTGTGTTGTTGGGAAGCCTATCACTTATGAATGTCAATCTCAACCAATTTGGCTGATTTTTGTATGGGGTATGTATTTATGTATGTATGAAGAAACATTCATGTATAAATACATGCATAAAACATACATACACTCAAAAATATAACCATCATTCTTGCGCAGTCATGTAAAAACAGGGTTAATCTGATCGCAATTATTGAGTACTTGTATCTTGCTCAAAACAATTATTGACATATTAGAATAAAGGAAATACCTGCTAAGGTTATGTCATAGGTTTATCAAGAGTAGAAAAATATTTATAAACATGGATAGGGATACACTTTTATCATATCCAACAGTTATAATATCATCACTTGAAGCACTGTTTTTTGTGTTTTGTAGTCAATAAGGAACCCTTAATAGTTTCGCGATGTCTCTCCGTCTGTCTATCTATCCGTGGTTAGTAAATTGGTAATAAGATTTATTTTTAAGGTACCTGTCCTATAGGTAAGGGGTGTCGTTAGATAGTTCGTTAAAAACCGAGTATAAAAACCATTATCTCTTTGTGAAATATTAGTTTTAAGGTTCACGTGGCAGGAATTTAAAATTTCAAACAACTTTTTTCCTTGTAAGAAGTCATTGATCATAATGTTTGGGACAATCTAAGATTATTCTTTATATTATCTAGCTATTCTGTTTATCAATAATACATCTTGTTACTTATTAGAAATCCATTTTTACTAATTCAAGCATCAGATAAGTAAGCAAAGAGGCGCTTTATTGATTGTTAAATTGGCGTGATAATGATAACTTAAAAAGTAATCCTAGATTGTCGCAAACATTCTGATCACTTACAATAATTATCCGACCTAGCGACAAGGACAGTGTTATGTACTACATGTGGTTAGTTCGAGAAAATCAGTCTGGTTACATCATCCTACCAAGTAACATTGTTCTATCATAAAATACTCATATATAATAGACAGAAAAACTGAACTTTGAAATTTAAATTTCGCACTGCAACATGCCTAGTGCCTACAGTTGGCTCTTAAGGTGCTAGTTTTTTTTGTTGAGATATAGAGGGATGCGAGGGATTTTTGGAGAAGCAGGATGTTTTGACAACAAGTAACCGGCGCTATCGGTATACACCAGCTACTTGTTGTCTAGAGGGGGGTGGGTGTAAGTGGGTTGGATAGCTAGTTTTTGTTAGGATTACTGAGGGGGGATAGATCATCGAAGATCGATAAAACTAAACACCCGTGTTTCATAGGTAGTAGTTACATCTTTGCCTGATTAGTTAGGCTCTATTATAGCATCATCCAAATCAAAGCTATTACAGTTAGAAAAATACGACAAACCACCTGTAAACCTCGGGTAAATTTACGAAGCGCCTTTCCTTTGCCTTTCTGGCTTGTCTCTTTGGGGTACTCCGGTTCCCCCATAAGTGGGGCAAACTAATTAAGTACCTGATACTAATTTGCTCCATTAGTTGTTTCCATGTCAAGTCCTAATTCGAATTCCTCAGTAGAATGTTTATCAACTTTCCCATAATGTTGTTGCATTTTTGTCGTGGTCGACGGATATGCCACTCTAGGGCTGTCTCATCCGAATTATACTACATGATTCTCTTTAGATATAATTGTATATTTATGTAATTAACAATGGCGGGCTGACGACTAATGAGAACTTGCTATATACATTACGAGCTATGATTAATTACCAATCATAGCTACGTATTTCATATACGCGTGTTTTTTTAAACCGAGTCAAGAAGAAGGGTGTTATAATTTTGTCGTGTGTGTCTTGTATATCTGTCTGTAGCATCCATGGCTCTCAAACGGATGGACCGATTTGATCTAGTTTTTTTTTGTTTGGTAGAGGATTTCATCGAGAGTATTCTTCGGTATGTATCATCAAAATCGGTTCAGCTGTTTTTTGTCGGGGTTTTTGAGTTTCTAAGCTTATACTTGTTTTAACTTTATGTGTTATGTAATATGTTACGGTTATATGTATACATACATTGCATGTTTCTATGCATATAAAATCTTAAAAGACAAAGCTAACGACACCTCACACAAGCATCAAAATTTTATAGAAATGTACATTTAATTTCTTACTCGTATATACGAAAAAAAAACAGTTTTCCAAAAAACAACTCTGAGTAAAAGAGATTCTATTTAAAAAAAAAAAAACATTTTTCAATTTAGGGATTTGCTTGCGAAATATTATGTTTTTAGGTGATAATTTTCGTTAAGAGTCAAGTGGCCTACTGGCTAAACGGTTGACTTTGGAAATTTGAAAAAAATCATGATAGTAGCATATATGATGAAATTAAAATGAAAACTATCACAGCTAAGTAGACTTAACAAGTTAACGAGTGATAGTTGAGCAACTTTTAATGGAGCTCCATCCTCGGCCATACCGTCGCTTAACATCAGGTGAGTTGGTGGTCAATCGTAGATCTATCTTGCGTAAAAAAATGTACTTAGAATTTTGTGCAAAATTCAGTTAAACTGACCGTTAGAAGACCCTGAATTCAGTTAGAAGACCCTGTTTTAAGTTCACATAAATTATTATATGCAACTACGGAACCCTATTTTGCACGCGCGACACGCACTAGGCCATTTATTTTTAATAATGCTACTTGTTATTTTCTCTAAGCCGCGACAGCCCTATCTAACCAGTTCATTGGCTGTAATCGCAGACTGAATAATGATCAGTCTCATAACTGTTGTTAATATACTTGCTATACGTGTGTACTTACATTGACCGTGATAATATACAGTGGTCACAGTAGTGGTGATTACTTTATCAATAGTGTCAATGCGTGCTTTCAAACTGGGGAGTATGCTGGTACAAACATTTGTCAATTTTAGTAGATAGACCAGACGGTCTTACTCTGATTCCCTGGCAAAGAGGACGCTGCCTTATATGGGACGCAACCTGCGTAAGCACTTATGCGTCCTGCCACCTCCCCGTCACACAGAAATCCGCTGGTGCTGCCGCCGAGGTGGCCGCCGAAGGGAAACACGCGAAGTACGCTTACCTGGAATCGGCCTACGACTTCATCCCTTTTGCCGTGGAGACGGGGGGACCTTGGGGGTCGGAGGCCAGAAAATTCGTTCGTGATCTGGGTCAACGTCTGCGAAAGTAGGGCCGTGATCCGCTTTCTGGGTGGTATTTAACGCAGCAGATCTCTATCGCAATTCAGCGCGGCAACGCTGCTAGCCTATTAGGCACTTTCCCGTCAGGTTCGATACGCGAGGGATTTATAAGCCTATGACAGTAGGCGTAAAATATTTTAAGATTGTTATATAGGAATTTATTGTAATTCGACGATATAAATTAGATTTATACAATTATTATGACAATATCAATGCAATGAATGGAATTAAGTAAATAAATTAACCGAATAGGTGATCGTAGGAAGTAGATAGATAGATAGATATATTTTATTAATATAACATATACACACAATAAATATACATTAGTTTGTAAAATAATCACATTCATGTAGTACACGCTGTGTCTTGTCAAATAAGTACACATTCTCATATTCGAAATGAATATGTCAAAAATAAATTATAGTATTTACAATAATAATAGTAATTGCTATATAGGGGCATTGTTACATTTGATAATAATAATAATTTTAAATTAATAATAATTTCATAATGTTATATTTCAATTACGAAAACTATATATATACTACATATATTGTTATATTTTATTTACGAGATGGACAGATGACCTCATACAAGTGGCGGGAAGACGCTGGATGCAAGCCGCTTCCAATCGGTCATTTTGGAAATCCATGGGGGAGGCCTATGTCCAGCAGTGGACTTCTTATGGCTGAGATGATGATATTTCAATTATGTATAGTAACAATTGATAAATAAATTGTTACAGGTGAAACAAGATTTTTCTTTTTAACTTGCCTAACTTATTACTATATTGTTTGTATACCAATGAGCAGACCAGCGACCCTATAAGTAACAAGATGTATTATTCGTACCCCTAATTAATAATGTCACAATTGTAACCCTAATTAGGGTCTTATCTTATCTAGGAACTTTATCTTATCTGGGAAATGGGAACTGACATCTCGATTGTATTGCTACTCGTTCAAAATCCTAACTGATATTATAAAAGCGAAGGTAACTCTGTCTGTCACCAGATAACCTTTTTAACAGACTTCCAAAAAGAAGGAGGTTATCAATTCGGTCTGATGTTTTGTTTGTATGGTTGTTCACTGATTGCTCAGCCAATTGGTGCATTGATTTTAATGATTCTTTATGTATTTGGTAGAGCATACTTCAGAGGTGGTCCCATATAAATTTTATTAAAATCGATGCAGTACTTTGGTTTTTATAACAAAATAACTGGTAAAATATCATCCAAGTGCCTCTAGAAAAGTGAACAGCAAGTCGCATATGTATTGTTTTGCGTATTTTGAAGTCGGTTTTTTCAGTTTTTTAAACTGCATAACCAATCGTTATTTTGGCACAGATATTCTTTAGGAGCTGGAGAAGGACAGAGATTATATTTTATAATCATCACCACCGCCTTTTAATCACTGCGATTTGCGATGTGCAATTGAGCTTTTGATGTTAAATTATCAAGTTTTGCCTGGAATTTCTTTGGTACTTTACCATTCAATCCAAAACACAATAATGTTTGCACAATACTGCTTGGCGGTCGAATAACTGCCAAATGTGTGCTGTAAGATAGACTGTATTAAAGTCCAAAGACTACAAAATGCGATATACCACACCATACCATTTTCTTTCATATAATCAAGAAATAGGCTATATTATAATATATATTTTTCCCATAGGACAGAACTAGGTCGCCTAGGTCGTACCTATGTACACATTTGTATGACCTAAAGTTGACCTGATTCTGACCTTTCAGGGTAGCTCGCGTACAACAATTGCGCAGTGTTTTTTAAGTTACTGTTCGGCCTAATGGTGAGTTGAACTAAAATCTTATTAGCCCCAAGTTGTATTTTATAGAAAGACACGAATGTTAAAAAATGATTCTTTAAATGGTTCGTTATTTTAAATAGCCTTCTAAAATAATTTTGGCTTATTAATAATATTTCCTTTATTTTTTTACCCCAAGGTCTTTTAGTCGTTTACTGGAGAATATTGAATAATTCTGGTCGCTGGGACTTTATATTATGTTTTTAGTCTACTGAGCGTTTTATTGATTAGTCTAGTCTAGTAGTAATTTTCCCTAAATTTGATAATACAACTCTTACAAAACTTTACTCTCCTCCCGTTACTCTCCTATCTCACTGCCCTCAACTCAAGTGTTTGTAAAAATAGTGCTTATATAAAAGGCTTGTCCCCTTCTTTTCGCGCTGGATCACTTTCATACCTTCAGGAACAAATGTCTCAAAAACAAATTTATTCCGCCCGCACTTCGATCTTGTGCGTGGTCTCTTTCGTAAGAATCCCATGTTTCAGCACCGTATGTGGTAATAGTTGTACAACAATGTGCCTATTACTTTAGGGCCTTACCGAAAAACGTTACTTAACTTTAAGCATTGCTTAATATATTTTGTCAACTTCTCGCTGACATGTAATAACACTTGCGGAAAGAAGACAGAGAATTTAAGATGATGGTTAAACTTAAGAAACGTTTTTCGGTAAGGCCATTAGTCTTCAGGCTTGCTTTTCTTTACTTACAGTCAGGCCTTTTTTTGTCACTTAATTTTTGGGGCACGCTAATACTCCAAAGTCGTCAAGATAGACAGGAAAGATAGATTAGATTTTGTATTAGGATAATTTTGACCTATTAAAAAAATTCAAAGGTTTGTAAAAGTTACCAAAATAGTTTTTTTTCTTTTTTTCTTTCATTTTTCAGTTTTTATGGCAATTTTTCGGTGTTTTCGAAATTTCCTTTTCCGAAAACAAAAAGCCTGCTTATAGTTATTTTTTCCTGTTACTCACGTACGTACCCCTTGTCCACAGTTCTCCAACCTGGAGACGCCAGGGTACGTGGGGTTCGCGAACCTGCCCAACCAGGTGCACCGCAAGTCTGTGAAGAAGGGCTTCGAGTTCACCCTCATGGTGGTCGGGGAGAGCGGCCTCGGGAAGTCGACACTGGTCAACTCGCTGTTCCTCACTGATCTGTATCCGGAGCGAGTCATACCTGATGCCACTGGTGAGAATTACATTATTTCAGAAGAAGTAAGGTATTGTAATAATAAAACATATTTTTATACCTACTCCATTGCGTATATGTAAACTATCGTATGTATGAAATGGGAACCACCCTTGTTCGGACTTAATTCCAGGGTTTGGAACATCTACGCAAAGTTGCTGGGTTATCGATTTTCTATCGCTTACATTTTGGTAAGTTTGCATCGGACCTGGATAATCTTATTATATTTTGTCAATTCTTCTATCGGACGCTTAGAAACGCGTAAAAGCGACATTGTTTGGTGGTGGATATTCTAATCATCCAACCGAAGCGTTTTGGTTCCACTTTTATTATACGAATTTTGAAATTGTGAATGCGCTACCTGAATGTATTTTCCTTGATATGTAACCTGGATGTCTTGAAATCACGAGTAAATGTTTTTTTTTTTAATGAAAGATAGATCTACGATTGACCACCAACTCGCCTGATGTTAAGCGACGGTGTGGCGGTGTGATTATTTCTAGACGAGAGCGCATCGTGAGCCGCAGCGTCGCTCAATATCAGCCGAGCTGGCGCTCAAGCGAAGTCTATCAAATAATTAAAAAAAATGGTGTGTCCTTAAAACTACTTGACTGAAGTGAAAACTAGACAGTGACGCGTTGACTATATCTCTATCGCTCTCTCAGTCGACTCGAACCGACTTTACCCGAAGGACCGTTACATAGCCAAGCGTGACGCTGACAGATCAGTCTCATTCAATACGTACAAAATAAAGTGCTCAGCGCGCTTTTTCACAAAAACAAACCATCTGGCGGTAATCACGCTGCGGTGTGGTTTTGAAGTCATTCCAATCGTAATATACTCGTACATGTCTCGATCGAGTAAACTTCGAACTATAGAAAAACTCGCACTAATTTCGCAGTTTTAGTTTCGATATTTCCTCTTGTTACTCCTGTAGTTTTGTCACCATGCCATTATTATTGCAGAGAAGACTAACCAGACGGTGAAGCTTGACGCATCCACCGTGGAGATCGAGGAGCGAGGCGTGAAGTTGCGACTGACGGTTGTCGACACGCCAGGCTACGGAGACGCCATCGATAACACGGACTGTTTCAAGGTGAGCTCTTGAACTCTAAGGCGGAAGTCTCGATATTTGAACCGAAATGATCAATAACAAATCACAAGATTTCCAGCACTAGACACGAAGGGATGTTAAGACAATTATCGCGACTCTTCCATACAAAAAATAGGAGATAACTGTTTTCTACTCGTCAACATTCTCCGATTTGGATGATTTTTTATTTCTAACTAGAATCGTATATGGATATGCCTCTACGGTTTGCTTTTTTTTTTCAAGTTTAATTGTAACTCTAAAGTTAAAAAAAAGTTAACGTTTTGAAAAAGCAAACCGTAGAGGTAAAGTTATAAATAGTTTTTTTTTTTTATTAAAAAAAAACAATTAACGGCTAGAGTAAAATGCTGTGGAGTTAGTTCGAATTGAATTCTGCCAAATTCTGTCGAGAATAATTTGTCTCTGGTTGATTTGCCACCCGACTTGGCTCAACCGGACAGTTAGTACTTTGATGTGCGCCAGAAAATATGAGAACTACACGATAGAAAGAGATGCACTCTGTCTGTAGGCTAATATAAGAGTAGGCACTTAGTGCCTGTGTTAACTGACTTGTTTGACTCAACAGCCAGTTGATTGTTGGAAATTGGGCTGATTGCGCCACACGAGTCGTAATGGATAGACCCGAGATTGATTAATCCGGGCTAATAAATAATGACAGTCGACATCAATTCGCGAGCGGAAAATCAAAAATCATGTACGTTTATGTGTATATGTCGCCGGAAATGTATTGAATACGTCCTTCTATGGGTTTCCTAGGATATGTATACAATTCCTGTAATCCATAAGAAATGTATAAAATAAATTTTAGTACTTCCTAAATATTCCATTTCATTTCCTAAACATCAATCGGAAATGTGGAGAATCTTTTTTTTATGACAATGCGGAAATCCTGTCCAAGCACCTGAGGCAGATCAAATTATAAGATAGGTTTTTTATGACAACGCGGAAATCCTCTCCATTCATACTTTCTTATTACTTATTGGTAATTACAGATAATCCCTAGGAAATATATACGTTTCCTAAATGTAACCGAAATTCTTAGGAACTGCATAGATCTCCTAGATTTCGCACATATCCGGTAACATAACATTATAATTATGCAGACGAAAACTTGCCTATATTTCAATATTACAACGTGACGTATTGAGTGTCCGAAGTGTGTTTTATGTATAAATCTTTGCAACTGTATATCACAGAGCTCATTATAACTATGAACAAATCTTCCCCCTTCTCAGTCTCTGACTCTAAATAAGCATGATAAAACTAAACAATCCAAGCGAGTTATTTATAGCGCCATATATGTGGCCCGCCAGTCAGCTGTGCCGCCATATAAGTCGGCCCGTTAGCTATCCATTGTCTTTGCACATGTGGGACAGATTTCGGTCACTCCCATTTGTGTATGCCTCATTAAAACGAAATAAGGTTATTAAGTTTCAATTGTCACTAATCTGAACTAAAATATAGAATTGGTTCTACATTCATAATGCATACTGCAGAAGATTTGAACTGTGTGATGTATCATGTGCTGTTTTAAAAAGGGTTTGGGTTTGCTTTAGATTAGGTTTTTTTTTAAAATACAAAAGCATTTATTTTGCACTAGATCATTATATCTCAATGATTATACTAGGTGATTTACTGTGGAATTAATATTATATTGTTTGGCGTCTACACTTTGACGACAAATCAACTATATTGCGACAAAACCCTATTGTCTAAGAAATACAAAACCAATTAAATTGGCGTTAGCTTAAATTATACCCTTTTAAAAATAAACATTTTAACCGACTTCAAAAAACGAGGAGGTTATCAATTCGTAGCGTATATATAGTACCTGGGCGACCGAGCTCCACACAGAGATTTTTATGACTGAAAATACGAGCAAACCCGGGTTCACTAAAAATGAAAGCTAGCAAGATCGATTTATGGTCCCCTAATCTACCTACAAACCAAATTTCATTAAAATCGTTGGAGCCGTTTCCGAGATTCAGATTATAATATATATACATATATACAAGAATTGCTCGTTTAAAGGTATTAGATACATATATTTTATGTATGTACACGAATTTCTCCGTCATTCGTGAACCAATTTTACTGTTTCATGAATTGGCGTATAGAGAGAGCCCCTAAGTTGGTCCCATAATTATTTTAGAAGCATTTTGTGTTTCATACAGAACATACAAACATGTTTCATACAGAAGAACGGCTCTATCGGTATAGCCCCTCAAATACTTGTTCCTAATGCATGAATCAGTCATACTCATGTTTCGTTACGTTTATTTTTCAGTCTATAATCCAGTACATCGACGAGCAGTTTGAGAGATTCCTGCGCGACGAGAGCGGACTCAATCGGCGCAACATCGTCGACAATCGCATACACTGCTGCTTCTACTTCATATCGCCATTCGGACACGGGTAAAGAAAATTTTTACCTCAAGGCCTTATCGGACAATCTACTCTGGCAATGAACTTCATTGCTGGTGCGTGACCATCAATTATAATACGTACATGGAGTATTGTTCGTAACCATCTTTGGGATGGTTCTGTATCGGCTCAAAGCGCTTGAGTCTGTAGAAAAACGTGCTAAAAAGATTATCGGCAGGTACAGTGTTGTTCGGCCTAAACTGCAAAGTTTGGAACATCGACGTAAAGTTGGTGGCCTGTCGGTTTTCTTTATCGCATTCATTTTGGTGAGTGTGTATCGGAGCTGCACGATTTTATACCATCTTGCCTATTCCTCTATTTGACGGCTAGAAACACGAAAAAGTGACGACATCGATTCATGGTGGACATTCCAAAAATCCGAACGAAGCGTTTTGGTTTCACTTTTATCATACGAACGTCTAAATTGTGGAATACACTGCCTGAGTGGGTTTTAACCGATAGATATAATTTGGGTGTTTTAAAAACATGAGTGAATAGATTTCTTCTGGGCAAGCGCGCCCGCCCCATCGTGGACCGCACTATCGCTCTACATAAGGTGAGATGGCGGTCAAGCCTATCAATGAATAAAACAAGTATAATTAGAAAACTCAAAACACCCGACAAAAAAAAATCGTCTGAACCGATTTTAATGAAACATAGCTTAGAATACTCCTGGCTAATTCACCTTTCAAACAAAAAATTAACAAAGTCAAAATCGGTTTATCCGTTCGGTAGCTACGATACCACACACAGACAAGTCAAACTTATAACGCCCCGTGTTTTTTTTGCGTCGGGGGTTAAAAATAACACTTTATTAACACCACAAAAAATTTACAAAACAAACACGGAAAAGGACACAAAAGGCGGTCTTAACGCTACGCTAAAAGCGATCTTTTCGGGGTAACGTAATTTCAAATCTTGTTTCAGATTAAAACCACTGGACATAGAATTCATGAAACAACTCCACAACAAAGTTAACATAGTTCCAGTGATCGCGAAGGCCGATTGTCTTACCAAGAAGGAAGTGCAGAGGTTGAAAACTAGGGTAAGTAATCATAAAAAAAAGAAATGGCAACTTAATTTCGACCGGAAGTTAATTCGATGCTCATCAGTCAACTGACAAAGCTTCTAGCTTGTACTTGGCTGGCTTGACTCTGTCTAAATTAATTAGTACATATAGTATTTATGTGGATTTTTCTGTATTTTGCTTTTTTTTATTCGATAATAGGTTTGCGCTTGACCGCTAACTCGCCTGATGTTAAGCGACTGTTGCAGTCTACGGTTGAGCGCGCTTGCCTAGAAGGAACCTATTCACTCGCGATTTGAAGACATCCAGATTATATCCATGCGGAAAGACCCATTTGAAGATTTTGGTGGTCTCAATAAAGTGTTATCGTATTCTTCTTCTTTTTTTGTATTGGACCCGCATTAAAGCATTTGCCAGTGTCAAGTATTAGGATTTTTTCAAGTTTCTTGAATAAAACAAGTTGTAAATGTTCTAATCACAATCTAAGTCACGTATACAGTCAATTTATAAGTCGAGTCCTGCTTCAGTAAAGTGGTGGCGACTTTACTAGAAGCTTCTATGGAGTTTTGCCGACAACGTAAAATCACACGCTTTACTGCTTTATTTCACTTGCCTACACTCACACGCTTTATCGAACACTTAATGAATAAAACACCACCATTTTTATAGCATTAATGTTCAAATTAATACAAGTTTAGGAAATTTAAAACAAAGCAACAACACGTTACTAAGACGTTCCCGCCAAAAACTGTGTTATCGTATTGTCCACAGGTAATGGAAGAAATAGAAAGAGAAGGCATTAAGATCTATCCCCTCCCGGACTGCGACAGCGACGAAGACGAGGATTACAAGGAGCAGGTATGATAACATCTTAGTAGTTACTGTATTAAAATCACAAACTGCATTACGTGGGCTCACATCCCGCCCCACTCCAGCTCAACCCACTGGTGACAGATACCATGACATGCCGATACGTAATACGTGACGACATTATCATCATCAACAATTAGCCACCCACTGAACACCCACACTCTGAAGTACAGAAGACATTAATAGTTTTACATACAGAACGGTTACTGTCCGCCCTTCTCCCGCCAATCTCGGGTTCCTCACCCGCTCCCAGCGCTCGCCCTTTTATTTCCTTTGCCAGAGTTTGCGGAGCGTTGCGGCGCGGTTGTCAGTCGAAACAAGCATTGCGTGCTTGAAGCGCTCCAATACCGAATAACGTCACGAGCGAGTGCAAACAGACGACAACCATAACTTTATACATGTCTGTGTGTGTTATATACAGACGTCAACTAGCGTATGTATCACTGATTAGCACGCCAGCGTATGGAGTATATATACATGAGGAACCCTTATAGTTCACCATATTGCCTGTCTAGTTAGAAACAATCAGCACACTACATAAACAACATTTGGCAGGTAGATGTGTTCCGAATATCGCTATAAAATTCCGTCCTATTTTTATATATTTACCCGACTGCGTAAGAAAGAGGGATGTTTTTTCGAGTGTATGTATGTATGTATATTTCTATATGACAGCCTACAGCCTAAACGGCTTGACCGATTTTGATGTGCGAGGTGTTGTTAGATTCATCTTCACTTCCTGAGTGTCATAGGCTATATTTTTTTTTAATAATAATAATAATAGTTCTCTCGCCACAATAAAAAAATGCGTTTTTCGTATCCTCCAATGAACTTTTTCGTAATAAACAAATGATTTTACTAGATTTATTCTAAATAATGCGCATTTATAATCTTTTACAGTGATTTTACGCATACTTTCTCACCAAAAACGTATACTTAACAGCGTATCAACCTTTAACGAAATAGTAAGTTAGACAGAGGATTAGCAAGTTGAAGTGGCAGTGGGCAGGGCAAATAGCACGTAGAACTGATGGCCGATGGGGCCGAAAGGTTCTCGAGTGGAGACCACGTACCGGCAAGCGCAACGTAGGAAAACCAGCCACGAGATGGACAGATGACCTCACACAAGTGGCGGGAAGACGTTGGATGCAATCCGCTTCCAATCGGTCTTTTTGTAAATCCATGGGGGAGACCTATGTCCAGCAGTGGACTTCCTATGGCTGAGATGATGATACATTTGATGAAGGGATGATTTTTTATCAAGCCCACCCTATCGCGTTTGGTATCTTTGAAGAATAAGTATTGTCTACATTGTTGAGTTGTTGTTATACCCAGGTGCGTCAGCTGAAGGAGGCCGTGCCGTTCGCGGTGTGCGGCGCGGGCCAGCAGCTGGAGGTGCGCGGGCGGCGCGTGCGCGGCCGCCTCTACCCGTGGGGCGTGGTCGAGGTCGAGAACCCCGACCACTGCGACTTCATCAAACTCAGGACCATGCTCATGTGAGTACACATCTAATGTTTTTAAGGTTTACGCGATTGTTACTTATTCAAATTAAACAAATTTTAACGGATTTATCGTGTATATTATTAACCGACTTCCATAAAGGAGGAGGCTCTCAATTCGTCCGAATCTTTTTTTATATTTTTCATGTATGTTCCGCGATTTCTCGATGACCCCTGGACTGATTTGGAAAATTATTATATAAAGGGTATACTTTCCAGATGGTACCATAGAAATTTTATCAAAATCGGTTCAGTATTTTGGTTTTTATAACAAAATAACTGGAAAAATATGAGATATTTACCGTGGTTCGCGTTAATTTTGAGCTCCCGATGTTTCCCCGATTAATTAACGCGAACCACGGTAAATATCCCGTTAATAATAATAGTGTTTTAATGAATGACCGTGATAGTTTAAAAAAGTGGAAAAAATGACATCCAAGTCAACGATTTGCGTAATTTGAAGTCTATTTTTTTAGTATTTTAAACGATTACTGGTGCATAATTTAATGGCCTAAACTGACGTTCCAAATGCTTTGCAGTGTCCGTGGTCACAAGTAAGATAGATGACAGTTATCTTTTTGTTATGAAAATAGTAATTCCTACCGCCTATTATGTAATATACGCGATAAATCTGTTAAAATTGGTTTCATTTCAATCACAACTTATATATAAAATACCCATACAAGTGGCAAGAAGACGCTGGATGCAAGCCGCTTCCAACAGGACTGTTTAGAAATTACAGCAGGAGACCTTTTTCCAATAATGGACTTTTTGTGGCTGAGATACACAAAAAAAATATTACGACCAAAACTTATTGTGGGTATAACACTTTCTTAAGCTGTTACTGTAGTGCATTACAGTTATATTGTTGTTTATAGGATGTTTTGTTAGTCGGACATTAATTGTTATTTGTTTAGTTTGGGCTAGATAGTGTTGTGTGAAATGTTCACCATTATTTTATTTATTTACTAGCTGCCCGCCGCGACTTCGTACGCGTAAGAAAATCGTTCATGTCACGCTCCTACCCGCACTCAATGCACCCTCGCCAAGCTAATGCTCCAGTACCACATCTGACCCGCTCGTGTTTCGCTCCTAGCTCAATCTCGCCGCACTGCCGTCCTGCTTCAACCAAACTTCTGACCCAATCTATTAATCTCGAGTCAGTGGTCAAACGTAAATATATGCTTTTTTTACACCTTGGGTTATATTATTGAAGTTTTAGTAGGGATCCCAATTTTTTTCTTATACTAAATATACCCTATGTTACTCAAGGATAATGTAGCATTCTAATGATGGAAGATTTTTTTAAATCGGTCCAGTAGTTTTTGAGTTACAAATCTTTTATCTTTATATTAGTGGAGATGAACGGCTAGACTGATATTTTGACTGTTTTTTTTTATTGTTGGGTATCATATTTTTAATACTTACTATCCTATTCCGGACAAAGACAAATCCAAAAACACAAAACACATTTAAAAAAAAACAGCCGTTCTTGAGTTATAAATGGTGTAACTAACACAACTTTCTTTTATATATATAGATTTCTTAACATTGATCTGATCGGCAGAATAATATCGGCTCCTCTGCCTTCTTTTTGTCAGTCAGTCAACTCGCGAATAATCGATCAAAGTAGAATAAATCTATAGAAATCTATACATATAGAAAGATACTACATAAACTCCGCATTCCAAACCAAATTATTCTTCTTTTTTCTTTTAAAAATAAACTGGATCAATGGATTAAAAAGGAACAAATTATACTAAAAGACAACCAGTAAATTTCTGCACTGCAGGATATAAGCTCATCAGCTTCTGCTGCTTGCCTATCATCAAATAAATAAATAAATTCTATTAAAAGACCTCTAGCTATTTAGAGACCTGTATCATAATGTTATTATTAAATTATTTATTTGTGTTTGTCAGCACCCACATGCAAGATCTGCAGGAGGTGACACAGGAGGTGCATTACGAGAACTACCGCTCCGAGCGGCTCGCAAGGACTGGTCAAGTGCCCAAGCGACATGTGTGAGTTAACAATTAGGCAGTGTACGCGCAATTCTGATATCTTTGAATGCAAACAAGAGACGTGCGAGCGCATGATCCGTGGATCTCACACTAACACGCGGTGTTGGCAGACTCGCACGGTGGAGGGGTGAGCGGGCGGCGGTTTTCCCGTCGCGTCCCGCGCCTCTCATACACTTAAAATATGTCTCTTGATGTTAGGGTACCTATTACAGAGACCCTCAGACATTACATTACATAACATCAGAGACTTTACAAAGATTTGCGCATACTCCTATTACATTTTCACGACTTGTATAAATCAATATTATGAACAGGAAGGTCCGATTCCTAATCCTAACCCCTGTATATTTTGAATTATGAATATTTACTCTGCATAGATTCCTTAGTTTACGTATTTCTTAGCTTCTCTGACTCACAGAAACCTAGCTTGTTTTTTTTTATGTAACTGTTAAAATGAGCAAGTTGCTTACCTGATGTTAAGTTACACTTGAATATTACTTGCTTATGAAATTTTGTTTGAATTGAAATGAATAATGTATGAAACATTAATGTTATTGTGAAGATAGGTATTAGGTTGAGTGCAAGTACTTACTATACATGTATGTGTCTCTTTGAAGCATTCCATGAAATTGCCAGTAAAGTGTTTGAAATTGAATAAATCTGTGTTGTAGGTCGACTGAAAGTGGACTGAGCGAAGCTGACTCTAACGGTGTCACCAATGGATCCAATGAGGATGCATTGCGCGAGAAGGTAAGCGAATTGCAATTTTGAAATAAACAATACGAAAACACAGTTTTATTATTTACAGCAGTGTTTCTTAAGCTTCTTGGGGCCACTTATTACTAAAACTGCATTTTTATTAACTATTTCAAATATTCAATGTGACAAAAATATAATCTTGAACGTTTTGCTTAATATTAGAAAAAATATTAAGAAACCTGTGAACCAGACCAATACAGTGTACTAAGTAGAAAATATTGTCGTGTAATAAATATACAATTCTCTAATGCGCGAGCGCAGCGATTACGAAAAATTACGAAATAACATATTTGCGGGCAGATATTTTATGAGACCACTTTTTAAGAACTACTGTTCTATAGCTATTTCTTTTCAGTGACTCTTTAGCCTGCGACATGGTACCTGACCTCTTTTAAGTAACCTAGTACTCAAAATGTATTGCTGTATAGCGCGTGGATACGTATTGCGCGTTCCATGTTACGCGTAACTGACTACGCCTACACTGAAGCGTGCGTTTGTACGCACCAATAGGAACATGGTAATGCAGTCACGAAACACCGTAATGCGTTACAGGAGGCAGAGCTGCGACGCATGCAGGAGATGCTGGAGCAGATGCAGCGCCAGATGCAGCTCCAGGCGGCGAGCACTACCACCACCGCATAGTGTTTACTCAAGGCAAAGGTACTACTCACTACTGTTTTACTCAAGGCAGAGTATTCATACTATTCACCATTATTTTCAGATTCAGATTCTTTTATTGCTATTACATAGGTGGTAAAACAAACTGTTCAAGTATCATATGGACCCCGTCGGGCGCAGCAATATTACAAGAGAGGAGGACCGCTATTTACAACAGATTCGGTGATTTATGCATTATAAAAGAGGAAACATTCAAGAATTCTAAAATAATACACATCAATTAAGATTTAAAAATAAAAAATAAAAATAGGTACAAATCATATGTCAATATTTAAATAAGAAGTCATAAGATAATGTCAAATAAATACAGTCAAACAATAGATGGTGAATGTCATGTTTTTACGTTTTCTCTTTTTTTATGCATTTAGTGTAAGTGCATTTTACTCAAGGCATAAATACTATTCACCATTATTTTACTCAATTCATAGATACTATTCACCATTATTTTATACTCAAGGCAAATGTACTATTCAGCATTATTTTTCTCAAGGCAAAGATACTATTCAGCAATATTTTACTCAAGGCAATGGTAATACTCTCTATTACTCAAGACAAAGGTACTACTTACTACTATTATACTGAAAGCAAAGGTACTACTCATCATAATTTTACTCAAAACATACTACTCACCATTATTTTACTCAAGGCAAACATACTAATCACCTTTATTTACTTTTTTATTTACTTTAATAGTTTGTTTTATTGCACCTATTAGTGCGCTATTGAAGTATATAGCTCGTAGAGCCGCTTTAACTAGTTTCACTTTTTAATATTTCTATGTGTCTAGGAGACCTATACTTAAGGTTCATCTGTTTTTTTTTTCCTAGTTGGACACAAGGAAAGCTGTTCAATTGCCTCGGGAAAGCTGCAACGTGGTCAACTCAATACTGCGAGCCATCCCATACTGTGTTACTTCCAATTGAAATACATTTTAGTGTTGTATCTACTATCATATTCATAACAATATGTGGGTAGTACACAAATTGTTTTCGCCAGGGCTTGATTGTGGAACTAAACAACGAACTTTTTTGTAAGGTTTTTAGGCAATTGGATACAAATTCCCTAATGTCTTAATTGTATAAAGAAAGAATGTATTTAATTAAGTGTTGCCAGAATTAAAAAAAGAAAGTAACAGTTTTTATGAATATGACAGTAACTTAGTATTATTTTATACTCAGATATTATTTTAATTATAATGACTTTGACTATTTCATAGATCTAAATAACAGTTACTCTCTCTCTCTATTCATAGTGTATAAGTAATAAAAGCTTATCAATTCTATTCTTAGTCGAGTAGAATATTCCATTAGTGGTCACTGTTGAGATCTTTTATCTCGTTTAGAAAGAAATACTAGAGTAAATAAAGAAATACTAAATGTTAAAAGCCATCATAGACAATTTAAGTGTAATGTGTTATTAAGTCTGCTAATCCGCAATGGGGTATGTAAAGTAAAATAACTTTTCAGTTATATATTGTTTGTTTAACTTAATAACTTTAAACTATTCTAAGCAAAAAAAACAGTCATCAGTTGCAATTTTGGACTTTCAAGAATGTTTGTATAAATATCGTCTAAACCAATGAGGTCCATCCTGAGGCAACACTGTCGCTTAAGATCAAGCAAGTTGATGGTCTAACGTAGCAACAGTATATCACTATAATATGTTATTCAATAATGTTATTCACATATATATTATTCAAAGTTTAGTACTGGGAACCGCGCGCCGTGACATCACAATCTTCCGCTAGTTCTTTCGTCGGTTTTCAGCTAGTCGCAAAAATATTAAAATTATTTTCTTAAAGTTGCGATCAAAGTGAAAGAGATAGGGCACTCGCGCATCACAACATTTTGAAACATATAAACCAGACGAATATTATAAAAGTGAAAGATTTTGGTTATTTAGATAGAAGAATTACTTTAAAAAAAGTTTTATTCAGATATCATTTATATGGGTAACGGAATTTTGACAAAACCTATATTTTAGAAATCTTCAGCCAATTTAATAGATGTCGAAGAAAAATTTATTTTTAAATATTTCTGCTTAATAAACAAAATCATCTCTTACTGTTATATTATAATATCCCAGACTCAGTGATTTTATATTATGTTTATAAATGTGGTGATGAGAGAGATAACTGAGCGCTTTGAACACAGCTTTGAAGTAGTTCAAAAGAGTAAGTAGTTCAGAATAAAAGCATAAAATGAATGCCTGAAAAATTTCGTTACGTACCCCATTGGCCAGTTACTATGGCTTTACCACAATAACAAATCCTGCATCGAGCAGTGGCATAGTGAAAATAAGTATGATAAATATGAGTGAAAGGGACAATTCCATAACGAGTAAAAAAAAAGAAATGGTTTATGGTGGCTATGACAAATGATAAATAATAATGAATTAAATTGGATTAGAATATTAATGAATGGCTGTGGAATATTCTGCATTTTTTAATTTGTCGAATTTAAATGATGTCTCGAATTAAAGTAAAATGTTTTGAATGTATAGAGCACAATAAAGTATATATTAATGTGTGAGTGTGCTCCAACAACTGACCTCTATTATTGGTACTGGATTGGCGGCTGTCAAATTATAATCATGCGTATTCGATAATTGCCATTTTGGCACCACAAGACATTTTGAACCAAAATATGTGACGCTTGTGAATTCAAGAGTCGATATCTGTAACATATTCTGTTGAAGCTTGCAAGGCGCTTTTCAAATTGACATAACACATATTAAGTTATTTGGGACACATACATAATTTATAAGGTAAAATCCAGACCAGTCAAAAAAAAATTTGGTCATCGGCATTGACATAGCATTTATTTTCTGCTTAATCTTGTGCCATGCCTTTTGAAGTGATCTGACTACTTTTGTAGCGGTGAATCTTTATTTTATGTAATAAAATGAGGTATAATTTTAGTTATAAACATGTATTATTTTATCCCATTTGTATTGGACATGTATTATGTTTACAAAACTTTTTTTAAAGTTTTAATTATAGTATTGCAATGAAAGTAAGGCTGAATGTGCTTGGATGTATAGTGTCGTCGCCAAATAGATGAATCCACCTTCCGTTAAAAAAGTTAAAAGGCTAGGTTAGCCATCGCTCGATTGGATTCCTAGGCCATACGTTGGTTAAATGTTAAAAGCAATTGAAGCTACTGCTTCATTTGAATTTAATGGTTAAAAAAAACAAGCAAAAAACCCGGGAATAAAACCGTAAGTTCAGACGAAGAATTTGTCCCATTTGACTGCAAAGTAAAAAAAAAACAGCCAATTTGTTAAACCTTCAATGAGCGCTCTTGCGTGCCGTAAGATTAGTTAACAACCTAGTCGTTCAATTAAAAGGTGGATATATCTACTCTGCGATGACATAAGCATGATGTTCTAGTACTTAAAAGATTTTATCATTCTCATATAGTAAGAAAAATCTATTCCCAGATTGGTGCATTTATTTTACACTAGATGTAACAAACTAACGAACTAGTTCATTTAAATTGGCTATACTTAGATTTCGAATACATGCTAGATGTTAGTTTGGTGCCAAAGCTATGGAGATATTGAAAAATTATCAATTATAACCTAAAAGTTTCATGTACAGAAGAAATTGTGAAGTACCCTACGTATTGATAGTTATACCTCTATGTAATCATTATTTTTATATTAAACGTGAACAAACATGTGCTTGCTTATTATTCGTCCTATAAATTGACTTTGAGCAGTAACAAATTGATAAAATTTGTATTGATGGACATCTCATCATCTTGATGTCATGTTTTTTACAAGCATTTTCTTAACTTGCAATGTTCAGATGTATGTTTGGATCAAATTTTACAACTGAATTTTGAAGTAGTTATTCTCCACTGATTGAGATGAAATGTTGCATATGCATTTAGTTTAGATTATAATTTAGCATGGTTAACTCAGTGACGTCATTCTAAATCCAATATGGTGGACGGCCCAAGATGACGCACTAGTAATTTTTTGTGCACTCATGATACGGGTATCAAATGAAATGGATTTGCTGAGACGATACGAAAAATGAAATGACTTCACTATAAATCCAATACATACTAGACACTTATTTTTAATCACTCCCATAACATCGTAGATTGCAACATCGCTTAACATCAGGCGAGTTGGCGGTCAAGCGCAAATCTATATTGTATTTAAAAAAAACCGGACAAGTGCGAGTCAGACTCGCCCACCGAGGGTTCCGTATAAACTGTAGATAAAAGGGGGAAATCATAAATTTTCCTTCATAAACCGAAAAATATACATCGTAAAAATATTTAAAAATCTGTTTTAGCTTATGGTACTGAAGCTCTTTCATATGATACGGTTAATTCACTTTAAAATTTGGACCTTTATTCCTTGCATAAAGATACTTTTTTTTTAAATTAAATTTAAAATGTCCAGTTTTCGGATTTTTTCCTATATGTGTTCCCGAGATAAAGGTCTTGACACCCGAACAGACGGACAGACAGGCGAACAACAAAGTGATCTTATAAAGGTTCCGTTTTTTCCTTTTGAGGTAGAAGAAATGGTCTAAAGGATAACACCTTTTTAACAACAATGACAAATAACAAGAGGGATTTTGGCGGGAACGTCTTAGTAACGTGTTGTTGCTTTGTTTTATTTTCCTAAACTTGTGTTATTTTGAACATTAATGCTATAAAAATGGTGGTGTTTTATTCATTAAGTGTTTGATAAAGTGCGTGAGTGTGGGCAAGTGAAATAAAGCAGTAAAACGTGTGATTTTACGTTGTCGGCAAAACTCCATAGAAGCTTCTAGTAAAGTCGCCACCACTTTACTGAAGCAGGACTCGACTTATAAATTGACTGTATACGTGACTAGAACATTTACAACTTGTTTTATTCAAGAAACTTGAAAAAATCCTAATACTTGACACTGGCAAATGCTTTAATGCGGGTCCAATACAAAAAAGAAGAAGCCAAATAACAACATGACATTTTCTGCTATTTGACATATTGATGCATTTCTTTGCTCACGTTCCGATTTGTTCCAATCGGTTACCACGCGATTGGTGTCAATGTAACGACTATCTCTATTTTAGAGAAGCGGCGAAAGAAGATTCGTCGTACTTCAACACATTTTTAGTACTCACTCGGGGGTGATCATTTTATAAACCAGTGTTGACCATCATCATAAATACAATCATGTTTAACCTCCGACCCAAAAGGAGGGGTGTTATAAGTTTTACGTGTGTATCTGTGCATTTGTGTATCTCTTTGTGTGTGTCTGTCTATGGCATCATCGGCTTTCAAATACTCTCAATCGGATGGACCGATTTTGATCTAGTTTTTGACGTGACAACGTCTAATTTTGTTTGAAAGACGATTTCATCGAGTATTCTTATTTTCTTAGCTATGTTTCATCAAGATCGGTTCAGCCGTTTTTTTTTTGTCAGGGGTTTTTGAGTTTTCTAAACTTATACTTGTGGTTTATCAGTATAAGTATAATAATATTTAACAATAGTCTTGAGCAGGTGTGTGCATTACTGTAAAAAGGAACGCACCCATTTTAAATGTCGGCCATACTTGTTCCAGCGGGATTTTGTTAGCAAACATCTTAGCTTTTCTTAATTTTCATTAGTTTTTGTTGATTTCCGCGATGGCTATCGTAGAAGATGAAGTGCGGAATGATTCTTCTGAAGAAAACGATATAGAGGTGGTGGTAGAAGAATATGATGCAGAGCAGGATTCTGAAGATTCTGATGTATGTATGCGTGCTAACATATCAGTCACTTTTTTTTACTTTTTATTGATTTACTACAAACTTGTTTTGATTTGGATGACTTTTCAGCGCACTATATCTAAAATGTGAAATGCTTACGATCTAATTAATGGGCTTGATAGTCCTCGATTCATATTAGTCTGCTGTTTTGCTAGTTCATTGTTGTTATAAACATACATAAATAATGTTGTATGATAACATTAATTACCTAAAGCTAACCTGAGAATACTAGCAATTATGAGTTCATTGTTAAATGGTTAAATGCTTAATTTTGGTAAACTAAGATTCCAAATATTGCTACTGAGATCTACTAGTACTATTACTTAAATAGCTATGAAAGTAGGTATACAGGCATAATCATAGTATTGTCAAGACGAGGAGTTTTGCCGACGGTGTAACCCGTGTTCCACAAAAATCTTATCCAGAATTGGACTGAAATACAGGTTTTTGAAGACAAAATCCTTATCTTCAATAAAAAAATATATCTCTAACTTCAATAACTCCATTTAGGAAACCAAAAAGTGAGATATTTAATTTGTGCCATTTGCCTAATAATAAGCGTTATTTTTTATTACTGTTTCGTTGCTAAAATAGCAACACAAACTGGTGTGCAATCTTTTATTATATGTATACCTGTATGCCTGTTTAATTATGTCATGATTACAACTAAGATATATAGTATAGTTTTGATATATCTAAATAGTTAACACATTAACCGCTAGAACCATGTGAGATGTGTGTGGTTGCCATAAGGCATTTCTAACAGCAGCATTCTAGAACTATTTAACAATATTTTTCTAGTAGACAATCCTACTTTATAATAGTAAAAAATAACTGGTCTCTTCTGTTACCCTTTTCACAATCAATAACCTGAAACTAACCCTGGATGGATAGAGATAAGTACATTTCATTATCACTGTTCTTATCACCATGTGTGTGAAAGCATGAGGTACAGCTGGTACCTTAAATAAATTTCTTACAGGATGATGACGATGCAGTAGATGAAGCTTTGGAACGCAAGGTGGCAAAGATTGAAGAGCGTATTAAAGAGGATCCATACAATTATGACGAACACATTGAATTGATTCAGGCTCTATGGTAAGTCTAATATTCATTTGACTGGCCTAAGAAAAATCTATATAAAGAAAATTTTGTTAAAAGTTTTATTAGATTAAATTCAATAAGATAAGGATTTTGATTGCAATATTCAACTATATTTATTATCAGATTGGAACGGGTTGATTTATATTAAAATTAAACAAATTGAAATATACAACATGGAAATTAAATTAAAATTAAACAACTACACAATAAAAAGTTTAAAAACTATTCATCATTGTAATATGTCAGTAAAAGTTATAACATAATAGTCAGTATTACACAAGTACATATGTATTTTAGTAAGTTTCTGAGGAAAGGTCCATCACTCCTCCCTACCACTATGCTCAGGTAGCTGTTGCCACTGCTATGCACCCACTGCATCAATTTTTTTATGGATGATGGCATGATTTTGGCAAGAGATGAGAGATGATAAGAGAAGCAGTTAGTGATACGTTAATGGTTTTAGTTGTCTATGACAAATATTAATTTTTCAGTAATCAGTATTAGCCAATGCAGTGTGCCAAAAACATCTTATAGTCAATTATAAACCTTTATAGTTTGTCTATTATTGTTTGCATATTCACACCTTAGGTCAAAGCCCCTTTTTGTACTAGAAAATTGTAATATGTTATGAGTATAATTATATTTATTTATCACGCTAACAAAGTGGTAAAATAAAACCTTTCAATTTTTTTATAGTGGATAGGATGAATTTTATTTGGGCCCATCCTGTCATAACTATATATCTATTTTATAGTTTTTTTTTATAAAAGAGATAGGTTTAATTTATCACTTTTTTCTTAGACATGACATGTATGAGATAGCCCGTGAAACATGGAAAAAATTCCCATGCCTTTTTAAACTATTTGACCTAGAAATTCATGGTTGACCATATTAATAGACCATACTAAAAGCTTTCAATAAAAACTATTTTGAGCATTGTGATTACAACTCTTCGAGATACTAGTGATAGATATGTAAAACACTTAAGTTGTTATAGTATAGGGGTCATGGCCCTTCTTGCAAAGTGGTCTAAACAAACAATACTTGCAATAAATAATAAAACATTAGACAATGTTTTTATTGTGACAAAAACTTCTAAATATTTACACAATTTAAATTTAGATATTTAAACTTAGTTTAACTTAACTTGCCAAGTGGTTTCCTTTTAGATTATAACATTAGCTTCAGAACTTTATAACTATTACCTATCCATCAAATTAACAAAAAAAAATATTATGTCAAACAGTCAAAAAAATAGTTAAAGTTGAATGCCATATGTATGTTAAATGGATTCAATTGTATTATCTTGTTTGTCAGCTATTTTATTTAGTACGGGCAACCTTACATTTTTTTACTTCTTCTGTAAGTAAATCTTCTTTGCCAGGGGTTTATCAGAGCTGGAACGATGGCGCGCCGCATTCGAGCGCCTCCAGCAGATGACAGCGTTGAAGCCTGATCACTGGCTCATGAGGTTGCAGACTGAGGCAACACTGTCGCATTCTACGGCGAAAGAGAACAGAGATGAAATTGCTAATCTGTTCAGACAGGCTTTGCTGGATTGCTATTGTAAGTTTACTAATGCTAGTGGTAAATACAAAGACTTGCTATTCAGTGACACATACGCAAGTTGAGATCTGTATATAACACACACACGAACACACAAATGTATGAAGTTATAGTCGTCGTTTGATTGCCGCTCGCTCGTGACTTCAATTGGATCGAACACTTGAAGCCACAGCAGGGTCAGCATGGAATGAAGACATAGTCTTTGTACTGTTGTATCCACCATTCAGAGGAAATTATATACTGACCAAACAACGTGAATATAAAACGGTTTATCTACTTTCCATTATCTTATCCATGCTCCAGCTCATGGCTCACTGCACTAAATGCGTGAGATTTGAGGGCTCTTTCAGGGATACGCGGGTCGTTGCACCTCACGGCGCGTTGAATGGTGCGTCACGCGTTCCAATCAAACATGGCAATACGAGCGCCTAGGAGAAATAATATGAAAGCGTCCATATAGAGGCGTATTTATGCGCGTTTTGTTAAATATCTAGCGCCGTATCTGAGGAGTGCGCCGCGACACCGTTACTATACTTTATAATCTGTTATACATAAACACACGTTAGTTATGTTAGTCTTTGTGCGTACGACGCCGGATCACCGCACGTCATATTACACTCACCTCCAGCCAGTCGACATACGCGACGCCCCGCGAATCCCTCTATGAGCCCTAAACAATTTCATTTAAATAAATGTATTTTTTTTCAGCCATTCAAATACTAAGCGAGTGGTGTTCATGGTCATTGACCGGCAGCGAGCCAGAGTATACTCGAGCTCAAATAGACGAGGTTCTCACCCGGGCTGGGGCTGATCCACTCTCTGGGAAAGTGTTCTGGGATGCTAAGCTTGAATTTGAGAAGGCACAGTTAGACAACATGAGGTGAGTAACCTCAACATATTTGACTATAACTGATTTACTGATACGACTACCAGTCATAGTGGCCAAATCAGTTTTACCACTGTTATCACTAAATCAGAGCGGAGCATGAATTGACCAATCACAACACTCGAAATTTTTTGCGCCGTGATTTCGTGCATTGTGATTGGTCATTACGCTCTTTCCGCTAATCTCCGCGTTGTTTCAATGGAAACGCATCCTAACCAAGAAACAGATTTGATTTTAATTATTTTTAACCGGCTTCCAAAAGAAGGAGGTTCTCAGTTCGACTAAGTTTTGTTTTGTGTTTGTTCACCAATTACTCCACCAATTGTGGATTGTTTTTGATGATTCTTTTTTTTTTTTGTTTGGTAGGTAACAGGTAGTGCCATATAAATTTTAAATCGGTTCAGTTCTTTGGTTTTTATAAAAAAAATAACTGGAAAAATGTCATGTAAGTTTCAAATTGGGTATTTTGAAGTCGGTTTTTCAGTTTTTTTAAGTATAATTATTTAATGTTAGATAGATCCTACGATTGACCACCAATTCGCCTGATGAGGCCGAGGATAGACGGATGATGTACATATTATATCTAATCCCCAGTCAGGAAGACGAGAAATACAAGGAGCAACGTGAACGCATACTATTCTGCTTGGAGGAGATGGTATCTCGGCCTCTGTTGCGCGCTTCTGAGGCCTGGGAACCGTTTATCGAGCTTGCACAGCTGATGCACGGACAGGAGTATATTAACAAAGTGAGTTTTTTTTATTCTATTCATTCATTCGATTAGGTAGGTACATAGAAGTACACTTATGAATTTCAGTTTGTAGACATAAGTGTAAGATACAATCAAAATATAATATCATTGGATTACATAACATCAATATTCAGCAATGACCCAAATTCATATTTCTTATTCATAAATCATAACTATCTATTTATGTTATCCGCTTTAGCAAGTCGCATTCCTACGGCCTGTATTTTTTATAACACAACACTCAAGTGGTGCGCCCGCCGTCGCCCCGACCCTTCGTTATTTTAAGTAATGTAGTGTAACATTTGATGTATTAAATAAGCTCATGTCCTTCTGAGCAGACCTATATTTCGGTTTTATTTAATCATTAATTTTAAGTAAAACACCATCCTCCGGAAGCTCCCGTAATCTTGACTGGCGCAGCTTGTAAGGATTTCATGGTTGAGCTGTTACGGTTTTCGCGCGTTTCACATACCGTTGCATAAACTTCTGCAACTTGTGAAATAACGTCGTCACACAATTTTCGCGCTTCCGTGAATCAAATTCTTTGCGGTTTCTGCGAGAATGGTGGCACTAGCGGCAGCGGTAGCAGCGATGGAATTCGTCAACGAACCAAACAAATTTTGTCAAGAAGGAGCGATGGTGCAGACTGGTTGGTGGGTACAACTTTTCACCTTCCTGTCCCATTTACCTTTATATTTTAGATTATTTAGAGATCGAACTTTTCTCTCCATAATCATTATCTGGGTTTCATATGAATTTTTGTGAAACTAGGTGTCTAGCTCATAAAATCCTATATTTACGTTAGATTGTTATAAAATGTATTTCCACATTCAAAATAAAATAAAAAATGTTATAGAGAGGTACAAGTTTTTACAATTGTACTATAAATTTTATATATCTTTTTAAAACTTATAGGTATAAATTTTATATACAATGTTTTTACAATTTTTAATCTTTTACAATTTTATTATATATGTTTTTACGACTTATACAATTTTCATGTGAAAAATAAATGTTTTTTTATTACAATTTTACAACTTTTACAATTTTACTTTACAATTTTATTACTTATTTTTTACAAATTTTATATACATTATGTATTTACAACTTTTACAATTTTACTTTACATTTTTCTGCATTTTTTTTACTTCTACCTTATTGTGTGTACTTTATTAACACATTTTGAACTTTTATGCAACCAACTCATGCAATTTTAAAATGTTTTGCTTGTATTTTACTGAGATATTTAAAAGACGTTTTATCCAGTAAATAAATTTAAGATTAACTATGTTTTATTATAAGAACTTTGGTTATTTACTTGTGAGAAAACCAGATAATAATAAGACTTTTACATAACTTAAATCTACATAGGTTTTATAATATTTTTATCATTCAATCTCTAAATAAACCGTTTATTATAATCCTTCTCTTTCCTACCCATTGGTGAAGTACTGTTGTACACCACATACTGACCACATAATACTGAAAATGGAGTACCAATTTGGACAAACAAACAAGAGTGAAAGTGATAGTGCAAAGTAACCACAAGTGAAATAGTTTAAGATTTAGTTGTAAGACTATTATAGTATGTTAAGTTAGAATAGAAAAAAAAAGGTGTTTAACCCAATGTTTTAGTACTATAAGCATATTTTTTTTTGTACGTACCTAAAACATTGTTAAAATAAAAATAATATAATACTAATATGTAAAATCATTAGGCTAAATTAGTTATCTCAACGTAAGAGAAATGTGTATGAATTTTTGCACTACTCTGATGCGTTCTTAGATTAATATATATACCTAGTAAGATTTTGTAATTTAGAATAATAATGTAGTTTATATTTAAGCATAGTGAAATGGTCGTAAGCAAATTCTTTGCCCGACAATTTCACACTTGAGGAGGGAGAATTTATGTTATCCGCTTTAGCAAGTCGCATTCCTACGGCCTGTATTTTTTATAACACAACACTCAAGTGGTGCGCCCGCCGTCGCCCCGACCCTTCGTTATTTTAAGTAATGTAGTGTAACATTTGATGCATTAAATAAGCTCATGTCCTTCTGAGCAGACCTATATTTCGGTTTTTATTTAATCATTAATTTTAAGTAAAACACCATCCTCCGGAAGCTCCCGTAATCTTGACTATCTTGGTTTAATGGTATATATAAAGTATTTCTTTACTTATTTATGTAATGCTTTTATTCAAAACTTGGTTCTATTCTGAGAATCTATTATCAATATTTCTGAGAGGCAGCTTTTTAAATTATTTTTCAATATTGTATATTTGTGTCTATGAGATTGATTGATTTTTGATCGTAATTTTTATTTCAGGTAAAAAATCAACATAATGCGGCCATAGATTACCTGGAGAAAATAACGCCATTTGAAGACAAGCTACTCACGTTAGAGTAAGTTTTATTATTGACAAAAATAAACTCAATAAAACATTGATATAACTGAATTTATAAAATCGAAAGAGAGTCTGTTTCTCCGTCTGAACGCCTCAATGAGGTCAGCAGGCTTAGACAAGTGGCAAAAGCTTTTATTTTTACAACCGATTATGATTCGAAATGCTAAGAAACTGTGACTTGCCGTAACATGACATTTCGCTAGCTAATGTCAATCACATACATTTACTTTTCTATTCGACCTTCCTAACTCCTATCATATTTGATACTGACTGAGATTGTAGGAAACTTGGGAATGGATATGGGCTACTGTTTTATCATTATCACTCATTTTTAGGGTTCCGTACCCAAAGGGTAAAACGGGACCCTATTACTGAGACTTCGCTGTCTGTCCGTCCGTCCGTCCGTACGTCTGTCTGTCACCAGGTTGTATATCATGAACCGTGATAGTTAGAGAGTTGAAATTTTCACAAATGATGTATTACTGTTGCCGCTATAAAAATAAATACTAAAAAACAGAATAAAATAAATATTTAAGGGGGGTCCCATACAACAAACGTGATTTTTTTGCTTGTTTTTGGTCGATATTGATAACAGCAACAGGTAGTCCCTTGAAATATTCACAGAATAATGAGTTATATTATTCACTTTAAAACAAATATTTAAATTAAAATAAAATTAATATTTAAGGGGCTCCCATACAACAGACATGATTTTTTTGCCGGTTTTATAGATAATGGTACGGAACCCTTCATGCGCGAGTCCGACTCGCACTTGGCCGTTTTTATTATATAAAATTGCGGGTTATATCGATTTTCGAGTCGAATTCTCTGGCTCCATAATATGATACTAGACTGGACGTCACCCGCGAGTGGCGTCTACGCTGCTCTTTTTGAAAAAGAACGCCGAATGCGTTTGAAACTATAGTCTGGCGTCACAGGTGTGAAACGCGGAGTCACAGTTTAAATGAAAGTGGCATCGTTAGGTAAACACCCACTGAATCGGTGCACACCATGACTGTAACCGTACTGAAACATGCAAAAAATATAGTTTGTATAAATTAATGCCCACTGGACGTCTCCGTTACGTTCTAGTGGGCCGCGTGCGGTGTGTCTGATGTTCAGAGCACGGTCATGATACGGTAAGTGGCAGTGGGCGTCCACCTTAAAGGTACAACCATAACTGGAGAACGAGACCTTTATTAGTCCATATTGTGTCAGTTATAGAGACTATAGAGTAGAGTACTGTAGAGTAGAGACTACGGATATCTCGCGGTAATCTCGATTGCTGTCACGGACCAGTGCGGACGTGGTCTTCAGTCTTGGTCTCCGGTACCAGTCTCGACATGAGATGGTATAGTAATGTGCTATTTACAGGAATGTCGAGGACAAATGCAAGGTGTACCAGGAATACATAGAGACTGTGAAGGAGCTTTCAAGAGATGATAAATACAAGGAGTGCGACAGTGATGGTATACTCAAGGTCAGTTAGAACTTCAAATAAAAATAAATAAAAGAAATAAAAAAATCAAATAAAAAAAGTGCATACTTCACACTTTGAAAAAAAAAAAAAATGAGTTTCAGTGCAGTTTTACTTTATTTCAACTAGGTAATATAGAATACACTTTTGAAACGTAATATGTTACAAGCTTATTTACCATCAGTCAAAACAGTCTGGTAATTATTAGAATCTATGGTTACAATGAAAAACACAACTAAATAAAATAAACGTGGACATAACATAGGGTTATTTGTTGTCCGGTAGCAAATAAAGAAAAACTACCAAACATATAATTTGGTAGTTTTTGAATATTCGCATATCTAGTCAATTATGAAAAGGAAACTCCTTTTCATAATTGACTAGACTGGCTTCGTAGTAGTTGGTAGGCTCAGCCAATTGAGCCTACCATCAATAGTATGTCTGTCTGCTATGATGTGGGTTGCAAGCTTAGACTTAGGAACAATCCCGTGAAATCGGGTAGTGTTATAGGCCTTATAGCCCCATTTTTTACCTCACTGCGTAAGAAGGAGAGTAATATTTTTCGAGTGGGTATGTATGTATGTGTGTTTCTATATGATCCCGTACAGCCTCAACGGCGTGACCGATTTTAATGAGCGAGGTGTCGTTAGTCGTCTTCACTTCCTGAGTGTCATAGGCTATATTAAAAAAAAAAAGATAATAACATCTCTCACAAAAAAAAAATGCGTTTTTTTCGTAACCTCCAACGAACTTTTTCGTAATAAATAAGTGATCTTACTAAAATTATTGTAAAGAATGCACATTTATAATCTTTTACAGTGATTTTACGCATACTTTCTCCACAAAAAACGAACACTCAACAGCGTATCAAGCGTAACAAAATCGTAAGTTAAGACTGCAAAAACCGCTTTTCTGCAGTCGGGTATTTTCTTTTTCTTTTAATATAGATACTCGTTTTTTTTAATTCGTAAATAGGCTTGCGCTTGACCGTTAACTCACCTGGTGTCAAGCGACAGTTACAGTCTACGATGGAGCGCGCTTGCCTAGAAGCCTATTCACTCGCGATTTGAAGACACCTAGATTATATCCAGTCGGAAATAAGTCCAGTTATATCCAGTTGGTTGTTGTATTAATTGTAGGTGTTGTACGACCGCGCGTGCACCGAATGTCTGTCCTGCTCCGAGTCGGTGTCCCTGCTGGTTTCGTTCGCACAGTGCGTCCGCACTCGGTGCTCACGCTCGAGTTACTGGCGCGCGCTGTACGCGTGCGCGCGCCGCGCTCCCTCACAACACACCTTCTGGACCATGCAGATGCAGCAACTGGAGCACGAGGGAAACCTGGAAAACAGCAACGGAGACACGGTAACAATACAAATACTTGTCTTTCAACTAGTAATTACAAATTCGGATTTTTTGACGTGATAACGTCTTTATAAATCGATGAACGCCAGCTGCACGCACGAAAAAGCATAACTCATTGTCACGTTCCGCCTGAGCCGAGCGTTCAAGCGAGAGCGCGGAACAAGCGATAGAGAGGCACGATCGGCCTAAGCGTTCGGCTTGTGACGCATCTATCATGACGTTTGACGATTGACGTAAAATTATCGTCCGTAAACCGACTTTACAGAGAACCATTTTTTTAACGCAAGATATATCAACGATTGACCACCAACTCGTCTGATGTTAAACGACAGTGTGGAATTTGCCGCACTCATATCATAAATGGCTATGCCTCTACAATTTGCCGCACTCATATCATAAATGGCTATGCCTCTACAATTTGCCGCACTCGTATCATAAATGGCTATGCCTCTACAATTTGCCGCACTCATATCATAAATGGCTATGCCTCTACAATTTGCCGCACTCGTATCATAAATGGCTATGCCTTTAAAATTTGCCGCACTCATATCATAAATGGCTATGCCTCTACAGTTTCCTTTTGTTAACCCCCGACCAAAAACGAGGTGTGTCATAAGTTTGACGTGTGATTCTGTATATCTGTGTCTGTGGCCTCGTAGCTTTCAAATCGATGGACAGATTTTGATTTAGCTTTTTTTTTGTTCGATAAAGGTTTGATGCAGAATGTTCATAGCTGTTTCATTAAAATCGGTTCAGCCATTTTGTATGTCTTTTTTTTAGTTTTTAAAATTGATTTCAATTTTGTTATAACACAGAATTTAAACAATTAAATGTTAAAATTAAAAAAAAAAAAAAACAGTGAAGACAGCTGCATAGCTCCTGTAGTAGTGAAAAAACACGTTTTGACGTTTGCCGTGTTTACTATGCTCATAGGGCAACATAACAGGTCAGGTTATCATGTTATTTGAACGACAATAATTTCGCAAATATCACATCACGGCCAGTTTCAAACAATTTTTAACCGACTTCCAAAAAGGAGGAGGTTCTCAATTAGACTTTTTTTGTATGTTTGTTCAGCGATTACTTCGCCAATTATGAATTCATTTTGATGATTCTGTTTTTGTTTGGTAGGTCATACTTCAGAGGCAGTACTTTGGTTTTTATAACAAAATAACTGGAAAAATATGTCATCCCAGTAAACCATTTGCTTATTTAGAAGTCGGTTTTTAAATATTTTTTTTTATAATTATTGTCAGGTGAAGTCAATATTCGAGATGGCGCTGGCCAAAGGCATGGAGTCATACAAACAGAGCGAAGCGCTGTGGTTGAGCTACGTGGAGCACGCGAGACGGAACACTGACTTCAACGACGAGAAGCAAATACAGCTCTTGCGGAGCACTTTCCGGCTCGCGTGGAACTCACTCGCTGACGTAAGGACCCTTCTTTTTTTATTGGATTCACGCGATTAGCGCATTTGCCAGTGAGGTGTGAAGTTTTGGTATTCCTTCAAGTTTCACGAATAATACAAGTTATATATTGTTCTAGGACACTTATTTATAGCATATTATAGGGAGTGTGAGCGTGCGTGTCTGTGAAATGGATGTTTGTCTTCATCATTGGCTAAAAGGACTACGAAGGGATTAGCGTTACGACGGTCCCACAAAATCGAAAATAATTTTAAATGGCATCAATCGCAAAAATCGTTGTTGCAATGAATTTTTTTTTCGGATATATATAACAGTTTTTAAAATAGTATTTTAGAGTGGTTGTCGAATCCACAAACTCCCGTGTGATTGTATTGATATTACACAAAGGAGATTTTAAATTTGTAAAGACGAAATATTGAAATTAGCTTCGTTTCTTAAACAGCAAAATTTTTAATAAAATTTAAAATAAATGCAAAAAAAAAAAACACTTCCCTTATCCCATTTAACTAGTTTTCGCAGGTTTTTTTTAGGGTTCTGTAGCATTATGTAATGTGGCATTCTTCAAAATTATTTATTTCCGTATGTCGTCTGTTATCTGTCCGTATGCCGCATCACTAAAGAGAAAAAATATGTGCTCCTCCCACTCCCTTCATTTCCATACTAACAGTCTAGAAATTCATAATTAATCGTTGTAAATGTCTATGCTAAAAATGTCTTAGCACACAGTCCTTAGGGTTTTGTTCCGCTGATGGTGTTGGCTGCGGAACCCTAACATATATCTATATAAGTTCTTAGCATGTTGGAACGCATGAATATTACCAAAGATACGTTCGCATTTGCAGGTGTGGGGCGATGAAGCTAACGACTGTGAGATTCCTTTATTTTGGGCGCGTCTCGAGTACCAACGTATGAAGGACCCTAAACAAGGAAAAGACATTTTCGAGGAGATATTCAGTAAGTGGACATTATAGTATAATATAAATAAATATAAATATTGGTGTACATTTCACACAACACCATCTAGCCCAAACTAAACAAAGCTTGTACTATGGAAACTACGAGATCTACAGGTAGATGGTTGATATAATACATATATACTTTTTTGTAAGTACATTCTTATGATACATAGAAACACACTGACACAGAACAAACATCCGTGCTCAACACAAATGTTTGCCCTGGGTGGGGATCGAACCCACGACCTACAGCTCAGGAGGCAGTCATACTACCACTGAGCCATGAGATCTGTCAATTATTTTTGGTTTGAAGTTTTTTACAGACGAACAGTTAAGGCTGTGTCTCCACTGAAGCGGAGCTTGGCCGTGCATGAATGTACCAATCATAATATTCGAAATTATTCGCGCGGAGATTTCGAGCATTGTGATTGGTCATTCATGCACAGCTCGGCTCTAGTGGAAACGCAGCCTAAGACAGTTGATATTTGATAGTTCCAGGTGCAAACCAATTTTTTTAACCCAAATAACCAGCAAGGCGCAAGAAAGAGATATCTCGATCTATATATTCATATAGCTCTGAGAGAATGATAATTATGATTTTTAAACGGTTTTATTTAGCTTACCCTGTTTGTTTGGGTCAAATTTAGTAACCGAAATTTTTACCGGACCCCTTTACTGTTGTTAGATTGATCTGATATTTGGTACACGCTTTTAATTTAGAAGACAATACAATGAAATATATTGAGTATCATTCTAAAGGCTCTAACAAGGCTTCTAACAAGGCTTAAAACATGGCTTCTGGAACAGTTATTCTACGACAATCATGACATATTGAAATTGCCAGGAGTTTGTTCGTAATTAAATTAATTCTCTATTTTTATGATTTTTTGTTTGACATGCTAATTTTAATACAATTGAATTATTTTATTGTTTTATTATTATTGAATTATAAATTTTATTATTTAATATTATTGAATTATCAATTATTATTATTATTATCGAAGACTCAGAATTAATGTTGTATGTTGTACTTTACACTGTTTATTGAATTTATTTGACATGTAACTATGGAGTTATAAATAAATATTTGTATTTGTATAAATTCAATATGGCCGCCGCCACGAAATGGCGGTTTTCATATTTTTTCACAACCCCTACAATATGGTAATCAAATAAAAGGGCTTCTCTAGTAGAATACAGTAAATACGTTACCTATATCATTATTTTTCTTTTCAATGAAACCGTTTAACTTAAAAAGTTTTTAAAGTACTTATTTAAATAAAATGTATTTCATACTTCAAGTTTAGTGGTGTTTAATGATGCTTTAGGTAGTTTGTCAAAAAGTTGGTAAATTACCGTATTAACCCATTAGTTTACGATATTAGTTAATAGCGCCGCTCCCTATATAAGAACACCTCATCTTATATCAAACTTAAAACATCTCTTACAGAGTACGGCGACAACAAAACAATGTCCAAATACTGGGAAGCGTTAATCCACCTAGAAATGGGTCGCAGCCCGCCCATATCTGAGCACAAGTTGAGGGACTTGTTCCGACGCGCACTGCGCTCAGTGACCGATTACCCTCCTGCCGTGGCGCGGATGTGGACTGACTACGAGCGGGACTATGGACATCTCGACACGCTGAGGGAGTGCAACGAGACTTGTGAGGTATTGACTTTGCTTATTACAACACCAAAATCTGTCTCCACTGAAGTAGAGCGGCGGATTAACTTAGATTACATAATAAAGCCTTAACTTAGATGTTTGCGGTCCGTTGCGGTCTACGATCGAATGTGCTTGCCCAAAAAACTTATGTTCCAAAATATTTAGTATTAATTACATATTTCCTCCTGAAAGACATGGTATCGTGTTTTTATAAGGACCATGTTCCTTCTCCCCAGATAAAATTAAAAGAATGGCGTGACAACTATCAAACTATGAAAGACAAAATGACCGGCAAAAAACAGAAAGCCAACAAAGCTACCGGCAAAAAATCCAAATTTGATAAAAAGAAAAAACAGACTGAAGATGAACCAAAGAAACAAACAAAAGGGAAGAGGAAACAAGAGGAGAGCGAAGAAGGGGGAGGACCAAAAAGAAAGAGAGAGAAGAGTCCTGAAATGGTGGAGAATGAAAAGGAGGGAGATGGTAAAGGAGGAGTGAAGCGATCTCATGATGATAATAATGATAGTGATGAAGGTAAGCTTACTTATAACATTAATTAAACAAGTGTTGTTTTTGTTTATTGTTGTTTTTTTTTTTTTGTTGTAAATAAAAATGTCTATACGCAACAAAAAAACTTACACGCACATGTTCGATTATGTATTACGGAACGGGGCGGCCTTGTATCATAAAAAATGGGGTTAGTATGAAGAATGGCAGAGATGAGTTTCGTAAACTTATATACTGCACAGACCCTTAATAAGTAAGAATAGGGTATGAATAAGAAAACGATATTTATGGAAGAGATCGCTCTATGCGATAAGGCCATCAATTAGAAATCTAGCCACAAATACTTATTATCGTGGCTTTTAATAAAGTGTTATCTATATACTTTTTTAGATGCACATAGAAATATATACATAGATAGTGGAAGTGTCTCTGAAGGCATCACTATGCTATTTAAAGTTCTAAAAATAACTGAGCTATGGCTGTTATTTTGGCCAGCCGACACTAGCCAGTTCACATTCTAGGCTATATGTGGTACATCTTGGACCACACCAATCCTTAGAATTACCTGTGGTCAAAATGCCTTCATCGTAGATATGCCATCAGCTCGGGCTAAGAGGTTTGTTTCTACCTTCCTAATACGAACCGCTCGGGAATGGAATGCCTAATTACCGTCCTATTGTTTTCTGAAAACCATAATCTTCAAGTTTAAAGTGAATAAGTACTTTCTGGGAGTATGCGTGGTTAATCATCCATAGCGTCGTTTTCCATCTGGCGAACAGGTGGTCAAGCGTAGAGCTATTCTAAATATAAAAAACTGGACAAGTGCGAGTCATACTCGCCCATACTCGAGGGCTCCGTACAAACTAAATAAAAGGGGGAAACCATATTTTTTTTAAATATTTTCCTTCATAAATCGAAAAATATACATCGTAAAAATATTTAAAAACCTGTTTTAGCTTATGCTAATGAAGCTCTTTCATATGATACCCCACATGATACGGTTAATTCACTTTAAAATTTGGGCCCTCATTCCTTGCATAGAGACACTATTTTTTTGTGGTTAAATTAAAAATGTCCAGTTTTCGGATTTTTTCCTATATGTACTCTAACACAATGCTTCTTGCCAACTTGCCATAGTTCTAGGTAGGGTTGCCATCTGTCCGGGTTTCCCCGGATTTGTCCTAGTTTAGTGGGCATCCGGGGAGCGTCCGGGCGGGGCGGAGCTTCATTTGTAGTCCGCGACACACGCACTTAATAAGGTTTTGTTTTCATAACAAAGTATATTAATAATTAGTGTTTTATTTTAAGAATAAAAAAATTCTAACTGATTATTAAAACAATTTGTAACAAACTGTAATAAGATTCTGTTTTGTTAGGTACATAAAAACCTGTTGAAATGTCCGGGTTTTGGGCTCTAAAATTTGGGGGTTTACGCGTCTTTTTCTGGTTGCCAAATTTTAGAGATGGCAACCCTTGTTCTAGGTCAACGGGAAGTACCCTATAGGTTTTGATTCCTTTGTGAGTGTCGAAATGTGCGTTTTTTTACGACATATTCGGCTATAACTTTTTTTTTACGAAAACAGAAATTTTATTTTTCTTTCTGCAGCAAGATACTCGTACTATGGATTTCCGTATATGGTTTTAATTTCAACTCGATACCTTCTCGCATTCCCGAGATAAAGGTCTTGACACCTGGACAGACGGACAGACGAACAACAAAATGATCCTATAAGGGTTCCGTTTTTTTCCTTTTGAGGTACGGAACCCTAAAAAAATGGTTGTCTGTAAAGTCGGTTTACGGACGATAATTTTACGTGGTAACGATGCGTCACAAGCCGAACGCTTAGGCCGATCGTGCATCTCTATCGCTTGTGCCGCGCTCTCGCTTGCACGCTCGGTTCAGGCGGAACGTGACGTTGCTTTTTCGTGCATGCAGCCGGCTTTCATTGATTTATAAGACGTTATTACGTCAAAAAACATGCTGATACAATGGTTTTTCTTTGTATAGATAAAAGCAGCAAACGACAAAGGCGAGATAGCACGGAAGACTCGCGACCAGCGGCGCGGGACGCTACAACACTTTTCGTCAGCAATCTCGAATTTAAGTAAGTCTGTTTAACATACAAAAGTAAGACTGTCATAAGAAACAAAACGGCCAAGTACGTGTTGGACCACGCACAATGTTCACGGGGTTAGACAAGCGGCATTTTAATTTCGTGAACGCCAGTGGAATAGAAACGTCAAATAAAGAAAAGTGAATGTATGGGTACGACATTAGCTAAAGAAATGTCACGTGACGGCACGTCACAGTTTCTTACATTTCCAAGAGTAAGATGTTTGTAGAAATAGAAACATTTGCCACTTGCCTAAGCTTGCTGGAGTTGCCCGTCACAATATTCTGACTTTGAAGGAGACATTTTCCTAAGATATTAGTATCATTATTGAGTGCATGAATTATATTTGTACGAAATTTTCCTAAGCCTAAGCTTGATCTGTAGTGAAGTAAATACTTTTGTGTTGTTGTCAAATTTAAATGTTTACCTTACTTTTCTTTACTTTCAGAGTAAATGAACAGAACCTAAGAGATAAGCTATCGGAGTACGGAGATATTGTCTCGATGCGGGTAAGGAGCGGGGTGAAGGCTTTCGGCGGCTCTATTTGTTACTGCCAGTATAAGAATAAGGTACTCGTAACATGCTAATGATAACAAATAAAGAAAACTAACGAATGTAGTAACAATAAAAAAAATTTTTTACTGTAAGTTCGTAATAGACTGAGTGGCCAGCCCTATTGTCAGAGTTATTAAGCTCCCGAAAGGCCTCTGACCTGGCTTGACAATTGCTGTTTTTAAAGAACACACAATTCCAGGTCCTACAATTTAACATGTCATCCGACCCACGGTAGCGCTCAGAAAGAAATGTTACTCACGAATGGACCGGTCAGTTTTCTGACTGGTGCATTCATTGCTTGACATTGGTGATCGTTCGAAAACACCTAGTCAAGCTACGCCACGAGCGAAATATTTAATTTTTACTGTAAGATGTTTACGTATGTGGATAATCTTAATATGAACCCACTTTAGTCTACTTCTGGACGTAGGCTATTCCGTTATACGCCACTCAGCTCGATCGCCACCTTTCCGTTTCCGGTCACTGCCAACTGCCTTCCTTATATCGTCACTCCATCGTGTCTCGTCGCAACAGGCGGAAACCTTTTATATGTGTATTTCATTTATATCTTACCAGGAAGCAGTAGACGAAGCTCTAAAACACGACAGGACACCACTTGACGGTAGACCAATGTTCCTCTCTCGTTACTCGGCCAAGAAGACCAAACCCCAGTTCAAATACGCGACATCCGCTGAGAAGAATAAGCTCTTCATCAGAAACCTGCCGTACGAACATTGCACTAAGGACGCACTGGCTAAAATATTCGATCAGTACGGCACGCTCAAAGATATTAGAGTTGTTACTTTCAAGTGAGTATTTTTCCTGTTATCTTAATTTTTAATAGGCTTTTGTTTGCTTGATTTCAGTGTATGTACATATATCATCATTATCATTGTTCTGCCCTTTTCTCAGTAGATGAGGTGGCACAGAACGTTTTCACTTCACTCTCTAAAACATCACGTTTACACTTTTTTATATACCTGACAGACCTGAGACGTGAGTGACCCGTAGTTTTTATATAAAAATGTGTGAAAACCACGTTAATTTCCATAGTAAAACACGTTTACACTTTTCACAAAGTTCGTTCAGCTACTTCTTAGGTGTCTTTCTCCCGCCCCTACTGGATATCGATGCGGCAACAAACTAAATATTTTTTTTATTTAAGGTTTAATAATAGTTAAATCATAGCTTACAACACACTTGATCAAAGCTGCTCTCAAATAAAACAATAAAATCGGTTCATTATTTCAGGGTCTTCGTTGCCACACTTAGACACAAGATATACAAGTCGTGCGTCAAACTTATAAACACCCCTCGTTTTCCATCGGGAAAAGTGAGAACCGGATTTTGATTAGGCTCTCACGGCTTACTTGTGATACGCCATATTTGCGAAACATATTTGTGTTTACGAATTTGAATAAGTAAAAATGTTTACAAAAGCACTATTATTATTAACGGGATATTTACCGTGGTTCGCGTTAATTTTGAGCTCCCGATATAACCACGAACCACGGTAAATATCCCGTTAATAATAATAGTGCTTTAATGAATGACCGTGATAGTTTAAAAAATGTTTACATTGACATTATTTCTACAGAGATGGTAAACCGAAGGGATTAGCGTACGTAGACTATGAAGATGAGGCGTCAGCGGAGCGTGCGATAGAGAAGACAAATGGCATGCTGCTGGGAGAGAGGAAGATAGACGTAGCGGTGAGCGCGCCTCCGCCGCGCGCAGACCAGCCCGCACCTACCCTCGGCATGCAGAAACGGGACGGCACGGGCGGCATGTCAGTATTGTACATCAGTACACTAATATCATCTGTCTCTCTCTTACTTCCTAGCTATTTGTCCCATGTGTTGAAGGAATCGGCCTTCTTGTTTGTGTTCTACCACTTCGCAAGTATTATACTATGTCATAAAGTTATACGTATCGCACTGGTTAACATTTTGGTTCGAAGTTCGCTTTCACTTTTGTGAACTAGAAAACTAGTAAATATATTATTATTAATAAAGTAACAATATTAGTTTTATCTATCTAACGAAAGTCGAAAGTCGAAACGATGTCACGTAACCTCTCGTCATAGTGTCTTACAATTCAAAGCGTTAGCGTTTGTAGAAATAGACACGGTTGCCACTTGTCTAAGCCGGCTATACTTGTATCTTTATCGGACCCTAAGGCAGTTGTCCCACCGCCGGCGAGGAAGCGACTAACTATCGGCTATTTTCTCGCTCAAGAAACGTATAATAGATAGACTTTCCGTGTATATAAAAGAGATGCATATATTAATAGTTGATCGCTGACTGTTTACACTGCCGGCGAGGACTCGCTTCACTAGTTTCTCACTGAGCGACAAGAGCTATTAAAGATAATTCTCGCTCAACGATGCTCGCTTGGCGGCCAGAATTTACGCCGAGAGACCAACTAGCAGCCATTTCTCTACATTACACGCGTTCGCACACTCGCTTATAGCCCAGCGACAAAACTATCGGAACTACACACTCGCTTCCCGCTGCTCGCTAACTCGTTTCTAGTTTCTGGCTCTACTCGCTTCTCGTTCATCGTCGGCGGTGGGACAACTGCCTAATGCTCCCAGACCAGTTCGATAGTGTATATGACTGTACTTCGGAGCCACGCCCCAGATCTAGAATCATCTCAAAATGTCACAAATAAGTTTATTAACTCATATTAATGAAGTGGCAAGGTGTAAAGAACCATGTATATTTGGTTTGGTTAAATAACGTAGTAAGTCCAACATTTTTTTTTTATTACTTGATAATTAAAACAGCCGCGTTTGATTTTATTTATTAAAAAGAAGGCATTTTTACGCGTGAAATAGCGAAGCTGTAAGTGAAAGAGACAGCACAGCTGTGTCAGCTTGCAATATCGCATTATCTCTTTTTGCGGAGAGTTTTGTTTCAATATAACACGCTGTCGAAGCAAAGAGGCGATATAGTAATAGAGTATAGCTACTACGGCGTCGTCACAATACAAACGCAAGCTAGTTTAGTTACCTTATTGCTGAGAGCAACATTTTCCAGGCATCCGCAAATAGTATGGTCGTTATTCAGTCTATAAGAATATTTTCTTTACAGGCGGCGAACGCAGCTCAGTTCATTCATCCCAAGCGTGCTCCAAAAGACATCTCTCGTACCCAGCGTTCTACAGAAACCGTCTACTAGCAGGTCTAATGGTGACCACGCCGACCCCGCGCAGACCAGCGACCAAACGACTGAAAAACGACCAATGAGCAACAAAGATTTTAGAAGTATGTTACTAGGCGACAAGTAATAGCGAAAGATTTTCACGTTTTTGACCAAAATTGTGGCCAGTTTGTACATATACTGTAGAGATAGACTAGACAAACTGTTCTTTCATTGGTTACCTTTTCTTTGTGTTACATATGGTGCAGCCACGCGACCGAGAATGATACCAGTTTATCTATATAAAAATCGTGATGTGACGTATGGTGTCTTGTTTAATTTGACAACGGCGTTAATCGGAGACCAAAGTTTTAAATATATTTTAAAGCTACGATTATGGCAAATGTGTCAACTGCGCAAGTCCAATATGTATTCCCATTACGAGAAAGAAAAAAGACGTCGTGGAATGTCACTGTAAATTTGGTTAAGAATGTCTAGTCTACTCTTTAGAGCTTGTCATAACTCATTGTGTCTTTCAGGCCTGAATTTCTTAGTGTACGTCGCCCGTAAGGATATACATCGCGTTTTATAAAGCACTGCGACTGTTGATCAGTAGTGGGGCCTTTTTTTATTGCGTGCTTGTATACTTGCGCACGCGCAGTTTCCTGTTTCCCTACATTTTTTATGTAAATAACAATGGCATACCAGCGTCCAATGAAAGCTCTTATTATGGAAACTATTAGCTATCATTGGTCAACAGTATAACTACAATGGTGGAGTGGCATCCAATGAGATGGCTTATTTTTAAAATCACCAGTTCACATTGGCTACCTGCCCGTTATTGTAGTTTTTTATACGACTAAGTGACAAGACCCAAGGCGGTCGCCTGATAATAAGCAAAACGATTGCCCGTAACAGTCCAGACACAAAACTTTGGACTTCAACAGGTCATTTCCCGGCTATGCGCTACGCTCGTCACTAATATTAGTAACATTAGATGTTAAGTATCATTATGTCCCGAAACTTTGCTGGAAATATTGTCCATTGAGTTTACATTATTGGGCTGGTATGGAAACATTGCGTGTGAGTGTGACCGATGTTACCAACATATATTTTCGTAATAAAAATTCAAGCCTGACGGACTTAACGAAAAACGTAACTTAACTTTAACCATCGTCTTAAATTTTCTGTCTTTTTTCCACAAGTGTAATTACGTGTCAGCGAGAAGTTGACAATATATGTTAAGCATTGCTTAAAGTAACGTTTTTCAGTAAGGCCGTTATTGTTTAAAAACTGAGACTGGAGCAATGATCCAAAATTTGACAGCTATGGTTATGATGTTAGAATTTATTACAGGGCCTGATGAAAGTAGAGTTTAAGGCGCAGAGTTAAGTGGCGCAGATGTATCTCTCACGCGACACTTTTATTTTAAATTGAAAATAAATAATACTCATGCGGTTCTGAACAGTTTTTTTTTAATATTTACCTAAAAGGACTTTCAGTAATTTTATAATAAGGATAAAAATAACGCGTGTGAGCGAGATAGCTGCAGCACCCAACCTTGCGTCTGAAGAGGATTGTGAAGTGCGCATTTTTTTCATACAATCGGAGAAAACTAATTGCTACTTGAAATTCTTTATTAGAATTCGAGGATTTTTTATATACTTGGCACCATGGACGGATTGCTAATGTTGTGTTGTTGTTATTTTTTATATAAAATTATGAATAAGTATTATGTTTAACCACCAAGTTCCCTGGTTGGTAAGTGAAGGTGATTCACTTTAAAACATTCTAGAATTTGGTTATTTTTTATAGAAGAAATTAGCAGCTCCTTCAAAGTAAGCTAAAGATTTATAATAAGTGTTAAAGTTATAATAAAATATTTAAAACAAAAAAGTTATAGTCTAGCCATTTATAATTCCAATATTTAATAAAAATGGCTTTATATAAAACTAGAAAACTGTCATCTCCGGTTGTATGGACAAATGGGCAATTTACTGCCTACTTAAGGGCCTATACGTGTGGAGTATCCTATCCAGTGTACGCATAACCGTCTTTTGGAAGTTAAAACGGGATAAACTGATAAATGAGATATACTTTTTTATATGAAATAGATCTACGTTTAACCACCAACTCGCCAGATGATAAGCAAAGTCGTCGCCAGCCCATGGCCCAGGGGGGCCATGGGCTTGCATCATATATTCATATTTACAACTACAATCATAAATAAATCATAAAAAACACTTATATTATCCAAATTATTGATGAGCGAAAAATAAGTCTGATTCAACGGATAATGTTAAAGCCATAAGTAATAATCCGTCTGTCTTATAAACGCATGTTAAAATCTTATTCACTGAATAAGGACTTGTCACTTTCTGTCAGACGGTAACTATCACGCGCGGAAACGGAACAAAACACTGTTTAACTAAAATGCGCTTATTCAGCGTTTATAAGTAAGTAAGACGGAATATAGGCATTCAAAGTCAAAATCTTTGACTACAATTTTAACCACGTTCGGTGGTCTTCTTCCAAGTCTTCGAAACTATAATCAAATATTCAAACTCAAAATGATCTGAAAGACCAATACATTAAAATGCGTGATGACATTGATTTATAGATATGCTGTAACAAAACTAAATAAATAAAAAAACATTACATGTTTGATTAAACTTTATTGGAAGTTTTGCCATAATTAGCATAGCAAAACTTCCAATAAAATTAACACTTTAATACACTTCCGCTTCTCTAGCGGGGCTCTTATATTGATTCATCGTGCCCTCTTTTATATTAGTTTTATTTTACGTAACTCTTTAAAATATAACGTTACTATAATTATATAATTGTACTTAGGTACGGAACATTGTAAATATTTAATTGTAAATTAAGCGCTTTTAATACTTGTTCCATCACATCTCGGTTCAGTTTTATAAAAATTGATGGATGTTATGCCACAAAGTATTTCAAAGATAGGTAAATGGTGAGAATGATAGGGAGGGACACCAAAAGATATTAAGGTGGTGCGTCACGTGTGCGGCGGGAAATTATATTTCATATTATTATTTATATTATCATGTCATCCTATTTACCAAAAATAAATCGTGTGACGTATATTAACCTAGAAATTAATTTTTAATAATTCAAGCGGCTTCTCGGGATATGTAAGCAATAAGGCGCATTATTGATTATTAAATTGGCGTGATTATATAAAGAATAATCTTGGGTTGTCGCAAATATTGTGATCATGTACAATAGTTACATGAGCTAGGTACAATGGCAAAAAAACTGTTTGAATATTTTCCCGCCGCATGTGTATCGTTGGCCCTTAACGTCCTAACGTAACAGCCCCTCGTTGGCTATACTGATTGAGCTCGCTATCTCGCTCGCGCACCCACTACCACATTTTTAAAGATATAAATTGAATGAACGATGACGACAAATCTGTACGTAAGGAGTGTTGACAATATTGTCAAGTGTTCGTTGAATATTATTATAGCACGTAAAATAATGAAAGAGTGATAGTTTCATTCAAAATTCCGTTCACAGTTGCAGCCAAAAATCTAGAAAAATGTGTACATGACCATCACGTACTCTCTTTGCCATGCACATTAGCGTTTGAATGGTGTTTCAAGTGGGTAGATGCTTTTGCGGTTAGAGTGACGTCACTAGCCTTAAAAGGCTTGCTAGTGCTTCACTGAACTAGAGGCGACTTGCATTCTTTTATTTTCCCAACTGTAAATGATAATTATGACATTAATCGACAAAATGGAATTTCGTGTGATGTTTACATTATGCAATATGAATGTTGTCGAAATGTCTTACAAATCGATTTGTCGTAATCGTACAGTTGCCAAATTTAAATCTTCAACATTTTTGTGTGAGCTATAGAGAACTTCGTAGGTCTAGCTAGCCCCTTAAAATTAAGGTAGCGTTTCGAGGATCGCGGCTGACGCTTGCGATACATCAGCGCATCTCGGCCGACGACACCGTTTCTTGCGCGTTCGCGACTCACAAAATATGATTACATTTTTATAAGTTCACATATAGAACCAACATTGCTACTGTCGCGACTCTAGGAACGTTACCTTAAGATTTCGAAACTGACCGACTGACTGCTACTGATATGTAAATTCTGATTCACTTCCTATTTAACTAAGTTAACAACAACGGCGGATTGGCCACCAATGCTAGCACTTATTTTCAAAATTACGAGCTCTGATTGGCTCTAATCCGCACTTTGTTATTTACTTAATAGAACAGGTAAGTAAACAGATTTATTAAATAATTAAGAGAAGCAACATCGATCTAGCTAGAATATACTACCTATATAGATCGATGGCAAGCACGCTATTACTGACAGTAGTATATCCGAGTGAGTCGTCACAATGTAACATGATTTTTGTAAATGGTCGTATATTTGATTCTTTTATGTTTTATAGCTTTTTAGGGATGTCAACACCATGATTTGTAAATTCTGTGTACTTTTTACTTTAAAAAAATCCTACGACTTAAGCCTGCTCATAACTATCTCTTTCACGCATCACATTTTTAAAGATACATAGAATAAAATCTAGATTGAAATGAGATGATATTCTATTTACATTAAATATGTTATAGATCTCCGTAACCGCGGCCGAAACTATCGGATATCCGAATAAAAATCTGTCTGTAACCAAATACGAATTACGATATGGGTTTCGAATAGGGGATTTACAATAGCTCGGCTCAGCCGACATACTAGCCGGGCGCGCCCCACGCATTATTTATTATTTCTGTTAAAAATCGAATATCGGGGACCGAAATTAAATGATAATCGGAAATAATTACATATCTCTAAACGTATCTGAAACCGGTATAATATTACATCAATGAAATGGCACTCGGCGTTCATAATATTAGTGATTTTATCTCTAATAAGCGGCCAAGTGCGTATCGTGCCTCGCGCAAAGTAGGGTTCCGTAAATGCACATCATAATTAATGTGAACTTAATGGGGACACAATGAACATACGAGATAACATATGATAGTTTAAATGAAATTTGCACGATATTTTCGTTTTTTAAGTTGATCGACTATTAATCGTTAATTTGTAAAGCCTACTTAGCCGTGATAGTTTCATTTCAAAGTTTAATATTTCGCAAACGGATCTCTAAATTCAAAAATTGTTTTCGCACACCCCATAATATTTTAATTACCTATCCGACGATACCACACACGATGGGGTAGATGAGAAAAAAATATTCATCCCCAATACCTCAATATATCTACCTGTGCGGGGTAGGTACCACAAAAAAATTCAAGATTTTATTCTACAACTTTCTCGGCATCACCATTAATATTATTTGAGTTAAAGTGCGGACAGACAGACTGACATGGCTATAAAGGATCCTTGTTTACAATGGAACCCTAAAAATGGTGTTGTATGCGAGAGAGATAGTTGCGCAGCCCCTTAAAACTATAGCTATTAGTATGTTAACTGTAAGTCTCAATTGCAATCTGGCCGTCCCTTTCGTGTTGTGGTGAATTGAGTTGTGTGCGAGCGGGGTGACACGATTGCAATTGTGACTTATTGAATGGATTGAAATAGCAATGAATACGACCTCATTGTATTTTTTGTGCAAAGAATTTAATAATTTTGTTTGTCCGATTGTCGATTGTGTATGATCAACCTATACGGAATAAAAAAAATATACCTACATATCTACTTTTTATTAATTAACTAGCTGTGATGTAAACGCGCGGTTTTACCGCTGATGGAAAACGATTGTGATAAGGCTATGGCGCGTCGCCCACACGAGCTGGAGTCGAGGTGGCGTCGAAGCGCGGGCGCAAAAACGGCGCGCCGCTTCTACGTTTCCTTCAGGTACAAATGGCAGTGCGCCCACACACGAGTCGCGTCGCAGGACGTGGAGTCGAGGCGCAGGCGGGGCGGAGGTGCGGCAGGGGTGCTGTCCGCGACCGCGCCACGACTCCACCGCCATTTTGTCATTTTGTTTCGTGCGTAGACGTGTTTACACTGTAATGTGTGAAGGAAGCATAGCCGCCCGCGCCTCGACTCTAACATAAACACCACGCCTCGCCTGTGCCGCGACCGCGCCTCGACTTACCAGTGAGCGACGCGCCTATAACGTTCTCTGTCAACTTTTATCAAAGGGGAATTTACAGGCGCGAAAACAGACAAACACAAATGCGCTTATTATACGTTTATGAAAAGACTTGACTAAGACTTCTACGGCCTTACCGAAAAACGTTACTTAATTTTAAGCAATGCTTAACATATTTTGTCAACTTCTCGCTGACACGTAATGACATTTGCGGTAAGAAGATACGAGAATTTAAGACGTTCGTTAAAGTAACGTTTTTCGGTAAGGCCCCGTAAAAACGTCGAGCGCTCTTCATTTCCATAAAAAATAGGAGAAAACTGTTTTTTTTTTGCTCCTAATAAATATTCTTATTCAATTTTGATTATTCTGTATCAGCCCCCGAATTAAGCACTCATTCGGAATCTATATCTCCGTCTCTGTCATTTGCATAGAGATTGACAGAGACGGAGATATAGATTCGGAATTAGTGCTGAATACCCCTACCGATGGGTTGTTTACAAATGGCTATGCCTATACATTGTATGCTTTTTACAAATTTCGTTATAACTACGCAATTAAAAACAAACTAGATGAACAGCTATCGATAGTTTGAACACTTTGAACCATACAAAAAAAAACGATACATTTATTTTTATTTATTTAATCTGTTTTTTTTTACTGTATTATTATAGTACAAAAGTTTTCTCCTGTTATCATACAACAATAAAACAAAACGCGTAATGTACTGGTGAAAATTGCCGCAACCGCTATGTTCTTAATTAGGACTTAATATAACGACTACACCCTAACCCTTCTCACAATGAGAAGATGGCCCGTTCCCAGCAGTGGGACAATTTGTACAAACAGGGCTGATAAAAAAAATAACGACTTACTTAACCGACTGAATACTTAATAAAACACATGATTTAATAAACAACATTTATTCAAAAATTCTAACACTGTACAATCTCAATAGAGAATATGTTTATGTACACATAGATAACCATCTAAAAATAATACACAACAAAATTTACTAAATACATATTACATTTCCAAACGTATAATTTTGTACTTGAAAGAGCAAAATATATGCTAAATATAATATATCCCGGTAATTTGATCACTTATCATGAACACATAATACATACCTATGTATGTACCAGTCTATTTTCATACATGTCCAGTTATGTAAACGGCATTTGAGGACTAGTGACCAATGAGAACTATTATTTTCGAAATTACAAAATGTGATTTGTTTAATTTTAATTTTTTGAGTCAGTTTGTCAAATCATTTGCCTTCCCCACTTCGCTGCATGAATATTTCTACTATTTAGTTAATTATATTATCGCGTTTAAGACCGGAATATACTTATAATAGGGAATATGCACGATTTTTTATTTGCTCAATAAAAAGCTAACAAAAAATAGATCCGATCCACAAAATCAAAATATCTTCAAAAATAAGAAAGTTACAAAGTATTTCAATTTCATGTTAGACAGAGAGGCCATTGGGGAAGATGACGTCATACATCACGTGTGCCGTACAAATTCAATACAAACAGACTTTTCGCGGAAAAGGGACAGCACCCACTTAAAAACTTTAAATGTTTGTATCTCAGAACTTGGCAGATTGTTTTTTTTTTAGTATGTGTATTAAATTTTCGTATATTATCCACTAACACTATTATTCCTATTAAATAAAATTCATGCACATTCCCTATTGCGCGATTGTACACACGCAATATAATTGATCTTTGGACATGTTAGAAACTATATGTGTGCACAATTTGAATGTAAAAGTCGATCGACAGTTATAAATCACATCGTAATTTTAAATATTAATCTACATACATGTATAAAATTTGTAAATATTCCTTTTTATGGCACTCGAAATCCATCAAAAAATAGCTAGTTCGAGGATTCGCACATCGCATTTACATATGAAGAAAAACTGTGAACGTCTTACAGCGGAACCCTATATTCTGTCAAATCCCGCTTTGCCCTAATATTTCACTATAACTGCTGACATGTACGCGAATGAAATGAAAGGTAAATAAAATAGGGATATGGCTGTCTTGGATACTTATGTGTTATAAGTAAATACATATTGTTTCCCCATCCGACGCGCGCGATGCGTCAGTGTTCAGTCAACGTAAAGGATTCTTTGATTTAAGTTTCATGTTTCTAAATTGTCTCCCACTAAGGAAGCAAATTTAAAGCCGTATAAACAATGACATATCCAAGCGTATACAAGATAAAACTGAATTTGACAGCATATTGAGATACGCTATTACAGACTAACTTTTAATGTAGCCATCTACATAGCTTGCACCCATTCAAGGTTCTAAGATCGCAACTCTCATGTTTCGTGTACAAATGCACTCCCATAAATAGACGGTGCACTCGTAGACAGACGTACGTGGAGGACCGGTGCGGGGCGTGATGGCGGGGCTTAGTGCGTGCTAACTAATATGTCCTTGAATATTCAAAGACATGTTAAGTAGCACGCACTAGGCGATATGTCTAGTGTTCAAACAGTCTGACTGTAATTTATATTAGCTATAGGACAATACTACTTTAAATCACAACCACGTAAAGTAACTAGGAGGTGTACAATGTGTACATGGTGGCCGTAGCAAATAGTGAGCACCAGTGTTGAGCAATTAAAATCCTATCTCGTCAGTCCTGTTACGCTTCATTAGTGTCAGTTTTGAATGTGAAAACGTTTTTCAAAAGATTCTTCTTTTTTGTATTGGACCCCGCGATTAGCGATTTGCCAGTGTCAAGTATTGAAATATTTTCAAGTTTCTTGAAAAATACAAGTTATATAGTATTCTAGTCACAGTCTAAGTCACGTAAACAGTCATTTTCAAATTTAAGTCTTGCCTCAATAAAGTGATGGCGACTTTACTAGAAGCTTCTATGGAGTTTTGCCGACAACGTAAAATCACACGTTTCACTGCTTTATTTCACTTGTCCACACTCACGCGCTTGATCAAACACTTAATGAATAAAACACCACAATTTTTGTAGCATTAATGTTCAAAATAACACAAGTTTAATAAAATAAAACAAAGCAACAACATGTTACTAAGACGTTCCCGCCAAAACTCTTTCAAAAGGTTTCCAAGCGGTCACGCCAGGGTCTACACGATGAAACTCCACAGTTTGCGCTTCAAAGCAGATTCATCGCCAACGCTATTGCGTACAGTATTTCACGATTTAAGATTTTTACCAACATATAAAAATATTGGTATAATAATACCTATTGCCATGTAAAACATCGCAATAATACGGATCTATGATACTGTATCAGGCATGTATGATTAAAACAAATGTATTTCGGATCACAGATAGGTTACCAAAAATATTACATATTTTAACTACTGAACACTCGCTACAATATAAAAATACAAGATTTGAGCTGGGAAATATTAGGAACTCATCATGCCCTGTGATCCATACACGTTCCTACATAATCTCGATATGCAAACCATAAGTAGGATATTCAGATTTTTGATGAGCTAACTTATCAAAATTGACTTTAAGATTCTGGTGACGTAGGGTCGGATGTTCAATTTCTGATTAATGATATATCCGACCTTATGGTTCTCATCTCGAGCATTTTTGGGGTAAACTGTTTCTTGTGCCGACAATTATGCACTACCTCCCTAGTCCCTGCCAATTTTACCAAGATGGATTCAGCCGTGAAAGGTAACAGACAAATCACTTTCGAAATAATCCTATTGTAGGTACGTTGATATAAATCTCTTTCCATAATATTGTCTCACGTGGAGCAGTCAAGCACTTATGCCTCAATTTAGTAATCGATGTCAGTCGATATGTTTCCCGTCGTTCCATCTCTTATTTGATCGCTCGAACGCTTCTTTTATACAAGCTCTGGAAAAATAATAAAAAATAGTCATTCTTCGTCAAAGAATATTATAGTTGAAAAAACTGTAGTACAGTTTAATCACTAGTATAGGTGTCAGCCAGTCCTATAGATAACATTATTACGTAAGTGCAACCCATATGTAATGTATAGATATTTTTTTTGGTTAATTTTTCCCTATCGGGAAAGGCAAAGGGTGTCAAGCCCATACAGCCATCGTCTGATGTTAATTTTAATTTTGTTTCAATAATTTAGGCCATCGTGGCCAAGTTTTTTGTGTGTTTTTCCACGTGTTTTCATCATTGGTTGTAATGTATAGATGATACGTTTTAATTTTCTTTTTTTTTATTGGACCTACGCGATTAGCGATTTGCCAGTTTTAATTATTTAGATATCTTCAAGTCATGCATTTGATTGAACATTTTATGAATAAATCCCAATAATTAAATAAAGTAACACAAAATACGTAAATAAAACAGAGCAAAATTTTTCTATGACGTTCCCACCAAAACCTGACCATTTTAGTGTTATGTGTCATCGATTTGATAAATATTTTTTGACGTGATAACGTCTAATAAATCTATAAACGCCGACTGCACGCACGAAAAAGTGTCCCGTTACGCTCACTTTCGAGCTCAATTTTAATCATAAAAGTATGCAATCATTTCATCAATGTTTTGTTATGACGTTGTCATGTTTAACTATCGTCCGTAAACCGACTTTACAGACAACAAATTTCTAACAAATTTCAACAAATGTCTTCAAATATTTATTTATTTATTTATTATATAAAACAAAAAAAAACAAAAAAAATGCATCAAGAACGTGGAGCGATATCGCTGATTACGAATTTTTGGCATTTCAACAAGAAATGGGTGCTATTGTATATAGTTTCTATATAGTAGTTTACCTGAACACAGACTGGTGCAGTATGTAGGCGGAGACGTGTCCCGCGTCCACGTAGCGCACCTCAGCGCCGGGCCAGATCTCCTCGAGCGTGCCCACGTCGTCGCGCGGCACATACGCGTCGTGCTTTGCGCACACAGCTGCAAAACACTGACACTTCAGTTTTTTCTCCTATTTGAGATATTGGACTCGCGCGATTGGCTCATTTACCAATGAAATTAAATCACTTTTAACGGATTAGTATCAATACTTTGAAGATAAGTAATTTATTATTGAGTGAGTCCACCAGCATTGTATATGTATATTGTTACATTCATCGACATTATTTCATATACTGATTTTCGGGATTATTAGTTCATCAAATTAAACAATTTTTAACGGATTAACATAATATATACATACACGCTATGAAAATTATATATATCCGTAAATGTATATAATTATATTATATCCGTCTAAAATTGTTGAAGTTTAAAGGTAATAGAATATATTAAAGAACAAGTCTAATACATACCTATGATAAGTGAAGTGTCGAACGGCACAGAAAAATTACTCAAATGCGTACACTCGTCCATAATACCCCTCATGAACTGCAACGCCTCTCTATCCCTCCAATGTATTTTACTTATATCTATCTTTTTCACACTCGGCTTCATGAACGGTATGTGGATCCATTCGGAAGTGATATCCGATATATTCCACGTACCCTTCTCTTTCGGTTTAGCCTTTTCTAGTTCTGTGCTATGTTGAATATCTTTCATAGTATTTTTTTTATCTGTGACTTTGTTTTCTAAATTTGTTTTCACGGTAGAAGTTGATTTAATTGTGTCTATTTCTAGGGGGCTGGTTTCGTCGGGTTGCGCCTCGGTAACTGATTTCAATTCACATGTTTCATGCTTTATACTAGCTGGGAAAGAAAAAGATGTTTATTTTTACCAGACTGCGTAAGAAAGAGTGTTATGTTTTTCGAAGGTATGTGGGGAAACATACATACACATGTATGTTTCTATATGATCGTCTCCAGCCTAAACGGCTTAACCGATTTTGATGTGCGAGGTGTCGTTAGATTCGTCTTCACTACCTGTGTGCCGTAATTTTTTATATAATATATCAATCGCAAAAAAAAAAGCAGGGCATTCCTGCAAATCATATTATGACGTTACAGAATATCTTGCAGATAAATTTATAAGTACCTCTAGTGTACCTTAATATTATATTATTTTTCGATTATAGAAATTAGTTCATTTGACTTGTAATTTTTTTATATTTATCAATAAAGTATCTGTATCTGTAGATCAATTTTGTTGTGAGAAGTATCGTTAAATTCTCCCTGTCTTGCAGTGTCATAGGCATCATTTCAGCCACAAAATGTCCATTGCTGGACATAGGCCTCTCCAATGCATTCCCAAGAAGACTTGCATCCAGCATCTTCCTGCCACTTGCATGAAGTCATTTGATCATCTTGTGGCGGATATTCCTACGGTGTGTTGTCTCCACTCGAGAATTTTTAGACTCTTTCGACTATCTGTTCTAATCCGCTGTACCATATCGGTGATTTTCGTACATCTACATATCTCGTCACTTTTGATTCGATCTTGCATAGCCCTCCCTTAGCTTCTTACGATATTTTGAACTTCTTTTAAAGGCCCATAGTAATTAATCACATCATAGGCAACATTTTTTTGATAATTAAAAAACTACAAAATACAAATATCTTACTCTCTACATACCATCTGTCGTAATAAGTAATTTTACGATAATTACTCTGAAGAACGTTTACTTTGCACATACTTCCTCTTCAAACCACTCACATAACAATACAATATCAAACGTACACTATAACAATCGCTTTTATGCAGTCGGGTATTTAGTTTTTCAACAAAAAAATTATATAAGCAAGCACCTACTTGTTTTATAATCCCGGCATATAGAAAAAGCTCGTCAAATATAAACTTACCAACTTTACACTTAAGAAGAACCTCTTTGATCCTCTCTTCAGTCAACTTGTTAATGTTATCTATATCCTGAGGATCCAAAACAAACTTCTCGTTCGATATCAACTTTTCATACAACTCGTTACTAATTTTACATTCGTCTAGTAACTTTTTTAATTCCTTATTTAAATTTTCTAAGTCCTGTAAAGGGTCAGCCTTCGCTTCTATATCTATATTAGGCACTTTAGTAAAGTTTAATTTGCTTACATCTTTGACTTGAGCATTACCTTTCTCTTTATATGTAATATCTACTTTGTTATTTGTATTAAGGGTTTTATTTTTTTGTTCGTTCTCAATATTTAGAGGGTACTGCGAGTAGGTCCGCGCGAATTTCTTCCCGGCGAGGAACGCCTCGTCGACTATGGTCACCATTTTGGACAGTTTTTCTCTGTAGATTCCATCTGATAAGTATTGGTCTTCAAGCAGGTCCCAGTTTATAGAATGGGACATCACACCCTGCAAGTAATTTTAGACTTTAGTTAATACAAGTCACGATTTCACGCTATATTTGATTGTGTTTGTGTTTAATTTCTATTTATTTCCTAAGCAAGATTTCCGCGTTGTCATAAAAAACCTAGCAAAATAACTATATTTGATCTGCCCCGGATCGGACAGGATTTCCACATTTCCGCTGGATGAAATGTCTACACATTGCATCCATCGAAAATGTGAAATAAAATTTCCTATTAAAATACAAATATTTTATTAACATAAGTATATCCTATTGATAGTAAATATAAAGAAATCGTAGGAATTCTATAGAATGACGTAATTAATACATTTCCGGTAATATACATATACGGACATATAACCATGGAGATCTTATTTCAACGATATTTACCTGTAAGAATACAGCGGAGGCCGTCGACCACGACAAGCAAGGTACGAGTACCAATGGCTTAGGCCAATTCGTTGCTGCGAGTGACGCCATCTGTAGTGACAAGTTTAGAAAATTTAAAAACTCCCGACATAAAACGGCTTATCTAGTATATTATACCTTCTATTATTAATCAAACAACAGGACAAAACTGTTTAAAAAATATTATAAATATTCTGAATATTATGGTGCAGAAAACAATCTTCTCATGTTGAATGGATAATTTACTTGGATGACATTATTTTTTTCAGTCATTTTGTTTCAAAAACCAAACCAAGGGGCCGATTTTGATGAAATTTATATGCAACCTGAAAGAATATTATTTGAATCCTTAAAATTAAAAAAAATATAAATCGGTTTATAGATGACACAAAACAAACAACAAATACAACATAATTGATAAAACAGAATTAATAATTGATTGTTAATTGACCTCCTGTCAATTTACGGCAACAATGATTTCCTCTTCGACGCCCTAGGGGGACGAAGCAAGGGGTTTAAGTAAATTTATACAGGCTGACTGTGTAAACACTAGCAATATTCAAGGGCATGTTAATTAGTGGTTATATAAAATGTATAAAGAAATAAAACCGAAACAAATTCTACAAAAAACCTAAAAAAAACCGGTTAGTTTTTCCCAAAATTCCAGAATTTATGGACGCCTTGCACTCACGCACCGAGCGAGTGCAAGTCACAACTACGTAGATACGTTGCGCAGTAATCGCGCGACTTACGAGTACATACATGAACTCTATACGCGCGTGGTTTGAGTGTCCGTAATTTTTGTGTGTTGCTCAGGATAGTTAGGTCAAATATTAACCACCTATTTTGTTTAATTATTTGGAATGAGAATCGAGAACTGAACACCTATATCTATATTGCTAATTTTCAGTCACCCTGTATAGTCAATAAAGGTATACGAACGTGTCCCCCCATGGACAGGCCGGTGACGCCGAGTGGACCGAGTCCGTTGCGCTCGCACCAGTTGAATAGCACCAACGACTCCAGAATTAGGCACCCGCCCATCACGAATATATCGGACACGTTGTGCAGAGACGAACGACTGGAATCATGTACAACAGTACTAACACATGATCTGATTTGTTCGGAGCAAACCTTCAAAAGCGTTTTATTATGAAAACTACAGTGGTTGTTACACATTTTTATTTGAACCATTTACGGGTCTATTTTTGAATCAAAATCTCCGATTATAGATTCAACCGTATACGGCGGTCTTTTTCAAAAAGAGCAGCGCAGACCAGTACTAGACGTCCTTCGGGAGTGACGTCTACGCTACATCTTTTTAAAAACACCACAGTATGCGGTTGAAACCATAGTCCGCGATTTCGACTCAAATATAGACGTGAGTAGCCCGTCAATCGTCCAAATTAAAATTTTCAAAAGTTTTGGCTATAACGTCACAGCGAACATTCAAAGTACCTACTAGCCATGTTCGGGAAACTACTATTCACAGGAAAAGTTTATTTAAAAAATAAAGTTTGATCCATTTAATATTGAACGTTCCATTCACAGACAACATTTTTTCGCTAGAAAATATCGATTCGTGTATTAATACTGAAATAAACAATAAACGCTCAGCCAGGCAGGCACCGACCCGAAAGCAATCAATGGAGCACTTGCACATTTTTGATTACGTAGATTTGTAAGTATTGATAATATTATCTAATAAATAATTTCGAAGAAAAAAAATTATGCAATTGAATGAAAACTAATGAAGACATATCAGTGTACCGTAAAACTGTAGAGTGGTAGTGAATGCAATCGCGTGGTTTGTGACGTAATCACTAGTAGTCAGCCTCGCGCGCTCGTATATACTATTAATGTATTCTGTGCTTACACACGCATAAAGTACGGACGCCGAGCAGGAAGAATTTCGTACATTGACCTATGATTACCTATCTGTCACTCCCGCGTGATTATTTTGCTATCGCGCTCGCACAGGTGCAACGACCGGCCCCTGTGCGAGCGTGATAGCAATATAATCACGCGCGAGTGACAGAGATAGGTAATCATAGGTCAATGTACGAAATTCTTCCTGCTCGGCGTCCGTATTTTACCTACAAACGTTCTAGCGTGTGTGCTGTTATATTCTGATATCACCGACCATAACTGCAAACGGTCGCGTTTTAAGCGTGACAAAAGAAAACTTCAATAACTTCTCTTATTTAATAACGGATTACACTCATCCTACAAAATAAAATAGTCTACAAATCCTAGTAGACACGTCTATATACTTGAAATGCAAATATCTCTAGCGTGCATGAGCCTCATTGTCACTTCCATCGCAAACATAGACATGCCACAAATGGACAAATTTAATGGCATGTATAAGTTTTGCGTATAAGTTTTGCATCTTTCGGTTCCGTATCGGTCTATTTCGCCACAAACGCAGATATCATCCCTCGCACGATACATAATATCATGTCAAGTTGATGTCGACAGGCCAATGATGATGATGATGAAATTTAGGTGTGTCATTACGTCATTAAAAACAAGCATACCGACTTTAAAATGTATCCTATAAACATAAACTAAAAAGTTACATAAATAAAATATCAAAAAATATAATTAACGCATGCGATGACAAAAATAACTGGCCAATCACATGTAGAGATGTACATATGACATATATACGACAGATTTCCGTCGCCAAATCCAGATACAAAAAGATTACTTGGCGTGCATCGGTTGTTAATTAAAAAAAACCTTTACTGCAATTTTGACCAAACAAAAGGAGAAAGCTATTCAGTTTTCGATGACTTTTTTTTCTAAGAAGAGTAGCAAAAATGCAGTCAGCTCGCCTGTTTATGTTGGTATCGCCATCTAATTTTTCCCATTGTAAAATTTACTATGCGAATTTTATGATGTCACGACAATCCGCTTCAAAAGTTTAAAAAAGGATTCATCATCATCATCATCATCGTTACAAGTCCATTGCTTGACATAGGCCTCCTCCATGGATTTCCAATGAACCCTATGGAAGCGGCCTGTATCCAGCGTCTCCCTGCCATTTGTACGAGGTCGTCTGTCCACCTTATGGCTGGTCTCCCTGCGCTCGGCTTGCCGGAACGAAGTCTCCACACGAGAAGTTTTCGAACTTTCTTTGCTTTAAAAAATGTTTAAAAATATAAAAAAAACATGTCATCAGTCACAAAAATACTGAAATTGGTTCCATAAAACAACTACAACTCGCATTATGCTGAGCTGGGGCCGGATTGTGACAAAAACATTATTTTGTGTGTATGATTTTTTATTTTCTGTGTGTTTTTGTTACAATAAATTTATGTCTGTCTATATAGTTCAAAGTTTCAAATAAAAGCATAAAATAAGGTAAAAACTTCTTTTACGTACCTCTTAAAGGCGATTAGATAAACTTAGCAGTAGACACATTTTCGTTCAGCATTGACTGTCTTTCACAGACTTTCAAATGCATAACGTATTTGCTTATGTTACTACGTACATTTGATCTGTAGGTTTCCGGAGTCCATAGAACGGATTCTCAAGTATGATGCCGCCGATGCCGGCTTCTTTGATCAATGGCTTCACCATCAAGTTTCGCCGTCGCCAGAAAAACTGAAAACAGAAAACATGTAAGGATGACTTCCGAACGCCAAAATTTCCACATTTGAACATTTATTTACATGTCTAACATACTTATCAATATGACAATAAAATTATTTTCAATATTTTGCGATACGGTTTTCAGGAGACTGACGAAGTTCGTAAATTATTCAAAAGTATGTTCATTAATTTTATCTCTAGTAAAAAGTAGTCGCATGCGAGGCACGCATTCACACATCTTTTCCCCCCTTTAGTGTGAATTATTTTCCTTGTAAGGAAAATGTGATATGTGCTAGATATAGTCTATCACATTTGTAAGGAACTAGTGCTAATAATCTCTATGTAAAATGCTGTGACATACGAACAGACAGGCAGACAGACAAATGGACGGACAAGGCGAATTTTTAAGGGTTTTTCGTAGTTTCTACGGAAAACCCTAAACATGCTACGCGCCGAGCGCTGTCTTTCCGTAAACGGAGAAAACTTCAAAAGCACCGAGTAAAGCCCCGTATAGTCCTGAACCAGTCCTTTTAAACGAGTTTTGCCAAATCTCAGCGTGTTTGGAACAATGGGAAGTTATCGGAATGATATTGGAATATCAGCATGTTTATTATCCATCGCATGGCAAGTCATAAATAGATGAGATATTGGTATCATATCTGCCATGCGTATGGCAAACCTATAAGCAAGTGATTTATCAGCGCGTCACGCATTAGATAACTAATACCTTGAATGACGCTCGCGCCCTCTAATCTTCCTAATCTTGGATGATTGCCAAATGTTTATACAAATACATTATTACATTGTTGACAATTCTCTTTTTTTGCCAACTGCCAAATGTTTATTGGCCTCACAGTCGGAAATATACCTGTCTTCTATGGGAAGGTTGTGGGTTCAATCCCCACCCAGGAAAAACATTTGTGCGATGAGCATGGATGTTTGGTCTGTGCCTGGATGTTTCTATGTATCATAAGTATGAATTAAAATAAAACCGGACAGCAAAAAGTTACAGCCGAATATATCGTAAAAATTGCACATTTCGACACTCACAAGGGAATCAAAACCTATGGGGTACTTCGCGTTGACCTAGAACTATGAAATTTGGCAAGAAGCATTGTGTATAGTATAGTACACATATAGGAAAAAATTCGAAAACTGGACATTTTCAATTTAATCATAAAAAATTTGGGTCTTTAAGCAAGGAAGGAGGGTTCAAATTTTAAAGTGCTTTAACCATATCATGTGGGGTATAATATGAAAGAGCTTAATTAGTACAAGCTAAAACAGGTTTTTAAATATTTTTACCATGTATATTTATGAAGGAAAATATAAAAAAATATATAATTTCCCTCTTTTCTACTAGTTTGTATGGAACCCTTGGTCCCTTGGGCGAGTCTGACTCGCTCTTGTCCGGTTTTTTAAAAGGTGTAAATTTTATCCTCTGTCGCCCCTGGTCTATTATAAATAATGATAAAATTAATTAATCAACTGGATACCTTGCAGCCTTGCTTAAAGTCTCTTGCATGAACCTCATTCCTGCTTTTATTTAAATTGTAAAAGTAAAACATACATGGTCTCCTGTGCCTGCTAGATGTAGACATACTGGCTTTACTCCTTTTTCTGGCCAACGGATTGGCAACAATGCCTGAAAATGGGCTTTTTGTGCAATCTCTGGGACTATGCCCGGCAGATAGCGTTCTAGAGGGGTTATAAAGTAACCTTCTAGCAGCTTACAGTCAGATAGGGTTTGTTCCTGCAAAAATATTCTTTATGGCCTAATTGGTATGTTCAAAATACAAATAAGCAAATACTATAGCTTTTAAATACATTGAAATAATAAGTGTCTTTAGTAAAGAAAAAGAAAATACCCAACTGCATATGTGATTTGTGTTATGTAACTCACACTTAAGTTACTCTTGATATAATGTTGACTTGTTATAATTGATCTAGATATAATGTTTTGGAGATAAAGTATGTGCAAAGCCACTTTAGAACATATTTAAACAATCATTATTTAGAAAAGATAATTAATTGTCGAATCACTTTTTTGTTATGAAAAAAAAATGTTGATAGTTATGAAAAAGTGCATTTTTAAATTTTTGCAAAAGCTGTATTATTTTATCATCAAAAAATGTGTAACCCTGATACCCTGTGATACCCTGAGAGTAACCCCTGTGTACTAATGTCTAATGACATGTTGCAAATCAAAATTGATTAAGCCGTTAAGACTGTAGGAGGTAATACAGAAATATACATACATACCCACAAACACACATACTTAAAATAATATACATACACCCGAAACTTAAGTAGGTAACCGTACTTCTTTGCAGTTGGGTAAAAGATACAAACAAAATGTATCTATAGAATTCAACTTACAGTAAACAAATAAATTATTTTTACCTTTGTGATAGTCACCGGGTAATCTCTTTCCACTAATTTAAAGCACTCATCTCGATTTGAAACTACTTTTCTGAATTCAAATAACCTAAAAAGTGTTCCAAAATTTTACATAATATAACCTGGAGAAAAATTTCGGCAATTGTGTTGTAGATTGTAGATACATGTTACACAACGCAATATTAAATATGAGGTGATGCTGACCTTTTAAGATTCTCCGGCTTGCCCCAACCTTTAGTGAAGAATTTAGTCAATAATATGCTCCTATAAACTGCATCCAATTTACTAGTGGACATTTTTTGTTGAAAGGATGGATGTGTAGTTATTTCGTCTCTGATACAGTCAGAATTTATGGAAATTCGCAGCTCTTTAAATTTAATTCAACACATTTTGGTCAAAGATTTTGGTTGGCTGTAAGAAAATAAAATAATGACAAAAAAGTTTTTTTTAAATTTTTTATTTATTCATAGCCGTCCGTGGATACACGTTCATTAGCCGTGACAAAAATGAGTGAGTTAACATCACAAAAACTGGCAATACTTGTCTTTCCTATGAGTTTTCCAAAAGCAGCCTAATCTAGCTGGATTCGACTAGCGACTTCCTTTTCCTGAGACCCTGAGTGTCCAAGAAAGATTGTGCTTAAAACTGTTATCAGGAAATACAGAAATCTTTAATATAACTCTATAAGAGGATATTCCACGAAGAATATCTAGAAAATAATGTACAAGACATGTCTACAATGACGATGCTAATTGGATGCACATAAATAGCAAAATGTAGCTTCATCGTTACTAACTGGCACTGCCAGTAAACTTTGAATGAACTGACTATTATTATTCTTTTTATTCATGACCATGGTCATGAATAAAAAGAATAATAATAAAGTAACTGTGGGCCAATGAATGTGTATCTGTCTATGACGTCTATGAATAAGTAAATAACCCTCCTTCTTACGCAATCGGGTAAAAAAACTTGTATAAATAGGTCTTGTATCCGCGGTCTGATGATTGTGAAAAAAAAGTATAAGCGTCAAAGTTTTAAAACTTTTTAATAATAGTCGCCTCTAGTTTAACATTTATTTAACCACTATGTAATATTTATTTACGGAAAACAATAAATCAAGAAGGTACCTCATAATGATCTATGTGTAGCAGAATATCGTACATTATTATTTCAGTGCAATGGTTTAATTCGAAAATGGGCGCTTTTACACTTGCAGACAACGATAACGACCAGTCTGTGATAACGACACTTATAACTATACCGACATGACATCGTGAATGTCGTCACAATACATACATACATATACATAATACATGTCGTCGTATACATAGTACCTATCCTCTATTAGTTTGTGGTCACAATTTTCGTGAACGAAATCATCATCAACAGTAGGTAACAGTCTCGAATAGTCTCCGTACTCCGATGATTATTATCGAACTCCAGATAATTATCATCAGCAGGTTTAAATGGTCACTGTACTCCAGATCATCATTATCATCAGAAGTAGTCTCGATATAGTTGTCCATACTCCAGGTCATCATCATAATAATTATGAGCAGTCTCGAATAGACTTCCGTAGTCATCGTACTCCAGATCTTCATCATAATCATCTAGTCTCCGAACTCCAAATCATCATCAGAAGCAACCTCGAATAGACTCCGTCCTCAAGATCATCATCATCAGAATCAAATACCGTAGTAGTCTCTAATATTCTCTTTCCTCCAGATAATCATCACCTCCAGATAAGTTTTGGGGTACCTCAGGGTAGAGTGTATAATTATTATAAACATTTTTTTAATGTATATCAATTTAAATACTTATGTATTGACCTACTTCAAGAAACGTCCCTCTTTATAAAAGCGAAAGTAATTATGTCTATCTGTCTGTCCAACTGATATAGCTGAGAGACCTGGAAACGGACATAGGCAATTTAATTTTCATCATCATCGCCGTTTTTCATCATCACGCGGATGAAACCGCGGGTCGCAGCTAATTATTATACATGTTCCGTCTTATAAACGGTTAGAAACGCTGAATGAGCCCATTTTAATTAAGCAGTGTTTTGTTCCGTTTTCGCGCATGACAGTTCCAGTGTGACAGAAAGTGACAAGTCCATATTCAGTGAATAACATTGCGTTTAAAGTTATGACGGATTTTATGAATAACAACACGCATGGCAACAACACTAAGAAACCGAGTATAATAAAAATGTATGATATTAAATATGTGTAGGATGACACGGTTTTCTTTTTTTAGGAAACTGGTCGACTTAAAATAAAAATAATAATTTTGGACGCGGATGTACTTAATTAATATTGAAAGATAAAAGGTGAATCTCGGTAGCTTTTTCAATGAAGCAATTAAGTGAACGGATTTTTATTAAGTACTTACATTAAAAATAAAATAATTAACATTTCAAGAGGTTTATTTCGCTTGAAGGTTGGGTCAAGTGTCGCACTGTCGCATAGAGAAGGCAGTAACGTCCTTCTATTCTAGTATTTCTAGCTAGATATGGCATGCATTTTAGGAGGTTCCTACAGGGTGCCTCCTATGGTGCCAAAACAATGGTGCCGCCGATAAGTCAGTCTGCCGTGCTATCGGCAGACAAACTTATCGGCGGCACCATTGTTTTTAAGTATTTCACAATATTCATAGGTTTATTTTTTTTTATACATCTCATCGAAATCTAAGGAAAGAATTTGTATGCGCATAAATATAATTTTAATAAATAAAATACCTAGGTACTTAATGCACAGTCATGTTGTATTGTGTTGTGTAGGTCCCATTTGAACATATCGTCGCTCTAACGGTCCTATCTCATTTTTCAAATAATAAAAATTGGTATTTTGAATGCTAATACTTTAAAGTATCAATGTGAAATTAAAATGTAAGTAACCTCTATGAAAGGTAATATCGTATGCATACCTATGCAAAACATCCAAATTTTAATATTGTTGACAAATACAATTTAATGTCAGAACCAATAAACGTTTGTCCTGAACAAATGACTGAAATGAGATAGGACAGTTAGTCCTGCGAGCGACGATAAAATTATCACCTTAAGACAGGATTGCTCTAAATTATACCGTCGGCGATTGCGATTGACTGATGGAATAAGGGGTCAGCTCTTGTACTGTGTATTTTGTCTCTATTTCTGACGTCTCTATTTTTTATACGTTTACTAATGGTGTATGCTTCCGTGCGTCGCTATCGCTCACCATCACAAATTATTTAAATAATTTTTATTTTGAACTGAAATATCGTACATACTACTCGGTAGAGTTATTAAGCTCTCGCGAACATCCGTTTGAGTATCCCTGTCTTAAAAGAGCTCACGCTAGTTACCATTGACAACAAACAAATGACGTAAGTATTGTGGGTCGAATGAGTCAAACTATTGAAAAAATATTATTTTGCTCCTAGCCTGAGCGCCAAAAAGTTATGCTAAACCTGGTATTTAAGATATTGATTGGCTTTTAACCGAATAATATCATCAGGATGTTACGAAGAGGGACCTGTCAGGTACCTTTTTAGGCGTTTTTTATTGCTTGTAAGTCTGAAGTGTATTATGTACTATTAAGTGCCATAAACCACATATTTTATGTGTGATTAATATGATACAAAATGAGCCTTCTAGAGTAGATGGATTACTTATTTGGTATGTATGTAATTATTTAATTTTGTGAATTGATTAAGCGATAATGTACTTAATTGTTAACACTTAACACACTTGTTAACACTTACGTAATTTTTATAATGACACATAAATCTTAGGTCAGATGCTCATATGTTAGGTTCAGAACCGTTTGATATTATGTTAATATTTATATCAAATTCAAATGTTATATAAGTAAAACAACACCCTTTATTTCATTCGTCACCTTTTCCGAAACTACGAGAAGGGATAGATTATAATAAGCTAATTTTCATCATCATCCGTGAATCCCACACACAATCATCCACAATCATCCCACAATGATGATGAACATTAGTTATGATAGTTAGAGATAAAATTAGATTATGATGAGGTATATAGTGTCTAGTATAACTAGAATACCTACTATACCTATAATAGATAATTGTATGTGTATGTAATGTAAGTAAACACGGTTGCCCGAGTGATGGTGGCGTAGGTATAAAACCAATAAGTTAATGAATTTGCTATTTCTGGCCACGAATGTTTCTGGTGTGTTTGGGCATGCGTGAGTGTCGCGTGTCATCTAGCGGGCAAACATGGAACCTTTAGAACATAAAAAAGCCTGTTTGTAGTACAGCTTTTTTATGTTTAGCTTTTTAGCTTTTTTATGTACACCAATGTACACTAAAGGTTAAGGTACACCAATAGGTACAAACTTTGTACCTATTGGTGTACAGTAAAGAAAATAATTATTTATCTAGACATCAGAACCATAAAGTCGGATGTTCCATTTTTTGAGGACTGGGACATCCGACTTCATGGTTCTGATGTCGAGATAATAGAGTGATAATTTATATGATATCATGCTTAAGCAGTAGCAATTAAAGTAATATGTGGCAGTCCGCAATATAGAGAAAAAGTATGGATTTTGAAGTTCCTAAAAACAAGGAAAATGGTAGGTACATAGTTTTCGTTTACGCCAAAGTAAAATAGCAAGAATTGAACATGAGTAACTGGCAGGGAAATCCTAAAAGTGATGTCATACGAATACGTAACTTATTTACTTATAGATGACTTAACCAAATATGGCAACAAAAGTACAAAATTGTCAGCCTACCTATCACCAAATATAGTAGGGCCACAGATTACAGGCAGGACATAATCCGCAAGTCTGTGTAAACGAGAAATGAATAAGGTGATCGACTTAATTTATTAAGAGAACCATTTTAGCCCTCAAAAATAGTTGGTTTACGTACCTACTTAGATAGACGCCCAGGTTTGATTTTTTAAGTGTTATTACTCACTTTTCAGTTAATTAGATTATTTAGAGGTCAGTTTTTTTATTTTTTTTTTATTTATTAATTTTAATAATATTTACTCGTTTTGTTTGAAACTAAAAATCGTATTCACTAAACTTCACTGGATATGTTCGTTTAATTTTCAAACACATTTTTCTACTATTGTAACGCCTAATTTTTGAGTTATAAAGTATGCCAGATCCTTTGACATAGTATGAGTGATAAACCTGCCGAATTTCGTTTAAATCAGCTCAGTAGTTTGTACAGCGTCGTTGACACACTCATATTTTAAAATTAAAAAAACCCGGACAAGTGCGAGTCAGACTCATCAGTAGATAAAGGGGGAAATTATATTTTTTTTATATTTTCCTTCATAAATCGAAAAATATACATCGTAAAAATAATTAAAACCCTGTTTTAGCTTGTGCTATTGAAGCTCTTTCATATGATACCCCACATGATACGTTTTATTCACTTTAAAATTTGGACCCTCATTCCTTGCATAAACACACCATTTTTTTGTGATTAAATAAAAAAAAAACAGTTTTCGGATTTTTTTCTATATGTGTACTATACCACAATGCTTCTTGCCAAATTTAATAGTTCTAGATCAACGGGAAGTACCCCATAGGTTTTGATTCCTTTGTGAGTGTCGAAATGTGCGTTTTTACGACATATTCGGCTGTAACTTTTTTTTTACTTAAACTGAGAAATTTGATTTTTCTTTCTGCAGCAAGAAACTATGGATCTGCATAATATATCGTTTTAATTTCAACACGATACCTTCACGCGTTCCCGAGTTACAGGGAGGCAATTCAGTTATTCAAAACCGATCCGTAACTGAACCTTAGGCGAAGCGTTTCCTGTCTACTGCTATCATTTTTTGATTTAGTAACGAGCGAAGGACGTGTCATGTTTCATCAAATGTGTCAATTGTATGACATAAAAGTGACGGAATCAAAAAAACTATGGCGGCCGACGGGAAACGCTCCACATATGGTTCGGCTATGGAGCGGTCTTGGATAACTGAATTGAACCCCAGGTCTAGACACCCGGACGAATGGACAGACAGACAGACGGACAGACGGACAACAAAGTGATCCTATAAGGTTTCATTTTTTTTTTCTTTTGAGGTATGGAACTCTAAAAATGTCTATATCTTGAAAACTACTGTACCGATTTTGATAAAACTTACAGTGACTTCTACAGTGTAATAAAAAAGAAAGATTTTTTGCCATACGACTTCTAGTTTCGGCGTAATACGTGGACAAACATACAAACATAGACAGACAAACATACATACACTTATGAAATTTGGCACACATGTTTAGAAGCTGGTATAGACTAACATATACAAAACTGTGCGGTTCTGCCAATATTACATGCATACAGGTCAAATTAATTGATAACCTCCTTTTTTGAAGTTGGTTTAAAATAGTCCCCATCTTAATGCACCTAAAGTAAGAGGTATTAATTCTTGTCTAACTATTTTATAATTAATTTTAGTCTTAGATATAATAAATAATGAAAAAAAAAATTGTAGAAACCGATCATTAAAAAAGAAAATAGGTAATTTACAAGCTTAAAAATGTATCAATTAATCAGTTTAAACAATAAAATAATAAGTTAAAATCAACGTGTTTAACATAAAAGTTCGCAAAGATCATAGGCCCTGCGTAGGCGCAGGCTCTGGTATAAGGCGATCGCACAATCTTCACAAAGTTGTTTCCTCTTATCGCGTTGACGTACAGACGTAAGTGTCAGTGCTTAGCAAATATTGCAAGTAGTGGACAGTGTTTTTTTTTTTTGCAATGTGAGTAAACATGAGTGAAGATGAGTGTAGTATTGTTGGTAAAATTCGCAAAAGGCTGAAATAATTTTCTTAAAATATGTTATACTCATATATTTAAATCTATCTTTATTACAAGTATTTATCTAAATGTAAGAAATTAAAAAAAAAAAAAAAATGACGAAACCTTTTAGTTTAGTGTAAAATTTTAGAAATATGATTAGTAAAACAGAAAACTACGGAAGTACAAATCATTTAGAAATTAGAATTTAAGCCATTTAGACATGAATCTAAATAAACTAATAAGAGTGTTTGAATTTTGAAATTACTTTCCACCCTAGAGGATAAAATGAACTTTTCCACTCTAGTATTACAGGGAACCGAACTTTACGAGCCAGTAAAGATGAAAAATCTTTGGTGCTACGTCTATACGTAACAAATAAAATACCCTTAGGTACTATTACCTAAGGGTAATTTATTTGTTACTTTGTGTCATGTTATATTATATGTAAGTATGCTATGTTAGTGTATAGCTTTTATAAATGCATTTATACAAATTCGAATCATAGCAAGACATTTAAAATTGTAGCCATTTAAGAGTATACATTTAACGTATAGCAAAGACACATTGATATTTTTTTCAATTAGAGCCGTTAAACCCGATCTCCCATTGATAGATAACGTACGAATGTATCGAACAATGCATTTCAACTGTACTTAGTTTACCTAGATGATTCATTGATCAACTCTGCGACCTTCAATACTCTCAAGGTTCTGGAGTGCGTACAATATGGAATGAATTCATTCATTCAAACAGGTAGCCATAATTGATATAAATAGTACTTTACCTTCATACTTTGTTTAACCAGATGATATCTTGTTGGTACTAACTTGTTGGTGAAATAATAGAATCATATACGAAATCAATGAATGTCTTTGTTTAAATCAGCGTTCAATATTACTAATAGATAATTAATCTGAGAATTTTTTGTTGATGTTATACCATATTTTGTTTAAACATAGCGAGGTTGAGCGATGCAATGATGACTTAGATAACGATAGTAACTTTAGGAAATTTAATAAAATATTGAAATTTGTGGCGATTTCATTAGAAACCTATTCCTATAGCTTCGCACCAAATGAGAATTTACAAAATAATAATCTATTAATTTAATATGAAATGAATAAACACGGTTTACTACGAACTACGAATTTTGTAAGTTTTTGTCACTTAAGTATTTATTATTACTAAATATGATTCAATAACTAAACGAGAACTGGCGTTTAGCTGTAAGTCTGTGCAATGAATAAAATTTTCAATTGTGTATTTTTATCTTCGTAGGTAACTTAAGCCAACATAAAATTTTAAAAAATCAATCATATTATAGCATTTTGGAAATCTGCATCTCCTCATACAGCTATGATTTCTAAAGCTCAATTATTAGAATTCTAGAGTAAATATATACATACGGACTAAGCAAGACAATTTGACGAGGCTACTAAACTAATTAGATTATTTAATTAGTATATAATTATTTATCTAGACATGAGACATCGTTTGCGTAGGAGCATCTCTGTAATTAGAAATCAGGTTCTGTATCCAAGGATTGCTGATTGTGTTTACATAGTTTTTTTTCCATTTATTTATTTATTTAACACAAAAATATATTAACGTAGTCTTTAGAGGTCTAGATAAATTAAGAACTTAAACTACGTATTTCAGAAATATCAAATCGGATAAAACTGTTTAAAATAAAATACAAATAGATGAGTAGTTACCTATTCCAATACCTACATATATTAATTATCTCTAAAAAAAATATGCAAGTACTTGAGTGAGTGTGGGTATTTGAATTGGCACAAATAGCCTACATGAGCAAAGTTACGATAGATTGTTATGTTTCTAGTACTTTAATTTCTTAAAAGTAATACTACTAAGTGCCTAATTAAATTAAGTTAGTCGGTGATTTTCTGTCCACAGATGGCTGGGCAGCTATTTTTGGTGCCTGTAGTACTGTTAGCCCTGCAGTTTGGCGTTGACGGTAAGATTTTAGAGCTTGATAGCTTGATAGCTGTAGGCATGTTCACGAAAGATTACATATCGCGGAGGAAAATGATGTATGGTAGAGCCTCTACATTTTCCTCCCCGATAAATGATGATGTAATAGCTCTACCGTAGAGCTACAGTCGATTTCAGTTCTATATAGATATTTGTAGAAGACGTCTCAATAAAGATGTTTTCGATCATGTGTCTCTACATTTACCTATTGCAGGGTAAACGGATAGATATATTTATTTATTAAATTCGAAAGTCATGTTAATCAAACTTGCTTTCTTTTGTAGTAGGACATACTAATATAATATTATATATTGATATAATATTGCGTGTTCTATGCTTATTTGTACTTTTTATGATATAGAACAATAGCAAGTGTCTTTAGTGTTTTATGAGTAACAAAGTGGAAGAAAAAAGTAATGTAATACCTGCCTACATAAAAGTTATATCATCATGAAATCATTAATATAGATGCCCATATTTGTGACCTGTGGGTGTGGTGCTATTTATAATATTGTGTTAAATAAGCATATTTTATATAAGGATATAGCGCAGTAGGTATAAATCTTATAAAATATGCCTAGGTAACCGCGGTTATCCTAGGTTGACCTAGGTTATCTTTTTTATAACATACTTGTCAAAAGTGTTTAAATATTGTACAGTCAAGTCAGTGTTATATTATATTCAAGGTTTCTTTATTATTTTGCATTGAGCTGTATGTATGTATACGTAGATACAGCTCAGTGTTATTTTGTATTTTTTATTAAGTATATCATATCTAAGTTACCCAGTTACTGTCTCTGTAATATTTTCTTGTCGCTTATCCCAGGAGCTTTCCTACTTCTTAGGTTCTTAACAAGTTTATCTACTATGTAATACAATACTAGATGGTGATATATAGTCACATATTAAAAGTATAAAGCCAGTATTCCGCAGATATTGCAAGGTCATTAAGAATTCATTGGCAATCAAACCCTATGCGGAACCTATCAACCCACACTAACTTGCATGCATTAGCAGATAAGCAGGTGGTTAGGTCAAAACAGCAATGTTCTTTTAGGTACCTATGTTCCCAGGTGGACAAGGACTAACTTGTTAGTGGGTGTTGAAGGCACCCACGTGAACGTGTTGCCAAGGTCCACGTTATGTTTTTTTTGCCGAGATGACATGATGTAGATCATGTTGATTTAGCTTATTGTTGTGCGGGGGTGTGGCTCGTTTGTTTTCTTATGTTAATGATGATACTAAATCGTATTGGGCATTATGAATATTGATGGATGGATTCTCTTGTGCTTATGATGACTTTTATTACATTGTGTGAAGTTAATTGCTACCCGGATTTGTTTGTTTAGGTTTTGTCAAGGTCACTGTTTTGAGTTTAGTGTTCTATTAATGAAACTTTATTTGCTAAATTTATGATTAAAATATTCAAAATGAATGGATGATGTATTAAACTCTGACAAGTAGAGACGAGACGTAATTTATTTTAGTCACAAATAATATATTATTTGTGACTTAAATACTTAAGAGAAATTGTAATTTATTATTATTATAATTTTAATTATAATTTGGGCGTCAGAATTGCGGTAATGAAATTAAAATGGAATTGGGCAGGACATGTTGCTAGACGCAGTGATGACAGGTGGAGTAAGGTTATGACCGAGTGGTGGCCAAACCAAGGGAAGCGGAGCGTAGGTCGCCCAGCTGCAAGATGGGTAGACGATATTGTGTCTATCGCGAGCCGTACCTGGACTCGATTGGACAGGTCAACCAAATCAAATCAAATCAAATCAAATCGTTTATTTGCAAGAATACAAGTACATAGAGTTCTTAATTTTAAATTTGTAGACACATTGTATTCAGTCTGCAGGCAGACGTGCAAATGTTGATAATTCTGCATATAAATGTATTTTAAAATATTTATTATCTTACTTAAATTCTATATATTCCTTAACACTATAAAAACAATTCCTGAGAAGCCATTCAGTCAGGGACTTCTTAAATTTGATGCCATCCAACACTTTGATATGGTTTGGTACTTTGTTGTAGATTAAAATGGACATGTTGAAAACATTTTTTTTGTATATATCTTTTCTGGCTGGAGGTTGATATAATAAGTTCGTGAATTTGTCTCTTTTTTGGCGAGTTATAACTTCACTACGTTTATTAAAATACTCTGGGTGTTCTTTTGTAAACCAGGATCGAGGCAGAATAGATGGCATGATAAGAGAAAGACCCATACCCAGTAGTGTGATAGAAAAAGCTGTGGATGATGATGATGGTAATTTATATGGTTTATACTTGACAGGTTTCGAAATATAAGGTGTCGTTACATTTTTCTGCATATCCTGATTGTCACCTATTATTAAATCAACTTTTTATATTTATACTTTTCCACGTTTTCCAGACATTACTTGTGCTTTATTATAGTTGCGTTTGACTAACGAGAACTAAACTAACATGTTGCTTATGTATCGAAAAAGCTGAGAAAAATTGATTTTAATCATAATAATATTAGACTTTACGAATTTTAATTTTGTAATCCTTTATTTCTTTCGCCAGCTCAACGTTATTACAATTACGGCTATGCCCGTAGTTTCGACACCCGTAATTTGTACGAACATGGACGCTCCATTTCTGATAACCTGGTGATGTGCGGGTCCCACACATGTGGTGTGGGGGCTCACTGCATCCAGGGCAGCGTCAGGCCTGTTTGCGCCTGTCTTGCGGGGCATTCGGGTGATCCGCTCAGTCAGTGCATTAGAATCGAATGCGTTGGTAAGATATCAATTTTGTCTCAAAAATTTAGTCTTAGACAAAGGCACCGATTTTAATGTTAGAATGCACTATTCTTTTACAAACAACCACATTTTATATACATACTGTTTCAAAGTAATCATTAAGTGCAGCCTTATTTTTACAGATAACAGCGAATGCCGCAGTACCCAAACATGTGTGAACCAACACTGTGTCAACCCTTGTGATGGCACTTGTGGTATCAACGCTAACTGTGACGTAAGTCTTAGATATATCAACTATTTTTATCAGTTTTTGCGTCTGTGAAAGAGTTTTATAAAAATAATGTTGTTTTCAGGTTCGCAACCACATTCCAGTCTGTACCTGCCCGGCTGGCTACACTGGCAATCCTTTCCAGTCTTGCAGAATTGCTGATCCTGGTAAATTTATTTTTCATTGCATATTTAGGTGACGCATCATTGGAAAGTGGATTCTGGCCTCCAATTTTAGATTACTTTGCTAGGCTAATCTATATTAATCTTCTACTTTCAGAGGAAGCTTGCCACCCGTCCCCTTGTGGTCCTAACACTAAGTGCCATGTTGCCAACAACCAAGCTATTTGCACATGTCTGCCAGGATACAGGGTAATTAATCTGCCTAAAATCACCCAGCATCTCTTCTTTGCCTTTTGGATCGGCTTTAATTTAGTTTGTATCTTATTTTACAGGGTAGTCCTCTGACTGGATGTCGCCACGAGTGTGAATCTGACGGTGAATGTGGCGCCCAGCAGTCTTGTCGTGACTTTAAGTGCGTGAGCCCATGTAGTGATTGTGGTGTCAACGCTGACTGTGAGACTGTTGCCGCTCATCATGCCGTCTGCAAGTGCCCTAGGGTTAGTGTCATGGCCTTTGACAACTTCTACTGTTTTACTTTTGTTCATATTTTGTATATGCATCATGTCATTAGTGTACTCGATGTTATTAGACGTTGAAGACAAACTTTGTGATGATATTGTAGTGAACAGCTGTAAAATATACCTAGTACACATACTTTTAGGTAACCCTATAATCATCGGCGAGTTCTACAGCAACTGTGATAAGCAAATATTTTTAAAAGAGCTGTATAAACTGTAGTATAAATATGCTTCCCATAATTTAATGATATAATACTATATTGATTCTTTATAAAAACAAAAAATATAGAAAATAACATTTTCTTATCGTCTCTAACCCTATATCAAATGACAAGCTCCATTATCACATCAACCCCGTACTGTCACTTAATAATGCAAAGTGATTTATGAGACCGTGTTTACTTCACCAGGGTTATCACGGCGATCCCTACAGGATCTGTTCCGCCGAGTGCGAGTCTGACAGCGAGTGTCCCAGCTACAAACCCGCCTGCGTCTACAATGCGTGCGTGGACCCTTGCATCAATGCATGCGGTGTCAACGCTGACTGCAACCTACGTGGTCTCACCCCTGTGTGTTCTTGCCCCAGAAACATGACTGGTGATCCCTTCTCATACTGCAGGCCTTTCGAAGCTCGTAAGAAATGTTTAACTAAGTACAAAAATACTTAATAGACGATTCTATTGTCAAATAGTGCCAGATAAGCTTTTGACTGTGTTCATCTTTCAAGATAAGTACATAATTATATATACCTACATATGAGCTCCAAATATCATCGGTCTTTAACCTATCTAAATGTCTATAGGAAGGTTCTCTACCATGCATACCTTAAAATACTGATTTCAGAATGAATACTAATGTTAGAATATAATTATGTCGAGGATACTTATTATTATATTTATCAAATGAATAGAATAATATTATCATAATAGCAAATATTACAATATGCGCAGTAAACTTACTCTGTAACTAAGGTTTAGCGTTTAGTACTATACACAAATTCTATCATATAGTTATCTAAAAAAAAACATTCGATTATCCAAACATTTGTTTTTAGTTGGTTAATTTAGGTATCACATTTTTTGTTATGATCCTTGCTTTTTATCTATTTATTTGCCAAACTTCTAACATGTATTATCTCAAATCCTTAAATTAAGAAGTTTTAATTAAATGCCCATTAATATTGTTTCTTGTGATTGCACAAGGCACTTGCATTAGTCCTCTACTATTCCTAATATCCGCAGGTGATCTCTGTGAGCCCAACCCTTGTGGAGCCAACGCAAAGTGTACTCCTGGCCACGACCGTACTGGCGCCGAACGTCCCGTCTGCACCTGTCCTGCTGGGTACATCGGAAACGCACTTGTTGCTTGCGATCGCGTAAGTAACACTTGTTTCGGAAAAACGGTTTCTTCGTCATCCTCGCCATTTTTTATTACTACGCGGCTGAGACTGCGGGGTATCACTAATATAACAGCAGACACAGACATCTAATGGCTGTGACTGTAGAGTACCAAAATCCATGGTGATGTTAATATTACTATAATTTATAAGTATTGTAATATTTTTTTCATGGTTAACAAACTTTTGACTATAAGGCATTTGATGACAGCGCATGATGTGGTGGTATGGTCGTAGAAGGTGAATACCTAATCTAGATTGAGAATTACAAAATTAGTTGGCAAAAGTATAATTTTTTTTCTGCGCTCAAGTATAAGCATCAACATAATACTCACCTGATTGTTTTCATATCTTCAGGGTGAATGTGAGTTGGACTCCCAGTGCTCGGACCACCTAGCGTGTGTAGGCTACAAGTGTGTGGACCCATGCCTCGGTAACACGCAGTGCGGCTCTGGCGCTGTATGCATGGCGCGCAGACATCTCGCTGTCTGTACCTGCCCTAATGGTAACGATATCATTTATACCAACGATAATAAATATCATAACAGCTTTCATAAACATAACTTTGTATTTTACTAGGTTGTTTATTCATTAGCCTGATGTGATTATTTCTCCTTTTTTCAGGTCGTAACGGAGATGCCCTTGTGAATTGCTACGAGTCTCAGTCCGTAGTAGCGACCGGCCGCGCCTACTATAGGTTCAAACGCAACGGTAACTTCACCGAAGAGGTAGTACCCTCAACTGAAGCAGCCAAAGAACAACCTGCAGCTAAAGAAGAACCCGCCGTAGTTGAAGAAGTCATCGCTGGTCCCAACGAACCCAGCGAAAAAAAAGAATAAACGATTTGAATTTTAAACAAACAAATCGGTTCCAACTTTCTATTCGATTGACCGTCATTTAATATTTGTGAATGCTTTGGCCCTTTGGCTCGTAAGAATTTATTAATTGGCTTTAATGAGACAAAATGCCTTATAAAACCTGTAAATAATTAAAAAAATCCACGGTATCGCCTAGCCTAGCCATGAGTTCATTTATAATCATCTAACATTGAATCATGTTTGGTTTCTCTTATTACTTTCGATATGAAAGGAAGAGATGAAACAATTTTAAAAGATTATCTGTAGGTATAATGTTTATTTTTTAGCGAATAGAGTCTTGAAACTGATTTGTATTAAGTACAATATCTAATGTAGTATACTTACTATTATCTTTTCTGTGATAATAGTGCAATGACGAGATAATTCCATTCAGTGATGTTAATTTGTATAAATTGTCAAAATACAAATATGACTATGTGATACGATACATTTTATTACTAATAAAAAGTGCCATTTTAATTTCTTCGTTTTATTTTATTTAAACTTATCTTCGTTTAAATTAAGTTAATTTTACACAGAAAAATTGACAAATAAAACAGCTAAAGGTAGGTTAAAACTAAGTCACTTAGTATTAACCCACAGTCGCAGAATTCGAGACCCTATTTACATACATGGTTTGCCGACAGTTAATAATATTAAATATTTAATATAATTAATATAGACTTTATATGAATCAGTGCGCGTCGTATCGTTCGCATCGACAGTCCGAACTTTTAGCCGAAACAGAAAAATAAAACTAATAGCGATCTTGGATATATTAAATTAATTGTTCATTGAATAAAAAATTGTGACTCTAAAATTATTTTCTTAAATTTCTTTTGCAATGCCTGTTTTGATTGATTGACTCCTCGAAATTGCGACAGACAATACTTTCCAAAGAAACTTTCTTTGTACTGTGGGCATACTGCTGCACCAATCTGCATGTATTGAAACGTATAAACAAGAAATTAACAAGAACTACGATTTTCGATTGTGATTTTTTTTTTATTGTGTTTTATAGTAATATGCTAAATTTCTCGTATTTGTGAACTCACAGTACTTCTATGTCAAAATAGTAATAATGCGCGAGCTCGAAAATTTTAGTGTTGCTTTTATAGTAATATTCTTTATTTCTCGTATTAATGAACCCACAGTACTTCCATGTCAAAAGAATTTTTTTAAAGGTTTTTTTAATCAAATCACTTCCATGATTTAATATTAAATATTAAATCATGGAAGTGATTTGATTCATTGATCGTGTTAGCGAGTCCTAGATTTTTGTAGACCAGATGAATCAAACAAGTAACGGTGTTAATAAGAAATAACCGACTGGTAAAGAGCGACTTTAACGCTATCTTCTTCTTCTTCTTACCCTGTTCCCACTTATGTGGGGTCGGTTCAGTATGTACGTTTCCTCCATTCATCTCTGTCATTCGTCATATCTGGAATCAATTACCATTCACTCTCATATTGATCGCCCGTTTTAAAATGTGATCCTCTTCTCTTCTCATGATGTGTCCGTACCACGATAATCTAGCGACTTTAACGCTATCAAAAATTATAAATACAACCATTTGAATGCATTAATTGCCAATTTATTATTCCTAAATATAAACATATGACTTTATAGAAAATTACAAACATACCTACAAGATACGAGCAAAAAATTTTGGTTATTGCCTATTTTTAGTGAATTATTTGCTCGTATTAGAAAGTTCACGACACTTTAATGATCAATACAAATAAAGATCAATCTGAAACAATCATGCGAAACTTTTTGAAGCATTTTATAAAATTATTGAAGCCTGGAAGGATTTTTGATAATGGCCAGGATTTCGGGGGGGGAATTCCTGGCTACGGCCTTGCCTTTCCCACCTCGGAATTTGTTGGCGTGGACTAAAATATATAGTTACTCTATAAGTGTCAGTAGTATATTAAAGTAGTTTCTTTGGGTCGACTCTTTAGTTATGGTAATAGTCAGGAAAAAAGTTTTTATTTTGACTATCAATGTCAAGTGTCATTATTATGTTATTGTCAAAACTACACAAATCCTACTTTTTTGACGTTTAATTTTTTTTGTAAAATTTCATTTAGAATTTTGATACGTCCTGTCCATTATTGTAAATAGGGTGAATTCTGTGGTCCTGTCGTTCGATTATCGAATGATGAGAGAGCTAGTGCTTTTTTACCATTAAATACCCGTTATAAATCCTAATATTTATGAAAAACGATGTCAGACATCAACATGGAGAAGTTCGCAGTGCCAGACTTCGTTCCGGAGCGCTACGTGAAAGAGTTGGCGAAGTCCTGTGTTGGAGGGGAGGAGCTCCAACAACAGAAGGAAAAGATCGAAATATTATCAGAACAAACCGCAAGCGCCCTCAAGAAAAATGTCTACGAGAACTACATGCAGTTTATCGAGACAGCGACGGAAATATCCCACCTCGAAGCCGAAATGTACAAGCTTTCTCATCTGCTAAGCGAGCAGCGTACGGTCCTTACTACGCTATCCCACGCGTCAGTCCTAGGCAACGACAACACCATATCCCGCGATTCCCTCGACACTACCGACGTAGAAGCTGACACGGCCGAGGAAGAACGCAAATACAAACTCAATCTTATTGCAGAGAAGGTCGAAGGTTGCATGAACCTATTAGACGTCCCAGATAGAACATTGCTGCACGAAGGCGACCTACTCGAAATTGATGCCGAGGAAAACACTGCCTTACAAAGAATGCACGTTTATTTATTTAATGACTGTCTTATGTTAACCTCTTGGATTTCAAACAGGCGAGGCCCTATGAGGTACAAGTTTCAAGTCAGTTACCCTAACAGTACACTTGCTGTGGTGAATGTGCGAGACTTGGGAACAGTCAAACAAGCATTCAAAGTACTAGCTTTTCCAGACACCAGGGTTTTTCAGTGTAATAGTTTAGCTATTAAGAAGGATTGGTTGGATAAGTTTGATATTGTAAAAAAAATGTATGTTGAGAAGGAAACATTGAAACAAAAGAAGAAAGAGAGCCTTGATAAACCTAAGCCCGAATTAATAAAGTCCCCTAGTTTATCAGTGGAGGAGTTACCTTCACCTCAAATAGCTCCACTGCCTGAATGGTTGGCAGATGTAACTGAGGAGCTAGATGTGCTGATAGTTGAAAGACATTTTCAAAAAACTTATGAGCTCATGGTCAAAGCCCAGAAAACGTTAAACTCAGAAGAATATAAAACACATCCACAGAGACCAGATATACTGAAGAAAATTGAACAAAAACAAAAAGCCTTAATGGAGATCTTATTGAAAGAGTTAGATGTGTCACACAATTGGAGCCCAAGAGGAGGTCTGCAGTCCACACGGCAACCTGTCATAATCCTCAATAAATTTAACATGGCCAGTCAAGCATGTGACCTGTTCCTTGTGATATGCAGTCATACGGTTAAAGTCCACATAAAAGGGGTCCAATTGGAAGGTTCCATTAATACTTATGTAAATCAAGTGGGTGAAGTGTTCTTCTGCTCGCTTAGTGATGCCTTAACAGAGTTTATTTCTCTGTTTCCAAAGAATAAAATTAGCGCTTTCATAGTTTGGGCTAGCACACAGTTAAGGATACTAATGAGTCAAATTATTAAGCAAGTATTCACTCCGCAATGCGCCTTAGATTCGGTGCTAGACTGCGTACAAAGCCTAAGAGACCAGTGTATGTTGTTTTGTGAGTTTGGACTTGATCTGAGATTTCAAATGAATAGCTGTCTGCGAACTCCAATAATAAAAGCACTGAGAGAATATAAAGGAAAAATTGTTGACTCCATGAAGGCTAAAGTGTCGGAAGACAAATGGACACCTGTAAATATGAACACTAAAGCTGGTGTGAATAAATTTTTGATACAAATGGAAAATTTGGGCCTTATATTAGCTAAGTATATTATAAATGAAACATGGGTGGACTTATCCAGTAGTACAATATGGTTTGCACAATCGGTCATTACTGTGCAAAAAGTTGGACTGAAATTGGTTACAAGAGACATGATGGACGTATTGGATGAGTGTACTTATGCTATATTTAATTCTCGTCTCATGCTTTCAATAGGTAGCGATTCTAGTTATGCCCAGAAGAACTATAAGTTTATTTTAGACACCGTTATGCCTCTAATGCTCAGAACTTATAAGGAAGAAGTTGGTTACGACAATGAAAAGCTCGTAACTCTAGCAAAGAAGTTTGGTGTGAACATTCCTCCACCGAAAAAATCTAACATCACAAAATATACAAGTAGTGAATATTTATGAGAATAGTTTGTTTTTACTTACTTGTCCAATAATGAAAGTAACTATGGTGGACTGACCAATGACAGCTTTTATTTTTATGCAAGCTGTGATTGGCAGTGATATAATGTTTGTTTATTACTTTGGACATGTAAGAAAGGATATACTTTGTATTAGTCTGCATGTAAAATGTACGAAATTATTATTACTATGCTGAAGCTTTAAAAACTGTAATATATAGGTAGTAAGCGAGCAGGACTTTTGTAAGTTTATTTAAATACTGATCAAATTAAATATATTATATGCAAGTTATTACTATGAGATTTTAATAAACCGTGATGACGGTTCACTGTTTATTTTTAATCATGAAAAATTTGGTCAGACTAAATAAAAGCATATTTGAAATAATGTGAATACTTTTATTTGGATAACGTAGGAATGATTTATGACTAACTATATGATAATTTTATTATAAATATTGCATACACAAACAACGATAAAGTTACAACATAAAATTATTTTAGCTATTATACAATGATAAAAACACTTTCCATCAACAGCTAGTTTTGGTATCTTTTGATATTAAGTTTTAAATAGTAATGAGTCATGTTGCAAGCATTTGTCATCTTTTTACAACTAAACATTTCATCCTGCAGGGAAAATTGTTATTTTTTGTAATAGCAAACAAGCCTCTTATATGTTAGGTTCAACAAGTTTGCAGAGGTATAAATTTTCTCAACTTTTTGGTACCATAAGACTGAATAACTCATTTCAAATGACAAAATAGTACCTCAAGAGCAAATTACTACAAATGACTCGTTTTACACAATGAAATATACAAAAAAGTTACACTGGAAACACGTTTGGCTAAGACATTCAATTAAGCTGAACTGCAATGATAGTCTCAGTCACAAATGACTGGGATCACTAATTAGATCTCACACTGTTCTAATATAAAACTACACAATTTGCTATAATCTTACCATTTTTACACAATCACACTATACTTTATTTTATTTGGTCATATTCTGACCAACTTGAGCTTTGTTTGATACTGATCCACAAGGGATTTAACTCTCAGAGCAAGCAAGGCCGTAGCCCCCCCCCCGAAATATCCCGGTCATTATGAAAAATTCTCCCATGCATCCCTGTTATACATAGTTCGATAAACTAAATTCCAATTCACAGACTTAGGAATACATACATTATGTTTCTATACATTTTTGACGTATAATTATTTAAATAATATTACATATTTAATTACCCGACTGCGTAAGAAGAAGGATTGTTTTTAATAATGGTTTCGTACGTTTTCGCCATTATTACTCATTGAAATTAAACAACTTTTAATGGGTTAATTAAATAAGTTCAGTTACATAGAAAAATTATACAACAACCGATATAAGTATACATTTGGAATGCTTGAAATGTATCTCGAAATATTATCATTGAGGTGTATTTAAGTATAAAATCCACTACATATACGGTCTTACCGAAAAACATTACTTAAATTTAAGTATTGCTTAACATATTTTGTTAACGCTGATACGTAATGACACTTGCGGAAAGAAGACAGAAAATTTAAGGCGATGGTTAAAGTTAAGTAACGTTTTTCGGTAAAGACGCGCTAAGAAATCTGACACGTAGAGTGTGACAACGAGTCGACTGATAGCCCAATTTTAAAAATAGCGTCAATAATTTAGGAGATTAAACAAATTAAACAAATTTTAACGGATTTATCGCGTATATTTTTGTTTCATTTCCATGAGTAACAAATAACAATAGCAAAAACCTTAGAAAACATATACATGGATTATTAAAATGATACCAATTGTATTCCTTCTTTTTTTGCAGTGGTATAAAGAGTTATGTTACTCCTGTTACCTGCACACTTTATAATGACTAGATACATGAACTGAGCCGAGTCTACGATTCAGTTTCCATCAGGGACTCAATAAATGAATTCCCATTGATAAGCTTAGTGGTCAATATCACGTATTCTACATTCTCCTGCTGCTTATCTTCCTGTTGAGTGAGTGTCCTCAGCGCAGATATCTCCTGGTACGTGCAACCTCCTATGAAGAAGACAAGGATCACTCGAGGGTTGTCGCTGGAGGAATTATCGCTAGACATGGAGTTGCGACGCGCCATGCGAGGTTGTAGCGTTTGGAGCTCGTCTAATGTGGGGCCCGGTAACAGGCCTAACACGTCTTGGATACCTGGAATTGAAGAATTAAGTTTAATCTGTAAGACCAATGTTATAATAGACCCTAGCTACTAAATATTCTTTCGGGGCGAATCGCTTTGGGCATCAACGCTTAGAACAAATAATAAACAAAATATGTACAAGAGCTTCCACTTGAACCTGTTGCTTAGTTCCTCTAGAGTCCTGCTAGGTCCAGAGTCTTAGTAGGTACAATACAGGACTTCCAAGATTTTCCGCGGGTCCACAGTCCACTGTATTTAGACATAGACCCAAGACATGACGGTTAATAGTTTCTGGGTTAAATCAACTTTATACGATAACTTTTGAGATAGATCGATAAAGCATAGCGAAATTCTTCGTGTTTTGATAAAACTGTGAATCAAACTCAAAATATATAGGTAAAAAAAAGTAAATCAGACTCTGTCTGCATGTTATCTTTCCACAACTACCGTCCAAACATACTAATATATGAGAACGTTCGTGAAGACGCTCGTTTAATTTGATATCTAGCGTGGTACTTGCAGGAAGCACCGTGCGCCGCCTCTCCGTGAACAGAGAAAACTACCAACGCTCGGCTTGACGCGTTGCCCAACGCCCGGCGTAGCCCTGAACGACCCCTAAGCATGGAACGGAGTACTAGCTGAAACGCCGGAGAAGTATATATGCAATACACATTTTATCATGCCTAGCATCAAAGACTAACTGTAAATAGGGCCACTAATTCTGTGCCTAGCAATAGAATCATGACCATTTTTCATCACCACGCAGATGAAACCACGCCGCGGGACGCAGCTAGTGCATATATACTGAACATAATTAGAGGTCATAAGTGTATCATTTGCCTAATTGAAACAATGACTTGTTATTGATGTTAATTTTTTTTTATCAGTTACACTCAAGTTTCAAGGTGAGAATGGATTGGTATCTCTTTAGTTCTGGTCAAATCAGGTAAAACATAGCCCACGATAAAAAATAGATACTTAAATACGAACAATTGATACACGAAAAGTGAAACAGTACAGGGGGCCAATTCAGTTATTCAAAACCGATCCGTAACTGAACCGTGTGCGAAGCATTTCCTGTCGGCTGCCATCTTTTTTTGATTTAGTAACGAGCGAAGGACGTGTTACCTTTCATCACATGTGTCAATTGTATGACATAAAAGTGACTGAATCAAAATAACTACGGCGGCCGACGGGAAACGCTCCACATATGGTTCGGCTATGGAGCGGTCTTGAATAACAGAACTGGGCCCCAGTTGTATTAAGTTAATCATACTTTCCTGTCATTTTAAATATTGTTCGAAATCCTTATCAAATGGAATTAAATACACCGCGCGGCCACACATGGCCGTCGCCGTCGGTCGGCATTATGATAAGGCCATATTGATCATAGTAGGTATAGTTGTTGTAAAACACGATAGCGCACGATCTTTGGTTGAGTTCGAGACGCGTTTGTGTGCGTGTGAGTGGCAAGTGGCAACCACATTGTGCGTCCAACAAACACTAATGCATTGTGTATGTACAAGTACTTACATTAATGCTACATGAAATAAAACCGGACAAGTGCGAGTCATACTCGCCCACCGAGGGTTCCGTACAAACTAGTAGATAAAAGGGGGAAATCATATATTTTTTTTATATTTTCCTTCATAAAGCAAAAAATATACATCGTTAAAATATTTAAAAACCTGCTTTAGCTTATGCTAATGAAGCTCTTTCTTATGATACCCCACATGATACGGTTAAAGAACTTTAAAATTTGGACTCTCATTCCTTGCATACACTATTTTTTTGTGATTAAATTTAAAATGTCAAATTTTCGGATTTTTTCCTATATGTGTACTCTAACATAATGCTTCTTGCCAAATTTCAAAGTTCTAGGTCAACAGGAAGTACCTCATAGGTTTGATTCCCTTGTGAGTGTCGAAATGTGCGTTTTTACGACATATTCGGCTGTAACTTTTTTTACGAAAACTGAGAAATTTGTTTTTTCTTTCTGCAACTAGAGACTATGGATCTGCGTATATGGTTTTAATTTCAACACGATACCTTCACGCGTTCCCGAGATTCAGGTCTTGACACCCGGACTGACGGACGGACAGACGGACAACAAAGTGATCCTATAAGGGTTCCGTTTTTTCCTTTTGAGGTACGGAACCCTAAAAATTGTAAGGTCGCCGAAAACTTTGAAGATTCTAAATGCACGCAAGAGACTCTCTAGCGTGCAAACAAAAAGTACATAATTTAATTTTATGCCCCTAGCGCTCTGGCCTCCGAGACCTCAAGATTTGGAAGCAAAATCTTTTTAACCGACTTATAAAAAAGAAGTTTATTAATTAGGTTGTATGTTTTTATGTTTGTTACCTCATAACTGCGTCATTTATAATCCGATTGAAAAAAAACTTTTTTATTTGAAAAGATATTCCTTCCGATTGGTCTCATAGATATTATTCAAAATCGGTTCATTCTATTTATTTTAAAAACAAAATAAGTAGAAAATCTACAAAATAAAATAACTACAAAATAACAAAAAATATTTCATCCAAGTAAACGAAATAAAGTGCTTTGAATTAATTCGTCTAAATTTTTTAAACTAAGTAAATAAATATTGACTATAAATACGTATGTAATAATATATAGGTATCTAGTGATAAACGTTCGCACGTTTTCGTGAATTGCACCAAATATAACGAGTGATATAATTAGTTGTTCATTGTGTTAGTCAATTCCACTAGTCGGTGTGGACTGTGGGCAGAGTCCATAAACAATAGGTGCCTGATGAGTGGTGGCGTCATCGAGGCCATGTTTCCTTACCGAACTCTATCCTGTTGTTTTCGCTAGCGTGTAAGCTCTCTCTTGTTAATTAGTATAGTATAGTTTTAGTATAGTGGTGTAAACAATAAAGAGTTTATCTATCTATCCTATATTATACATAACATAATATAGTAGTACCTGGGCGACCGAGCTTCACTCGGATTTTTTATGACTGAAAATACAAGCAAATCCGGGTTCACTAACCTAGCAAGATCGATTTAATTAATTTAATTTCGTCCTCTAATCTACTTACAAACCAAATTTCATTAAAATCGTTGGAGCCGTTTTCAAGATTATATATATATATATATATATAATTGCTAAATACAAGAATTGCTCGTTTAAAGGCATTAGATTAGATATAATACATACTATAAGATATTCTGTATCTATATACAGTCCGACATGGCTTATTATGGTAGTGTAGAACTAACAGTGGTCCGTTATTCCAGTTTTCAATTAATTTCCGAGAAAAATCAATATCGTCTCGTTCTCTCGTACCCTCACAGACATATACAATCTTTCACAAAATCTTAAGTCGTTCCTGCCAGTTCTACTGCTTTCGAGGAAAAAGTATCATTCATGAAGAGATAGAGAAAGAGATAAGAGAGAGAAAGAGCAGAGAGAGAGAGAGAGTAAAACTGCGTCGCTAGAAATGGCGTTAAGTGCAGAGGTTGTCTAGTAAATTGTATCAGGTTTACCAGGTTGAAGCATCGGTGGTTGATTTGATATATCGTAAGTATACTTATAATTTACATCAATAAAATAAAGTATCTGGGCGACCGAGCTCCACTCGGATTTTTATGACTGAAAATACGAGCAAACCCGTGTTCACTATAAATGAAACCAAATTCATAAAAACCGTTGGAGCATTGTTAGAGCATAAACCACTTCTCCTAGAAACACTAGAAACATAGCATTTGGTTCAAATTATCTTCGTGAAGTGTAGATATCAATTAAGAAAGGATAACGCTCGTGAAACCGCGGTATAAGACTAGTCTATTTTTTTCAATTACGTTCTAATGTTACAAATCAACCATCTATAGATATTTTCGTATGCATATCTTCGTTTGAAAATTCAAACTTTTTGTAGACTACAATATCTCAATGTCATACGCGTATCAGGTACTATATACGAAGGCACCCTGTATAATTATTATTATTGACTCACCAGTCCAGCCCTTGTTCTTGGCAATATGTTCGCTAAGTCGTACCGTTAAAGGTGTATATTTGCTTGACAGGTAGCTCTTGTTTGCGCTCGTCTCTGATTCGTCCGTTGTCAAGTGGAGCGTCTGTAATGGAAATTAATTCTCTACTATGTTAATTATGCAGAGATTTACATGTTTACGTTGTATGGCAGAGTATTATTGTTTAGTATTGAGAATTTACATGATATTAAAACCTAACTGAAGAAGGACGTTAACTTATTCTTTTCAAATTAAAATATGGGCTTGTGCTTGACCGTCAACTCGCCTGATGTCAAGCGATTAAAAAAAAATAAGGAAGAAAAAAAAGCACTTATATTTATACACTTTTTTTGTGAGAAATTATGCGTAAAATCGCTGTAAAAGGTTATAAATGCGGATTCTATAGAATAATTCTAGTAAAATCATTTATTGAATAAGTTCGTTGGAGGTTATGAATAAGCGTTTTTTTTTTTATTTTACGAGTCTTATTATTATTAAAAAAACAATTTACAGCTTAATTAAACACACAGCTGACAGCTGAGTGTCATAACACTCAGGGAGTGAAGACGAATCTCACGACACCTTGCACATCAAACTCGGTCGAACCGTTTAGGCTGTAGGAAGTAATATAGAAACTTACATACTTGTATGCAAACATACCCTCGAAAAACATAACCTTCCTTCTTACGCAGTCGGGTAAAAATAGAAGAAAATTTAAAGACGTATACACATTAAAACTTCACGTGACTAAAGGACAGCCTTTAAGAGTTACCTTTCTGAGTACAGCATACTGCCTGGTGCCCTGCTGCGGTCTCAATAGGCCACACTTCTCCAGGTTGCACAGCGTGAGCCAGGTCTTCAGCCCGTACACTTGCACTAGCTCCCTCTTGTAGTATTCCAGAACCTTCGGCTTCAGACCGGACCCGGTCACGCATTGCAGACAGATTAGACGGAGTATCTGAATGAGATGGAGATATAAAAAAAAAAAGAGATAGCTAATATCCTGTTGGTTAGATAGATATACAGTCTTTATTGCATACCAAATGAACAATTACAGAACATATTACAAAAAACTATTAACAACGGGTGGTCTTATCGCAAAAAATGATCTCTTCCAGTTATGAGGTAACAAAAAAATACCACTGAATTGAGAACTTCTTCGTTTTTTAACCGACTTCAAAAAAAGGAGGTTATCAATTCTTGGAGTCTGTTAAAAACGACCAGCTCAGTCAAAGGATCTCACCTTAGTCAAAGGTTCTTTCTGTGCAATCAGATCTTCAATATAAGGGCAGACTTTATCATTCTCTAAGCAGTTCAGGAAGTCTTCTTCACACTGTATCGTGTCGTGGAAATCAAACTCGTCTGTCGTCTGAAAATAAATTCACTTGTGAACATATTGTTAGTATCTTTTGTGTTTGACCATTGAGGCAACTGGTCACATTGTTTGACGATAAACTTTAAATCAATTATTAACTTGATACTGGCAAATGAACAAAATCTGCGACGCCATAATCCTTCCTGGAAAAAAAAATACACTTGCCTCTTTAATATATTCAGCAATCGCCGTATGCGTGGCCAGAGACTGCTTGTTGGCCAACATCTGCGGCAGTCGAGAGACAAAGTGCTTGATCTCTTGTACAGTCTTGTCCTTGTGCCGTTCATCCAGTTGGGTTTTAATCACGCGTGCTTTCTTTGCGAGAGCTGCGCCTACCTAAAACAATGAAAAACAGATTTTTAAAGAGCAGTATAAGTACCTAAACGTAAGATAAGACTTTTTTTATGGAACAGATTGAGCTGATTTCTTGTTTGACAATGCAAATAATTATGTTCGTCAATAAAAGTGCATTGCCACCCATTATTTCAAGCTTTAAAAATTCAAAACCTTGTGTGAAATTATAACCAAGTACATTGAGAGTGTGCTTTTTTCTTATTCGAAAATATGCTTGCGCTTGACCGCTAACTCGCCTGATGTTAAGTGACTGTTGCGGTTTACGGTGGAGCGCGCTTGCCTAGAATGAACCTATTCACTCGCGATTTGAAGACACCTAGATTATATCCATCCGGAAAGACCCGTTCAAGAAATGTAGTCAGTGCCGTGACTACAAAACTTGATTTAGATTGTAACGTCACATAATATTGCTCTCAAAGCGTGCTTCCGTGAAAAATTGGCCTGCGACTATCTGGATAAAAGAAATACTTTAGTGATTGCCTGTTCTCTTAGTAAATCGAGTGACTAAAGAGAACTTTATGTGGAGTCAGTCTTCTAAATCCTTTAACGTTTATTGGTTTGCACTGTTTTGGCTCATGAACTTGCGTGAACATGACCTCAGTGATGTGTTGACCATGTGATCAAATCAAATCAAATCAAATCAAATATATATTTATTACTTAAAAAATCTTTACAATAGTTCCTAATTACACTGTGGCCCCACACTAGACACAGGGTCCGTATTGTGGGAACCTAACGTCGAGCAGTCTTATTTTACGAGTTACTCAGGGTTGTCTGTTACATGAACCAGAAGGGGTATAACATTAAGAAAATCACAAGACAAAAGTAAATAGAGTTACAATAAGTAATTAGTACATTTGGGCTGAGATTATATAACGGATATAATGAAACAATGATGCTTCCTATGTTGCACATTTAGACATATTGATACATAAAAGTTACTTATAGACGAAAAATAATCAATATCCGAGCTCAGCAAACAGTTATTTGCTACAGTTTAGTATGATTTACTTTTGATCCAGCAGTTACTTTAGGGTTCGGATCGTCACGAACTTGTACCCCAGGAAATGACCTTGATAATTAGATTGCCTTATGTGTTGCATATTTGTACACATAGATCTATAATGTTACTTACCGATGTAAAGTAACAATCTCTAAGCTCAGCGAATAGTTCTTCGCTAGAATTGAGCATGACCCGCTTTCGCTCCCGCGCAGTTACTTCAGGGTTCGCGTCGTCTGCGCTCACAAACTTGTGACCCGGGAACGTAGCCGTGGTGCTTTTGATGCCGTATAGTTCGTCTGTTGAAGATTTGAACATATTTAAGTTGGAAATGAATATTACATTTATATCTCTGAAGTTTATAGACTGATTTAAATATTTCTTTTGTATATGTTACATTTCTGTATCATATATTTAAACTATTATTCTTATTACATACAATACATGCATATTCTCTACTTTACAGAGCAGAAGGAGCAATACTTGAGGCTCCTACGGCTTACCAATAAGGCCCTCGTAAGTGAGTTGTGTAGTCATGACGCTGGTGAAGTCTATCGCTCGGTCGAGCAGCAAGAGCTGGTCGATGCATGACGTGGTCACGCCCTTGTTCGCACCCTGCTCCTCTTTGTTCAAGCGGCACAGCAGGTCCCACACCTGCAGCATAAGTGATGCTTGTAAGGAAATTAACAGATAGATTGACATAATATGACATACGTCGAACACTCCATGCAACTTCGTGTTATTCAGAGACACATATGAAAGTTGACGTCTTTATATAACGCACACACATGTATGAAGTTAGTTAGGGTAGTCATCTAGTTACCGCTCGCTCGTGACGTCAGTAAGGATTAGAGCGCTTCAAGCATACAACGTTATATTTGAATCACAACGAATGTTCAGCCAAACTCCAACAAAGCGAAATGTGAACACGGGCGATGGGTGAGGGACCTGTACCATATGGATTCGGAATCGAGTCGGAAACCATATCTCCATCTCTATTATTATATATGGAAAAGACAGAGATGGAGATATAGTTTGGTTTGTTAGTGGATTTTGAAACCGACAAGTTGTTAATTGAGCCCTACTGAGATAGACGCGAGGTAGGGTGTGGCCATTGTGTTTGTAGTATATACTATTATGGTATTCTGTTACAGAATACCATAATATGATGCCTCTTTCTCATATACACAGAATTTTTGTGTATATGAGAAAGAGGCATAATTTTTTTTTTATTCATTGATAGGCTTGTGCTTGAGTGTCAAGTCACCTGATGTTGAGCAATCCTGCGGTCCAAGGTGCGCTTATTTAGAAGAAATCTAATAAACTACTTATGACGAATTTTTATTTTTGATGTAGGCGGCAGGATTGTTAGAATAAGAGCTCTACAAAAGAATAAGAGAGATGTATGTTTCATTAACCATCCATTTGTGTATATTTTCTATAAAAAGCTGTCCTGCAACATTTTATTTGTGTTTTTTCTATATATGTACCTGTTTAGCAGCTTGCCCCTTGCCAAAGACGCGGGGTATGATGCCGTACCACTGCTGAATGGAACGCAGTGCCTGTGCCGCATTGTACAAGCACGTAGGGTCACCTTCTAAGTAGTTCTCTCTGTAAAATACAAGGTTAATTTCAATTACCTAGATGCCTTGAGAACAGGTTTTATACATGACTAGTTGTGCCCCGAGTTTTCACCTGTGTGGTGATGAGAAGTGATGATGATGATAAAATGTAGCCTACATCCGTCTCCTGGTTGTCAGTTACTTTTGGACAAAATTTAATAAAAATTTGGTTCAGCAGTTTCATTGTGCATATTAAGAAAGAGACAGACAGTTCTTTTCACCTTTATACTATTAGTTTACAATAAGCAAATAACTTTTGTTTCATGTCCATAGGAAATTGTTTGAAAAAAATTCAGTGTCTCCAACATAGATATAACATTTTTTCTCTGTATAATGGAAGGAGGATAGAGGTCTTTGCTCAGCAGTAGCATGGAACAGGCTCCAAATAATAATAATAGATTTTGCTAAGCATACATCAACTTTTTGTGCAAGACAGCTGATATTTATTTTGTGATTTCCAAAATTTATAGAATGAAAGTTGTTCATTATGCTGTATAAAATACATCATCTAAATGATTTTTAGTGAATGTGTATAAGCAGACTAAGTGTGCTTACCATTTTAACAACACACAACACAGACACACCAACAGACTGTAACAACATTAGGTGACTTGTGGTCAATACTTGTGACTTAGCCTCCGCCCACAAAAAAAAAACTTTATTATTACACTCAATTATGCTAAAAATTCAGCCGTTTCAAATATTTTATATAAGATCTACTAACTTTTCCATGAAAAATAAGATTCTCAATTTCTGGAATGGTCCTATAAATCTTATAAGTATTCATGGCTAGCCTATATAAGAATCTGGTATTTAAATAAGGTTAAAATAGAATAAAGTTGTTTTATTAATCCAGACCTAAATAATTCTTTGTTAGTTACACTTTCTATATTAGTAGATGCACAAAAAGTTATCTATCTAATACCTTTAAACGAGCAATTCTTTTATATATATACATATATATATATATATATATATATATATATATATATATATATATATATATAATCTGAATCTCGGAAACGGCTGCAACGATTTTAATGAAATTTGGTTTGTAGGTAGATTAGGAAACGATAAAAAGATCTTGCTAAGTTTCATTTTTAGTGAACCTGGGTTTGCTCATATTTTCAGTCATAAAAAATCTGAGTGGAGCTCGGTCGCCCAGGTACTGTTTCATAATGTAAATTACCTGAAGTCGTTATGTTGTTCCAAAGACATGACATCACTATCAATCGGAAATATGTCACATTTGAACTCTTTAATGTTGATGCTGTTGGACACTCCACGGTTATTCAGGTGGATTTTGCACAGCTCACTGCGACGAGGCACAAAGAACAGGTGGAATTCTAGTCCAGCAATCCTTTCTGCTCTGTAGTGGAAACATAGGATATAGTGAGTTATTCTGTCAACCCATAATAAATTACAAGGAATAGTAAAGAATCATAATCATCATCATCTCAGCCACACCAAGTCTACTGCTGGACATTGGCCTCCCCCATGCATTTCCAAAAATTATGGTTGGAAGAAGTTTGGATCCAGTTTCTTGCTCCCACTTGTATGAGGTTGTCTGTCCACCTTGTGACTGGTTTTCCTGCACTTCGACAATGAAGTGTTATCTTGAAATAAAGTTCTTTATATAAAGAGCCAACATAATATTGAGAACTGATACAGTAGTGCTGTTTCTTTCATTTCAGCTTTACTATTTCACTCATAAAAATACATTTGTTTGATAAATAAAATGGAATGTGGCAGTTTTAACTATCAAATAATTAAAAAATAATTTGTCAAATTTATCATGTTGGTGAAGCAAAGTGTGTATGGGTCAAACAATACCTGAAATAAATTGATTTTATTTATTTAAATAAGTGATATGATATTATAAGTAACTTCAGAGATCACTGCTCAATAAGATTAAAATTGAGACCCTAGTGGTAGTATGTTATCTGCCTCATAATGTAATATCAGTACATACATGAGGTTTAGGCACTGTGTTAAAGGTGAGGTCATTTGATGTCACACTTAACAGCTATAAAAGTATATTTATACTTTATGTTTATAGAGAGATAATTTATATATACCTGAGTGACTGTACGTAATCAGCAACCAAATCCATCAGTACAAGCTTCGGGCGAGATATAAACACAATGTGCTTGACTGTGATATTGGGTAGGTTTCCTGGCCGCAGTAGAAACATATCAGCCATGTCATATTCCTTGAGTAAAGAGTACTGCGCGACGAGTCCTACTGGACCCGCCAGCCATTCATCCCAAATTATTACCTGAGATAAGCAAATCCTTTAGGTCAATAATAAAATTTTATGATTCTTATTAGGAGTTTATTTGTTAGTATAAAATTTCCTGAAAAAGCGCTAATTAATGTATGTCAATGTTATGCGAGTGATAAAATTTATACGATACACAGACTTTTTCCTCCTACAATATCGGTTTACCTTAGGGCCTTTGATCTGTTGTAGTAGATCCAAAAATTCAGTTCTCATAGTTTCTTGAACTAAGGCGACGTTCAGCCTACCTCCAGATAGATGGGTACTCATCTTTGTATCCCTCATGGTGGAAAATAAACGGGGCGGAATAGAAATAAAATGAAAATTTTATCTAGGGTTTTGATACATGTATTTACAAAGCCAAAATAATCCAAAACAATTTTAATGACATTATTGACAATGACACAAATATATTTTGACTTTGTTGACATTGATAACAACAAATCATTTTTTTGTTGTGTATTTTTCCATATTCGGGCAGACAAAGGAAACAGAGCCCGTAACAGCCATCATCTTTTCTTCTTTTCTTCATCTTTACTTCAAAGAACACACGGTCAAGTTCTCGTCACGAATCAATAAAGTGGTGGTGGTAAGGTAACTTAACTAGAAGCTTCTATGACGTTTTCCCGACAACATGAAAACTTTTCATGTCTTTTCATTGAAAAGACACGTTTCACCCCATTATTTCACTGGTATACACTCATAATATCTTGTTCGTCTTACTTATAAACGTTGAATAAGCGCATTTTAGTTAAACAGTGCTTCGCTTTCTTGGATTACTGGCTTCATAATTAAGTCACGATACCGAGAAGACTATTTCTACCAAGAAGAACTTATTAAGCAGATTCTACCAAGAAGATTGTATCTATTGATTATAATCCATCAAGAATAATCTATTGAGAAGAATCTATCAAGAAGAATCTTTCGAGAAAAAATTATGGAGAAGAATCTATTTAGAAGAATCTATCGAGAAGTATTTATGGAGAAGATTCTATCGAGAAGAACTCATCAAGCAGATTCTATCAAGAAGATTGAATCTATCGAGAAGATTGTATCTATCAAGAAGAATCTATCGAGAATAATCTACAAAGAAGAATTTATGGAGAAGAATCTATCGAGAAGAACTTATCAATAAGTTTCTATCAAGATGATTGTATATATCGAAAATAATCAATCGAGAAGAATCTATCGAGAAGAATCTATCAAGAAGAATCTATCAAGCAGAATTTATCACAATAACCACAAGCAGATAGTTACAAAGAATAATTGATTCAATTATTTTTTTACCAAAAAACATAATCAATCAAAGGTTACCGCTAAGTATCAATACTGCCATTAATTATAAGAAAAAGAAGGCATCTCTTTCCTTTTATTTATAAAATAGTAAAGTAAAACTATACAATCCATCAATCTACATAATCCTTTTAAAATCAAAATCATCCCTGTTTGTGTAACCCACTGTTGGGCCTGGGTTTCGTCTTATAGTGAGCCCATAGCTATGCTGGCCAAGCGCAGGTTGGTAGACTTCATAAACTTTTTTTTTTACTACAAATGTTTTAGCTTAAGTTACACAGAACCAAATATTAATTAGTTACTTATGATATAAAATAAATAAATTAATACCGGTATACACATCTACATTTCTCGCCAAAAAATCTTCAATATAGATCTGTATAAAGAAAATTATATGGGAAAGAAAAGCTATTCCAAAACCCAAATCTTCAATTCTGACTTGTCACTTTGATTCTTCCGTCTGTTGTTGGAAGAATGGACTTTAGGAGATAGCACCAACGATTAAAAAAAAAGTGTGTGTCAAACAGTGTAAATGTAAAAAATCCTAAAAATGGAGTTTTGGCGGGAACGTCTTAGTAACGTGTTGTTTTGTTTTATTTTCATAAACTTGTGTTATTTTAAACATTAGTGCTATAAAAATGGTGTTATTTTATTCATTAAGTGTTCGATAAAGTGCGTGAGTGTGGGCAAGTGAAATAAAGCAGTAAAACTTGTGATTTTACGTTGTCGGCAAAACTCCATAGAAGCTTCTAGTAAAGTCGTCACCAAGTCGCCATCACTTTACTGAAGCAGGACTCGACTTATAAATTGACTGTTTAGGTGACTTAGATTGTGACTAGGACATTTACAACTTGTTTTATTCAAGAAACTTGAAAAAAATCTTAATACTTGACACTGGCAAATGTTTTAATGCGGGTCCAATACAAAAAAGAAGAAGAAATGTAAAAACTGTGCTCAAATTTCTTACATTTTTTAATTTTGGATGGAGTTGCGCCAGGTTGTGCTCGAAGTTTTAAATAGTGTCAAAGATAATACAATAGCTATATATAAATAAAATCATATGAAATCATAAGAAGAAATAATGTTGGATCGCCTAATCTGACTCTCAGTCAAGTGATTTTTGTTGGATAATTTTCATGATTAGGCAGGATTTAGTTAGTTTTCAAAATGGCGCGAAAAAGTTTAAAAGTTTTCGTTTTCAAAAACGTGTATTCAAACCTTAGATTCAAACGTTATTGTGTGTGTGTTCAAAGGCAGTGCGACTTGTAAATTAGGTAGTTATAATAATCGTTATTTTTGCTTTTGTGATCCAAGAGATCCATGACGATAAAAGAACATGTATACAGTTATTTGATAATACATAATATCCCTATATGTATTATTTTGTATTTGTGATAACTTATGTGTGACTCGTACATGGGGGACCTTAGTAATCGAGTTGCATTTTACCTCGTGCAGGTAAGCCTTATAAATTAAGATTGTCGCAGAATTTCGTTCTGCAGCAAGATGGAAACAGCATCAAGTATGTCTATAGAGTCTGCGTCACCACTGGGCTGGAAGTCTTTTCGTATCGACCTATCGACCGAACTCGGATGACAAGTTGATTCCAATGTAATAGGGCGAATTCTGTGGTTGATTCATACAAGCAATATGAACACAGCCAGTTAGGTACAGAGTAGGCTATTATCAATGTATCTCTTTATTATGCACTCCATATAATATGAAGTGCATAATATAGAGTAAATTTTTAGGGTTCCGTACCTTAATAGGAAAAAACGGAACCCTTATAGGATCACTTTGTTGTCCGTCTGTCTGTCTGTCTGTCCGTCCGCCCGGGTGTCAAGACCTTTATCTCGGGAACGCGTTAAGGTATCGAATTGAAATTAAAACCATATACGCAGATCCATAGTATCTTGCTGCAGAAAGAAAAATAAAGTTTCAACATTTTCGTAAAAAAAAAGTTACAACCGAATATATCGTAAAAAACGCACATTTCGACATTCACAAGGGAATCAAAACCTATGGGGTACTTCCCGTTGACCTAGAACAATGAAATTTGGCAATAAGCTTTGTGTTAGAGTACCTAGACATATAGGAAAAACATACATAACATTTTTAATTTAATCACGAAAAATAGTGTCTTTATGCAAAGGTCCAAATTTTAAGGTGAATTAACCATATCATGTAATTCACGTCAAATGCAATTCACGGTTAATTCATATCATGAATTAACCATATAACCATATAATATGAAAGAGCTCCAGTATCATAGGCTAAAACAGGTTTTTAAATATTTCTACGATGTATATTTTTCGGTTTATGAAGGAAAATGGAAAAGAAATAATGATTTCCCCCCTTTATCTACTAGTTCGTACGGAACCCTCGGTGGGCGAGTCTGACTCGCACTTGTCCGGTTTATTTTTCATATTACAGATAAACATAAATCAACAATAAACAGTAATAATAGCACTGCAATAAATCGACACAAACTTAATCTGCACTACCGATTGTGTCCATACTGCTTTTATGAATCAACTTATCAACAGAGTTCGGAATCGACCGAACCGAACCGACTTTTCATATCGATAAAAAGACGAATTCAGTCAAGACTTACAGCTCAGCCCCCGTATTCAGAACTCATTCGGACTCGGAATCGATATCTTCGTCTCTGTCATTCTTTATGGAAATGACAGAGAAGTCCGACCTTGACGGGGCTGAAGTCCGACGGCAAAAGTTTGGAACTAATTCGCCTACACAGGAATGCGAATGAAGCGCCGCTTTTATAGGCCTTCAGTGGTGGTACGGCTACGCTAGTAACCTACAAATGGGTGGTGTCAGAAATAATGACAAGGAAAATTTTTTTTTAATGCTGTAATCGGATTGCGCTTGACCGCCAATTCATCTGATGTTAAGCGATGTTGCGGTCTACGATGGAGCACGCTTACCCAGAATGTGGAGAAGAAATTTAAATAATCTAGATTGCTATTAAAATTGTGGTATAACCGTGTGATATAACCACTATCTTAATTGCAAATAAAGAAAGTTAAAATCGGGCGCGAGCCAACTATGCATTGCTAATAAGTGTTGAGCGTAAAGCGTAACCCTGTTTTCTTCAAACATCTTCCCACTGAGTTGCAAAAAGAGTATTTTATAAAGGATGTTTAGAATGTCTACAAACACAAATTACACAAGTAAGTATTAAGTTTAGAAAATTTAAAAAGCCCAACATAAACAAAAGGCTCATACAATTTTGATAAAATATAGCTAAAAACACTCTCGGTCAAATCCTCTTTCAAACAAAAACGCTAGATCAAAATCGATCCATCCGCTAGAGAGTTACGATCCCACAGACAGACATTCAAATATACAGATACACACGTCAAACTCATAACACTTCTCCTTTTGGGAGTTGACAAATCGGTCCAGGTGTCTTAGAATAATCGGGGAACATACATAAAAATTACTACATATTTTTTTTTAAACCGAAGAATTACTACTACCTACTCTTTTTTGAAAGTCGGTTAAAATTAGTTCTCATCAACATCACTAATATTTTAGCTTTGTCTATAGTTGACGATATTTAGGCAAAAAAAAAGCCGTCTGCTTGTCTGCTGTTATTTCTACAAAGAGTATAATCTGTTCCCTTACCCACAGTCAATTTGATTCAAACCCCTATAGAGCGTCCTCGAATCGCCTCGAATAAGAAAAACCGCTATCATACTTATCTAACTACTTTATTACAATCACCTCTCAATTACTTAAGCCGATCTTTCATTAGGAATACAATCAGAAACCTTCACCTTTTCCCTAACATAATGAAATGGTCTCTCATATCCACAGCAGGAAGGTCCTTAGGCACAATACAGCGCAAAATATGTATTATCCCATTTCTATTCCAAAAATATTGTTATGGGGTTCGTAAACGATCAATTAAAATTGACAATATGTTTAGAACAAAAATTTACGAGATCATTATTATTGACATTTGAGTTTATAACTCCATATATCGTTTTGACTGTACCAACCATTGAAGTGCCTTTACCTTTAATTGTAACGTGATCAAATTTACTAATATCGCATTGACATCAATTTCCGTCAATGTTGTAGGTAATGCCTTTGAAATAGTTTCAAATATTATTTAATTATCAATAGTCCATATTTCAGATAAAGTATATGTTTTCCTAACTGGTCTAGTAATGAAAACAATGGTGGACTGGTGAATGGTATTATATGGTATTACGGGCACCTTTGTTCCGCGATGAAAGTGGATGTGGTTATTTGAATACCCAATATAGAAAGTAGAAGTGACGTAATTTTTAAATTTAAAATTATTTATTTTAGATGAAGTAATACTACTTGTTCACCAGAAAATAAAGTATTTATCTGTCATTGATTGCCAAACCTGAAAACCGCGGTTGTCATCGTCACAGACTTCACAATTAAACATTGAACGTACTCGTATCGGGACCCCTTTACGATTCTAATCAGCTGGTAGACGTCTGTAGGTATACGCTAGCTATACAAAAACATACATATATCCTTACTACAGATAGATACCTATACAGATATATAGGTATCTATAGCGTAGGATAGCTCGGCGTCGGGCGGCAAACCTTATCACGACGTGCGGAGCGTTCACTTGCGCGCGGCGTCTGCGGATCGATTTTTCCTCCAAACAAGTCACTGCGTACCAACAGTTCTATCACAAACACGTTTCCACGGAAAGCAACAGCGTGCCGCGATCTTGAAACAAGAAAAAAAAACTATTCGGATAATTTAAGAAAAACAAATAATGCAGTCGCGGCGTGGGTACTGCTATGGCTGCTCAAAATAAAGGTACGTTTTAGGTGCGTGTTTTTCTGTCAGTGTTCTGTTGGTGTTTATGTTAATTTGATTTTGTGTAGTACTTTTTTTAGGGCATAGTAAGTGATGCTCTTTGTGAGTGTATTGCTTATCGTGAAGGCGTGGGCGTAGCGGCCATGTGATCGGGGCTTTCGATCTTTTACGGCACAAGAGATAAGGGTAGATCTAATGACATACATAGCTGTGACACCATTATGTGGTACTTAAAATGCTTGATGGTTGTCTGTTTAAATTAGGCCCGATTTTTGTGTTGGGATGAATTGGGACTGATTTTGTGTCCAAAGCGCCTTTTAGTGATTTTTCAGGTATTCTTGAAACAATAAAATATTAATAAATAAAAATTAAACTTTTCAAGCATAACATAGAGAGATGTTAATAAAATATGAGTAAATATAAAATATTGTATATAAAACATGTAAGTAGTATCTGAAATAAAGATTTAAATAAAATTAAAATAAAACAAAAATTTTTTTTTATTGAAAGCGGTATACGTTTTTAATAATATACATATGGCTTTGAAATATGAAAAATTTGAAAAAATACTTGAAAGATTTTTGAACTGTTTTTTTCCACACTTTATTGATAGGGAAACTTTACTGATGAGGATATGCGGTTCAAGTCCCGTCGGATGTACAAATTTTGAACTGTCAACAAATTAAAAAAAAAATATTTTTACTCTTTTATTTAAAATTGTATAGATTTTCAACATGTTCTTTGAAATTAAACATATGTGTTGTGTGAAATGTCCACAATTTTTTTTATCAGCCCTGTTTGTACAAACTGTCCCACTGCTGGGAACGGGCCATCTTCTCATCGTGAGAAGGGTTAGGCCATAGTCTGCCACGCTGGCCAAGTGCGGGTTGGCAGACTTCACACATCTTCAAGATCATTGAGAACTCTCAGACATGTATGTAGGTTTCCTCACGATGTTTTCCTTCACCGTTTGAAGTTGGCGGCAATCAACAATACGCACATAACTTCGAAAAGACAGAGGTGCGTGCCGTGGGATTCGAACCCAGGACCTGCGGATCGCAAGTCAGACGGTCTCCCGACTAGGCTGCCGGAAACTTAAAAAAACGTAATATTTTATTTATTTACCTACTTTCAACTAAATACATAAATTATTTACTAATTCATATTCCAATTTACTGTTTTTGTGAGAAAATGATAGATACTTACTTTATATTCATTTTTAAACAATAACTTGCAGTTGATTATAACTTTTTGGCTTTTTTCAAATTGTAATATTATATCAATCTTCGAAGATCTGATAAAAAAATCGGACAAGTGCAAGGCAGACTCGACCACCGAGGGTTCCGTACAAACTAGTAGATAAAAGGGAAATCATATATATATTTTTATACTTTCCTTCATAAACCGAATAATATACATCGTAAAAATATTTAAAAACCTGTTTTAGCTTGTGCTAATGAAGCTCTTTCATATGATACCTACATGATACTACATGACACGATTAAATAACTTTAAAATTTGGACCCTCATTCCCTGCATAAAGACACTATTTTTTGTCATTAAATTAAAAATGTCCAGTTTTCAGATTTTTTTCTATATATGTGTACTCTAACACAATGCTTCTTCTGCCAAATTTCAAAGTTCTAGGTCTACGGGACCCGATAGGTTTAGATTCCCTTGTGAGTGTCGAAATGTGCGTTTTTTCGGCAGTATTTTTTTTATACGAAAACTGAGAAATTTGATTTTTCATTCTGCAACACTGACTGTTTTAATTTTAACATGATACCTTCACGCGTTCTCGAGATACAGGTCTTGACACCCGGACGGACGGACGGACAGACGGACAGACGAACAGACGGACATAGCGAAATTATAAGGATTTCTCGTAGTTACTACGGAACCCTAAAACATACTTATCCTACTGGAAATGGACAGTCGGAAAAATAAATATACCTTATGAAATACGTAATGTCAATGAAATTTGTCAGACGATTATGCTGTAGCATAGATCTGGGGGCACGGCCGTGCCCCCGCCATGTGAGCGAGCAGGTGCGTACGGCTGGGACCATCTTTTCTCGAAGAGATTCGTCGAACTCTAAGCGATTTTTCGGTTTTTTGGACCCTCATAGCTTCGGCCTCGATAAAGAATTTTTCGTGGCTGTAGAGTGTTGCAAAGAACAAAGAATTAGACACACATATATTATATATGTCAGAAAAACCTTACCCTCTTTCAGAAAAGTAATTTTTTATTCCATATAATTGGGTGTTTACATAGAAATTAATTTTCTCCTTTTGTATTGACAAATGCGTCGCTAAAGTCCCTTCTCTACGTCGGAAGAGATTTCGTAAATACATATTGGAATATGGGTTCCCAATATACTCGTACTTTGTCTCGATAATAAAGGTTGACCATGAAACTTCAATCAATGGTTTTGAACATCCAAAACAAACAATCAATAGCCGATGTTTATCCGAAGGGTTCCTTACTTATTCTAATAAATTACGGATGTAGCGTAGGAAGAGAGTAGTAGAAAGTTCGCAGACTTTCCGAAAACACATTTACGAGTATGAATAGTTAGTAATTTAGGAGCTTTCTATTGGAAGATTCCGGGAGCTTAATTAAGATACCGTTTTACATGCGATCGGTTCAAATCCCAAGGCACATAGGGGAAACTTGCCTTATTCGTACCCCCTAAGAGAAAATGCTAATTATCTGAAATATAAATAAGAAAAAAACTTGAATCATATCACCCTACCTCTTTTCAACCGACTTCAAAAAAGGAGGAGGTTCTCAATTCCACTGTATTGTTTTTTTTATGTTTCTTACCTCAGAACTTTCGCCTGGGTGAACCGATTTAGATGATTCTTTTTTTATTTGAAAGCTGGTGCTTCCCGTGTTGTTTCTGTTATACAATGGTCCAGTTCTGACAATGGCATCCATGAGAAGTCGGTTGCTTCAGTTTTTACTAGCTTTTATTCTATTTGCCTTGTTACTATGTGTGGGACAAATCTTGCGAGTTAAATTAGAACCACTTCCTGTCGTTAGATTAGGTTGAAATTTGGTTTACTTACGTAACTTCGGTGACAATGCAATAATATGGTACCATAAAGCTGGTCTCAAGATGGCGTCGGAAGGTGGCTATCGGAACTCCTAAACTAAACGAGATAAAACCGTCAAGTTTGAACTCGTTTGAATAGTCTTGACAAGCACTCTTGTGCTACATGACAGCCAGGGTCTCAAGATGGCGTCGGAAGGTGGCCATAGGAACTCCTAAACTAAACAAGATAAAACCGTCGAGTTTGGACTCGTTTGAATAGTCTTAACAAGCACTCTTTTTTTAGTCTAGTAAATAAAATATATATATATATTTTTAAAACCAAGCTTTTATTTAAATGTTCTAAAACGAAGAAAATAAATTTTATATTGATATAAATAAAAGCTTGTCGCGAGATTTCAAACAACATCGTACCTATCTACTAAGTTATATTTAATTCCAACAAAAGACTTAGACGCTTTCTTATCATTTGCTTAGAATTAAAGTTAGTTTGTTCTTTTGAAAAAAAAAAAAAAAATATGTTTGTGTTCTCGCGACAAGCTTTCATTTATATGAATATAAAATTTATTTTCTTCGTTTTAGAGCATTTAAATAAAAGCTTGTTTTTAATTATTTTTTTAAATTAATATTTTATTTAAACTATAATAATTATTACCCAACTGCGTATGTTTTTCGAATATGGAATAGTGTTGCTATTATCTACTTGTATTTGTTATGATCGTTCGCGTATCGTGCGTCGCGGGCAAATGTAGAATTCTGGCCCAACTGGCTTCCAAATAGCCTCCAAATAGCAATAATCCTCTCGAAGGTGCGCCAGTTCTTCACGCCGGAACAACTGCTTGCACCAAGTACGATGTCTGTCATTCGCACTTTGGGACGTTACGCTCATAGCGACGCAAAGTTAGTTCGTGCCCGTTTTTATCATGCCTTTTCTGTTATAAGAAAGTAAACAAGAGTTGAAGCGACTGTTAAAAATCATAATTCAAAGTAGGCCATTAATAATTATAGTTAAAAAAACTGAAGCAACCGACTTCTCATGGTTGCCATTTTCAGAACTGGACCAAATTCAAATGGAACCACACAGAAAGTACCAGCTTTAAAAAAAAAAGAGTTATCAAAATCGGTTCACCCAGTCGAAAGTTATGAGGTAACAAACATAAAAAAAAAAACTTTAAAAAAATACAGTCGAATTGATAACCTCCTCCTTTTTCGTTGAAAAGTAAAGTTATTTGATTTTTTTCTCAAACTCCTAGTAGCAGAAAAATAAAGATAAAACGAGCGCGAGCCAACTTTGCATCGCTATAAGATATGAAGCGTCACCCTGGCAAGCTAATTAGGCGTAATTTAGGCGTTGCAGTTATATGAAAAATGTGCTATGAACCTCATAAGTAACGACTCCCTCGTTTAAGCTAAGCTCCTAATTTGGAGCATTGCCAAATTACTAGTGTTTTTTTTATCGGATATATTTCGGTGGGTGTGCAATGTGCATCGGCCATCTTATTCGTCCATGCATTTTCTTCTATCTATATTGCCGTCTGACAAAAAATCGACGTCGTGTCATAGTGGATATTCCAAAAACTTGAACGAAACGCTTTAGATTCACTTTCATAGTGTGAACAGCCAAAATGTGGAACTAGCTTCCTGAATGGGTCTTCCAGAATATGTTCCAAAAACGCGCTTAGGTATGTTTTTGTCGCAAATTCACTCGTGCAGTGGAGATAACGATTCGCCGGATGGCAGCGATGTCGCCAATGACCGTGGAACGCAATTTGTCGCCCTAGCCTTGAAAATAAACAATCAGTCGCCGCAGTCACAGAATTCGCCCTATTACATAGGACCCAGAAGGATAATCTCCATACAAACCACCTTTTAAATTCGGGCCAATTTTATTTTTTCAATTTGACACTTCATTTTTTTGCAAATTTATTTTAACTGTAGATACACGTCCATTTGCCAAATTTATCTACAAAGTTGCCTTTGAAAAGGATATCTCCCGATTTGATCGGGTAATCATGATTAAAGTCAGAATGGTCCATGGGAGATTCATACAATCATATAACTGAAATAATAGTAACTTTGACCGAAATTTAGGTATAAACGTGAAAATTTTGTCGGTTACACGTTTATCACGGTCAAAATATCACATATAAAATAACAGCTACTGTTAATACATTGTAATAGTGTTCTTATGACTCTGAAAGAAAATCTGAAATCAAAAATGAAATCAGTAATTTAAATAATTTTATATCTATGGGTGCCTCGTGCGAGCGAAACAGGCAGCGGCGCCACTTTCATCACTTTATAAAAGAATCGAATGTATTTTTATTTTGTAAATAAAAAATACAGTTCATGATGATAGTATTTATTAAATAAGTTTATACATGCAATTTACAAATTGTGACGTCATATAACTGATGTCACAACGGCAATGAATCGACTAATACCTCATTCATAAAAAAATAACTCAATAGCTCAGTAGAAGTCATTCGCAGTTATTTTTTCCAATAAACTTCATTTCATTTCAATTTGACTCTAATATGTCATATTTTATTTTAGTAAACTTTAAGCCGGCCTTAACACGGACTTTGAGTTGCACGATCTGTTGAGAAGAATAAGAGTCAAAGTAATTGTGACTGGAAAGACTATATTTTTATGCTACGGCGAAACATACGTGTGTTTGTGTGTGTGTGTGTGTGCGTGATAAATGTGTACATAATGTAGGTTAAGATCACGAAGGTTCTTTTTGCTTTCGCACCAGTTGACAGTCAGGTAAACATATATTACGTTTTTTTTGTTGGAGTGCAACGGTCCACGCCCAGCTATTTCATTCGGAACTTCATTTTTGAAAATAGGATAAAACAGCAAATGTTTATTTTATTATAGCAGAGTTCCTACATTGTGGTTAACGTAGCACTATTTTTTGTCCTCCGTATTCATTAACACATTACTGCCTCTCGAAATCTAATGGGTTTATCGCAATTCGCAATACTTAGATAAGTATGTCAATGGTTAATTCGTAGCACCAGTAATGGACCAAATTAATTTGATTAAATTCTACTGAATAAATAAATTTTCACACCTATTTACAAACAATATAGTACAGGTAATTACAAATGATACAGGGAAATTGAGAAAACATATACTGGCAATACTGAAATAAATAAAAAAAAACCTAATGACATAAAGCCAGAGATAGACCAAGAGGTATTAAAGTATCGATATCGATAAGTAATTATAGGTACCAATTTTTTCTTTTGATTTTTTTTTGTAACGTTTCAAGAAACATCGTTTTATTAGGGTTCCGTAGTAACTACGGGGAACCCTTATAATTCCGTCATGTCCGTCTGTCTGTCTGTCCGTATGTCACAGTCATTTTACTCGGAGACTATTAACCCTATAAAAACAATTTTTTATACATAATTGTGTTTTGTGAGCCGCTACAAATAGCCGTAGTAAAATTTTCAAAAAAATTTAAAATAGAGATTGTTTTTTTTTATATATACAATAAAGACTGGATCATTTTTGTATCCCCCACCCTATCGTGTCTCAGATGTGATATGTGCGAGATATAGCTCGCTAAAGTTGTGCCCCCCCCCCCCCCCCCTACATTTCTCAACTAAGACCTAAAAATTCATTATGAACCATAATAGTAGACCATATTAAATACTTTCAATGAAAATTATTTTGAACATTCTGTGATTCCAACTTCTCTATGGGACTATAAATTTAAATTTGAAAATTCACTGAACAAATTGTTAAGCGAGAATTCGGTTTCCACCAAGGATCATTTTGACTTCGCCTTACTATATCTGCCCAATGTTCTGCTTGTACAGCATCAACTAGAAAATCTAAACAGAATAGTTAGCATGGTGCTGTGTTAGTTTGAGAATTAAAAAAAACATTTATCGTAAAATCAAATACCATGTTTCACGTACAAAGGTCACCGACATAGCACAGCTGATTAGCAAGTTGAAGTGGCAGTGAACGTAGAACTGATGGCCAATGGGGTTGAAAAGTTCTCGAGTGGACACCACGCCCCGGCAAGCGTAGCGTAGGAAGACCAGCCACGAAATGGACAGATGAACTTATACAAGTAGCATGAAGATGCTGGATGCAAGCCGCTTCCAATCGGCTTTTATAGAAATCCATGGGGGAGGCCTATGTCCAGCAGTGGACTTCTTATGACTGAGATGATGATGATGATTCACATATCATAATTATTATAGTTTACAAAACTAGAATAACCGACTTCAAAATTCGCAATTTTGTTTTAAAAACCAAACTACTGAGTGATTTTGAGATTTGAAAGGATTTTAAAATCAATTTGAATGACGAAATCATGCGGGTAACACATAAGAAAAATATAAGCTAACTGATAATCTCGTTTTTGAAGTCCGTAAAAATAATAATTGTTATCGATAACTTATATTACATCGACCCATCTCTAATTCTTTGCAGTAATTTGATTAAATAATAAAATTTATTTATGAAATGAAATGCACATATGCTTTATACTAATATTCGCGATTGTTATTTATTGAAATAAAATAAATTTCAACAATTTCATCGCGTATATTTCACATAATTTAAGACCCGATTTTTCAAACACTGAAGCATCCGTGGTCATAGGTGAGACACGAACATACGCTACAAATACGTAAAAATTTGTTTCATTTCGCTTTTTATACTGTTAGAAATATATTTTTGCTACTTAGAGATGGAAGGTGATAATGTTTTCCGTAGTTTTATAAAGAAGTTTGTAATTTTTACAAGATTTAACACTGTTCACCATCTTGGCACCGTAAGAATTGAGAAGTGATTGCGATGAGATGACGTTTAAGATTAAATGACGTTTGTGACCTGTCATTAGCAAACACCTGATTTGGTGTTAAGTTTTTGGAACAATATTTTGTATCGCATTAGGAGTCTTGTAAGTCTTTGGCCGCAGTCGTAAAAAAAAAAAATAAAAAAAAATGCTATATTTGAATAAACATATAAATGAAATAACGAAAACAGCATTGAACTATACTTTGTGGACAGCGGAGATCGTAAATTAATAAAATTAATACGTAGATCACTAGACAATTTAAAATTAAATCATATTATTCCTTCTTCTTTGTTGAAGTCTTGGAATACGGAATATTGAAGTTTAAAAAGAACGTGTCTGTTATAATTTAATTTGGCGCGAATACTTATCTGACCTTTACTTGTTTAGTGATATTATGTATCCCACCAAAAACATTTCATGTAAAATTGGTTGCCATGTCTCGCATTGTCATGCCACTTTCACTGACAAAAAGAAATCAGATGAGATCTGACTGAATTTGAAAAGCCAAGCTGCTAACTCTACAAAGTCTAACGCTACAATACTTACCTCTGTAAGTAAATAATTTGGGTGTCCTTAAATCGGAAGTAATTCAGTTTCAGATTAAAGTAAGTATTGCATCGTAGGCCGTTTTCTCAGATCAGACAGTTAGCGGCAGATGAAGATTGAATGAATCTAGAATTGTTATAATTCCATATTAAGATCCTTAATGTACCTACAAACTGCAATAAAATTATTTGAATTTGAATTTGAAGTGATCATAGGTCACTGTTGTTCGATGAACTTTAGAAACGAAAGACACAAGTTCTATTCCCAGTGACCTTGAGCTTGGAGGAGGGGTAGCATATAGTTGGGTATGCTTATTATTATTTATTTGATAGGCGAGCAGCAGAAGCCTATATCCTGCAGTGCTGAAATTTAGTGGTTGCCTTTTAGGATATTTCTTCTTTCTTTAGTCATTTTATTTTTCATTAATATTTAGATAATAATTAGGATGGCGGCAATCAACAACAATCAACAATTCCTTCAACCGGCGAAGGAAAACATCGTGAGGAAACCTACATGTCTGAGAGTTCTCAATGATCTTGAAAGATGTGTGAAGTGTGCCAACCCGCACTTGGCCAGCGTCGTAGACTATGGCCTTACCCTTCTCACAATGAGAAGATGGCCCGCGCGCAGCTGTGGGACAGTTTTTATAAGCAGGGCTGATAAAAAAATATTAAATTATTAGGTATAATCAATAATTAGGTAAGCAGTTTCGAATAAAAGAATAAAATAAATACCTAAAATTATTTGTAATATATAAATTACCCGTATATTATGTAGATACATATATTCTTTCGTTTAAAAGTTAGAGTGTCGCAAATGTCAAAGTGCTTCATTTTATTCCACAATTCTAAAAGCTTTTCCATTACTTTCTCAATTTCTCCCACTCCGTAGGTCTATAGGTTATAAACGATTTCTTACATCTAGTGTAGGTAAGTATACCTAAATGATTGATGTCTCTAGAAAAATTGTGGTCCTCAGCGAAACGTACCAAATTGCGGAGCAGGCAGCCTCCAAAGAAGATTAATCTTGGGTTTTCTCGATTTCGGCTGGGTTATACAGAACAGACGCAGTAAATCAATTATGTGTTTATTCAAAAAAAATACTATGAATTAGGTTATAGGAAAAATATAAAAATCCTGGACTACGTGCTCACAATTAATATAAGTAAAACTCTTTTAGGCACATTTTCAATATGGCGGCGTAAACTTTAAAGATACAAGGTGGCAAAGTTAAAATTCGGAGAGAGTACCTACCAACATCGAAATATATAGAATTACCAATTTTAAAAACTCCCGGAAAACATTTCAGGCAAAACTACTAATTAATTGATTGTACTATAAGTAGAATGTGCAAAAAATAATAGGGTTCGTAGTAAACAAGAAACCCTTATAGTTTCGCCATGCCCGTCTGTCTGTCTGTCTGCCTGTTTGTCTTTTTATTAACACGCTTTTATTAGCTTCATACGTATGTTAGTATGTAACGGAAACTTTGAACATGATTTTGACCCACTTCAAACCGTCAGATTTCATTCAAACTTTGTAGACTTATCGAAGACCGATGACAATACAATAATTTGACAAGATTGAGCGTGTTTTTTTTTTAGATTTTTATACTATTATATTTTATAGAATAGAAAGCTGTAATTTATCAATTGAGTATACATATTAATTACGCCTAAGAAGTGGTAGAAAATTGTAGGTAGACTCTGAATTTGTATTTGGGTACCACGTTAAGGGGGTTGATTTTTTTTTTCTTTTACCCCATTGTGTGTGCTATCCTTGGTTAGGAAATCTAAAAACATGTGCCCAAAAACCATTATTAAATTTATGGATAAGTTTCCGAAATATTAGAAAAAAAAAACGAAATTTCGAAAAATTATCAGTTCAAAACTGATTATTTTTGTTAGAGTCAAGTTTCTGTCTAAGTGAAGTATTATTTAGGTATGTGATTCTTCCTGTTGGGAGAAAAGAGTTTATTTAGGTACTTTGTGAACAAATGTAAGTGAAAATGGTGGATTGAATTCTACCCGTGCGTTTTCTTTTTTATATCTAAGTAAAAAAAAAAAAAAAAAAAAAAATCTAGCGGAAAAATAAAAAAAAATCCGTGTTAAATCTTGTTCGAATGTAAACTGAATTATGTGTAGGTAATATTATTGTCGAGATTACCTACTTATAGATCTGGCGTAGGTACAACTCCATTTATATTTTCTACAAAAAAATCATCCGACTGTATAAGAATGATGTTTTAGTTTATTTTCTTACTTACGCTTGCGTTATGCTGGATATGATGGTGAATGTACCTTTTTGCGAGAAAGTATGCACAGAGCCGATGTGAAATATAATTAATTGAGCATTGTTTAAGACAATTTATATTCATTTGATACGAAAAAGTTCGTCAAGGTTACGAACAACTACAATTTTTACGTATATTATTACAAAATAATGTCATTCTGACATTAGAGAAGCAAAAGCAAATACAACTTAGCAAATACCCTTTATCAACCGACTTCAAAAAGGAGGAGGATCTCAATTCGACTGTTTTTTTTTAATGTTTGTTACTTTCGACTGTGTGAACCCATTTTGATGATTCTTTTTTATGTGAAAGCTGGTGCTTCCCGTATGGTCCAATTTCAAATTGGTCCAGTTCTGACAATGGCATCCATGAGGAGTCGGTTGCTTCAGTTTTTTAAACTATAATTACTTGCATAGCCCTTTATCATCGGTCGAGCTGATTTCTAGTGTATGTAGTACGAACTAGGCTTAACGTAGAGCAAACTAGGTTTCAGCTCGAAAGTTTTGCTACGGCAGCAACTTGCGATCAAATGGGATATGTCAACATAGATATTAATTAATCATCCTTTCTAAGCTCCGCTCCATATTTACTCAGAATTACACATTAAATCCTTCGCCTGTGTAAGCACAAAGTTCTACATGCTTATACACTTAGGATTTAAGGCTTGATCCACACATCGCAAGACCTATTCAGGGTTACTACGGTGTGCTACAGATTTAAATTTAAGCTGTAGTTCTCAGGGAACAGAGAAGGTGGTAATGAATTCCATTCTTGTGCAGTACGCATCAAGAACGTGGTTCGAAATTGGTGTGTACGGATTTTTGGCAATTCTATGAGAAATGCGTAGCAATGTGCCGACTTTCTCCTAGTCCTGTACTGAAGTATAATGCTATGAAGAAACCGATTTTATTATGCGCGTTTGTGTTCATTAACATGTCATTTATTTTCTCGCGGGTTGCGGATCTTTTTCTATGGTAAAATCGGAAAAGTGTTTCAGGAGTTTGCGAGTTCATCATCATCATCATCTCAGCCATAAGAATTCCACTGCTGGACATGGATAGAATAGAATAGAATAGAACATTTTTATAGCATAAAAACTGTGTACATAAAGATGGTGTTAATAATAAATAGTCCAAACAGTTTTACCCATTGCGGGCGTGCGACATTAGAGTAAGTAAAATAATAACTATAACTAGGTATTACAGTAACAATAACTATACTCTACAAAATGCTTTCAAAGTATTACTTACACTTGTTACTAAGTAGATAATATTTGTATTAGTAGGTATCTATATCCTAAACATACTCTAGTATATTTTATCTGTAGGTACTTTCATGTTTCTTTATTTCTAGTTATTGTAGGTATATTACAGCTAATAAAACACGACCAAAAAGACCGATTAGAAGCGGCTTGCATCCAGCGTCTTCCCGCCACTCATATCCGGTTTTCGAGTTGTGTCCATTCCATAGTAATGACGAGTAACATGATCTCTTTTCTGCTTAGTACAGGGTACGATATTACCCATAAGTCACTCGTTCTTTAACTGTATACACTTAACTAAATCTAGCCCGTTACGATCTATACCTGTATATTAAGCAGTAGGTACCTATTTTTTTAAGTATAGGTACAGTACATACTATCACATCATAAAATAGACAAAATATATATTGTGACAAAAACTTTACATAATAGTAATATGACACTAAGTTCTTGTCACAATTCATCTTCTACTGTATCTTATCTTATAAACGGGGTCCGATTCTTGGATGCACTTCGAGCTATTAGGTCCTTTGGTGCTTGCCCCTTTCTTTATTCATTCATTCATTCGAACCAGGTTTTTCGAAGAAGGACTTCATTACGTTCAGATTATAATAATAATATATAATAACATTATTACAATTAAATTCTTCATCGTCACGTATTTACACGTGTAATGTAAATCGACCCTACGGTCGTTCAAAACGGAGTGATAAGCTCGAATTTTAATTCTGCCTACATTTCGGGAACGAGGGTACATTTATTAGAGCATTTTCCGGATCGTTCATTTTACTGTACTTTTAGTTAATGTGCTCATGTGCTCTTACGAGTATGTTCTTTGTTAGGGAAGCGCCTAATATAAAAACCTTAAGTGGTTAGGATAATCTAATTTGTCGTAAGAGGACTGTGTGGGCAAGCATTTGTTTATACAACAGAAAAAAGCTGGTTTCTTTTTACCCCTAAATATTATCAGATTTGGTGTTTATTTTTGGTGTTTGATGATGGTTATGATTTAATGATTTACGGCCTTACCGAAAAACATTACTTAACTTTAAGCAATGCCTAACATATTTTGTCAACTTTTCGCTGACACATAATGACACTCGCGGAAAGAAGACAGAGAATTTAAGACGATGACTAAAGTTAAGTAACGTTTTTCGGTAAGGCCGTTATTCTTAATAAAATCTGCAAATTAAAGTAACAAATGTATAAATCATACTCATTTTAAAATAACAAGAAAAATAGTATGTTAAGAAACAAAAAAACAAAAAAAAATAAAAAATTATAGATTTATTTCTATTGTGACGAAGTTTTAAGCGATTTTTCCATATTCCATATATAAGGGGGGCTGATAGCAACCAATACTAATACCTAATTTTTACTACGGTTGATATGCCATTTATTGAGTCGCATTTATTACAAACAAGTAAAACTAAACAAAAAACGAAAGAAAAAAAAACAGTTTAACCGATTGATGCTATGTTTCATTATCCAAAATAAAAACTGCGTCAATCGCAAGATGATATAATAATGTTTGTTGTATACATCTCCGACCCGTGACTTATATGGACCGGTTGGAAGCGGCTTGCATCCAGCGTCTTGAGATTTTCTGTCCACTTTGTGGCTGGTCTTCCTACACTGCGTTTGCCGGTACGTGGTCTCCACTCTAGAACTTTTCGGCCCCATCGGCCATCAGTTATACGTGCTGTGTCCTGCCCACTGCTACTTCAACTTGCTAATCCGTCGTTTTTGTCCATTCCGTTGTAATGTCGGTGATTTTTGTACATCTACGGATCTCTTCTTTTCTGATTCGATTTCGCAGAGAGACCTCGACCATAGTCCTCTCTATAACTCGTTGCATTTAGTTCATGTCGCATCCTTATCTTGTATGTAAACGAGCAATGGAATCCTCCATTACTCCGTTTTATAATACTTTTAAATATCCAAGTAAATGTTAGAGACAAAGTTATGAGGGTAGCTAAGTAACATCATTTACACGGGATGTATTTTCAAGTAATCTTCTTAATTACTTAATTATCTCTAGTATCTACTTAATTGAGACTTAAGACGAAGATTGGGACTAAAACTTGTTACTAGTTTTAAACGCAAATTAATTAGGCAATATTTTTAGAATTTTGCACGTGTATTATATTTTTTTGAAGTTTTTAATTCCTATAAAAAATGCTCATTGTCGTTGTCTCTTGTTCTAACGTTCAAAGTAATATTGCGTGGAATCATTACTGTAGTCTGAGCTTGTATGTAAACACCTACTTACACAGAGTTGTTTTTTTATGAATTCACCTGTTGCCCCACTAATCCCCTGAAAGCGTGTTAAGTGCTTCGGACTGCTTCCAATTAGTAACACCTAATCACTATTTGGCTTCGTTGCTTATTAGAAAGAAGAAATAAAAATGTGTCAAACAAATCACTTCAGTTAAAATGATTTTCATAAATAACTTTAACCTATATTTCGTTGTCGTATTCTTGTTGGATTGTGAGTTCGAGACTGTTTGAGTTTGTTTTCGCTTTTACCGAAATAAATTCGCTTTATTATTTTTTCTGTCCGAGTATTTGACTCGTGCGATCAGCACTTTTGCCATATTACATGTACTATCTGCCTATTTTCCCTAGCGGGTAGAAAGAGCATCAAGGACCATAAGGCCATTTGTAGACACATTTGATTGTTATTAGAGGGTAAGATGTAAAAAAAAAATGTTGGTTTGCAGTAACAGGGGGTCAATCCATCGCTCACATAAACGCCAATCTGATTTTTACAGTATGCCCGGAACGAGACGCAACTGGTATATTCTATGTTTATCTTTTTCTCCCAGTCCATTGATAAAATGTATGTAAAACTAATGTGACAGTTACACTACATTAAAGAATACCTATATATGCGTTGAATTAATATTCGCCTCACCTGTTGAAGTCGGTTATTAAAAAAATCATGGGAATCAGATTACAAACATCGAAGACATAGCATAAAATTGTTATCAAATGATTTATTAGTTAATATTGTATTAATATTTATACATATATATATACGACTGTTATTATAAGAAAAGTCATAGAAATAACCCACTCATGTCACTTCCACAACTAAGACGAATGTAATGGCTCTTTATGTTGAAACCCTCAAACGGTTTAGGCTGTATAGTGTTACTAAGAATCAGACATACATACATACGTCCTAAGAACATTACTCTCCTTTAGCAGTCGGGTAAAAACAGTCGTATCTAGAATCTCCTCAGAAGCACATTTAGCAGCATTCGAAATGGAACCTCTAAAAATTCGATCGAACTGCGGGGTTCCAGACTCTTCTATTCCAGATCTTCATATTAGCAATTAGTTTATCATCGTCAGTTGAACACGGCAGTCTACTGATCCAAATGCTTCGAGCTAGTATTTGGCAGCGCTGTTCCAAAAATAGCAACAGTTCGCCATAATGTACTTTAACGAAGTCGGCTTAAACGCAATATTGCGTCCGAGTGAGACGAATCACTTTCCCCTCAGGCTAATGGGAAAGTTTCTGAAAGCCCTATGATTGACGCGCGAACAAAAACAACTTTAATTTAGCCATTAGCCCTTGTTGCTTGCGAACTTGGAGAAATAAGATGGGTATTGCGATATTTATCAAAATTCACAAGTTAATTTTAGAACCTTCCATGTCGCTTACTTTTAACTTTATTTATGCAAGATTTGGGAGCGTCTCCCCTTATCTCTAGAGAGATAACGAAGCCTTTTTGCCCAGAAGTGGGGTAGCATCTTCGAGCATCAATAATATAATTGATGATCCAAGGCGCAAGGGTAGCACAGATAAAATCTTTTCAAGGTATTTTTTCTATAGACAGAAAAAAACAAGTTTTAGATCATATCGTCGCTTTCCAACTGGCAAATTGGTGGTCTAAAGTATGTTCAGCTAGAGAACTAATGTGGCATTGATGGCGCTGCTGGCCGTATTTATTATATTTAACCGACTTCCAAAAAAAATGAGGTTATCGATTCGACCTGTATGTTTGTAATATTGTCAGAATTGCACAATTTTTGTTTAATTATGTTAGTCTATACCAGCTTCTAAACATGTGTGCCAAATTTCATAAGTGTATATATGTATGTATATTTGTATGTTTGTCCACGCATTAAGCAAAAACTAGAAGTCGTATTTCAAAAATTCTTTTTTAATGAATAAAGTGTCTTTCAACTTAGGAGTCACTGTAAGTTTTATCAAAATCGGTTCAGTAGTTTTCAAGATATGGGCTTTTGAACACCCACTTCGTTCATCGCAACTGTAGAGCAGTGTCTACACTATAAATTGCAATTGTTTGATAGACAGTGACATGAGCGGTGATGAGCTTTGACGACAGTTTTTAACCGACTTCAAACTGAAAAGAAAGAAATATCTCGAAGAAAATCAAAACTGGGCGTCTACCTAAGTAGGTACGTAAAACAACAATTTTTTTTTGAGGTCGGTGTCTGTATAGGACATAGTTGAAGATAGTTTAGGGCCTGACACCGATCTCAAAAATTTTTTTTGGTTTACGTACTTACTTGGGTAGACGCCCAGTTTTGATTTTATTCGACTTATTTCTTTCTTTTCAGTTTGAAATCGGTTTAATTTATTTAAATTACTTTTATGTTCAGTCGAGACCACAGCGAGACCATAGAATACAATATTAGTGTCTTCGAGGCGTTGGTTCAAATTTTTTTCCACGATAAAACTATAAGTAAATAGACTCTAACGTGTACTTAGGTATTTAAAAAATATTAATAAAAAAATAAGTAAATTAAAGTAGATATTAATATATATATCGACTAAACATTTTCTGTTAATTCCTTTACAATATAAGTCAATGATATCATTGACGCCAAGCCGATTGTGATAGTCGTTTCCATTATTCAGTGAAAATGGGTCCTATGTAATAGGGCGAATTCTGTTGTGTGAAAATGATTAAATTAATTAAATAAATAAAAATTCCTACGTAAGAAACCTGTGAAAAACTTTTTTTTATGTTTTCCAGTTACTAACCTATATATATATATATATATATATATATATATAATATTATTTTTTTCCTTATAAAAAGTGTATGTTTCAAGTTGTCATTTTCAATACTATTGATCTCTTTAGTTATAGTTTTGCTCTCATCACGTGAATGAGTGAACGTACTAGCCTCGCGTCTATCGCGAGACTGCTCGTATTTTAAAGGATGTATTGAAAAGAGTAGCTTGCTCCCCGTTTCTTAGGGTTCCGTAAAGGGTAAAAACGGGACCCTATTACTAAGACTTCGCTGTCTGTCCGTCCGTCCGTCTGTCACCAGGCTGTATCTCATGAACCGTGATAGTTAGACAGTTGAAATTTTCACAGATGATGTATTTCTGTTGCCGCTATAACAACAAATACTAAAAAACAGAATAAAATAAATATTTAAGGCGGGCTCCCATACAACAAGCGTGATTTTTTTGCCGTTTTTATATATAATGGTAAGGAACCCTTCGTGCGCGAGTCCGACTCGCTATTGGCCAGTTTTATTTGTATATAAGTTCATATTCTGCCTCACATAAAACTGCCTGCATTATCACTAGTGAGGATCAGAATACCAATATTCTGATTGGTTTGATGAATGGTTTCGCTGAGTTTCGACGCGACACCCAGCACTTATCGCCCGTTATACGATGCGGTCTTGGTATGAAATTAAAATTGCTATAAAGCGCACTACATACGTTTGTACTTAAGCCTACTCTTTAAAAACGATTAACATTTCATTTCAAAATAATTATTTAAAATAGTTTTGCTACAATAACTTTAATAATTATTTTAAAAAAAACGAGAAATTAAAACTACCGAGCTTAAGCAAAGTGAGCAAAGTACTACAAACAAAGCGTAACACGTGCGAACTTAGTATATTTTCTAATAATGTGTCTTTTTAGGGTTCCGTACCCAAAGGGTAAAAACGGGACCCTATTACTAAGACTTCGCTGTCTGTCTGTCTGTCTGTCTGTCTGTCTGTCTGTCTGTCTGTCTGTCTGTCTCCAGGCTGTATATCATAAACCGTGATAGCTAGAAAGCTGAAATTTTCACAAATGATGTATTTCAGTTGCCGCTATAACAACAAATACTAAAAATTCAAAAAAAATAAATATTAAGGGGGGGTCCCCATACAATAAACGTGTTTTTTTCGTATTTTTTTGCTCAATATTAAAAACAGTAACAGGTAGACGCTTCAAATTTTCACAGAATATTTACTTGTATAATAGCTTTCAAAATAAATAATTAAATAACAATAAAGTAAATATTAAATGGGGGCTCCCATACAACAAACGTAATTTTTAAGCAATTTTTACTCGATCTTAATTAACAGGTAGAAACTTGAATATTTGTAAGTAAATATTTAGAAATATATTAACTATAAAAATAAATACCTAATCTAATACATAAAAACTCACAAAATGAAAATAATCCGTGCATCCACACCGCGGTGCGAGCGCCGCGCCGCGGTGTGGTGGTGGCGCGAGCGCGAGGCGGTTGCTAAGCAACGGCTGCGCGGGTAGCGGGGGAGGTAACATCACGGAGCAAGCCATAACCGCGCGTATTCGCGCGAGCGTCATCATGCTGCCCGGGTGTGTATCGAAAACCTACCTATAAGTTTGCAATTTACTACTTGGAATTTCGTTGATTTCTCGTTATTTTATAAACAGAACTAAACTTTATAGTATTATAGATGATAGTACGGAACCCTTCGTGCGCGAGTCCGACTCGCACTTGGCCGATTATTTATATGTGATTTCAACGCAATTATGAAACAAATTAAAGACTACAATCAAGAAATTTGAAACAATACAACAGGACAATTCCGAATTCCCTCTTCATCGCGGTTGTTAGGTTGGTAAATGTGGAAAATTTTCCGGTATAAAGAGCCAAATCTCTTTCAAAGATTAATATCCTTTGAGACTGGGAGACCCCCGTCACCCGTCTCGTAAGATTTACACAACTCTGTGTAAACTACAGGGTTGTCTCTGATAGCACAAAATGTCTTTTCACTACTCTTGCTCTAAAAGTTCGTCATTGTAGCGTAGTAAAGCGGGGATAAAATAGCATTTTAAGCATTATGGGGATAAAGTTTTATTTTATTTTTTATGTTACTAAAGAGCCTACATACACGAAACAGTCTTTATTCAAAAGTAGAATAATCTCTTTGGAATATATTTACATTCTCTTTGCAAACATCTCGTTAAATATCCAGAATTGTACATTTCATTTTTAATAAAATAAACTTTGAATTATTGTATTGGATTATTATATTTTCTCCCAATCGTAGTAAAAAGTAGAGTGTAACACACGGCGCTAACAACCCATTCTAAGTCGGTTTCTATTTACTCCCTCGCTTTGAAATGATTGGATCTTTATAACCGGAATTTCACAGGGTTGCTCTCTAAAACGTTTCTACTTATGTATGATAAGTTGACTACCTATAACTTCGGCAATATTTTTAAATTTTCTAACTTTTACTGTCCCACTGCTGGGCAAAGGTCCCCCTAAATTTCTATAATTTTTTACCGACTTCTAAGCAGAAGGAGGTTCTCAATTCGACTGTATTTTTTTGTATGCTTGTTCAGCGATTACTCTGCCAATTATGAATTGTTTTTAATGATTATTTTTTTGTTTGGAAGAAAATACTTCAGAGGTAGTCCCATATAAATTTTATCAAAATAGGTTCAGCACTGTGGTTTTTTTATATTAAAATTAGTGGGATAATGAATGAAAACGAATTGCGTATTTTAGTCTTTTTTTTCTTCAGTTTTTAACCGACTTCCAAAATGAAGGAGGTTATCAATTCGGTCTCAATGTGTTTTTATTGTATGTTTGTTCACCAAGTCAAGATTATTCAGCCAATTGTGCATTGATTTTAATGATTATTTTTGTATTTGGTAGGAAATACTTCAGAGGCGGTCCTATATAATTTTTTATCAAAATCGATGCAGTAATTTGGTTTTTCTAACAAAATAACTGGTAAATATCATCCAAGTGCCTGTAGAAAAGTAAACAGTAAGTCGTGTACATACATATATGTATTGTATTGTGTATTTTGAAGTCGGTTTTTTCAGTTTTTTAAACTATAATTATCAAAACTAAGATTTATTTATTCCTCGATGATACCCGTCCCTTACTATCAAGTAAGTTATACGTAGATCTATAAAAATACGCCCAAAAATTATTGTTAACAATTTTTTTCTTTGTAACCCTGCTTGAGGATAAATAAACCGGGAGCAAGCTTATGTAATAGGTATCATTGATCAAAGAGATTTACATTTTGAAGATGAATGTTACAGCAAATACCTGCTTAGCTTCTCGCTCGTTTAAGACCCCAAAGGAAATGAAAATGTTAAAAACGTTTCTGAGACTGATTGTTCTCTTGATATTTTTTAAATGAAGCTGAAGTCGAGTGAATTACATCTTTCATTTCGAAGGAAGATTTGATAAATGATAAGATGATGTAGGATAGGAAGATGTGATATTTATAAGTATAAAGTTCTCGGTTTAGATCCGCGAGAAGAGATGAATTGAAACAGAAATAGAATTTAGTAAATTGGGTTTTATGTTCACCCACCCACCAAACTCATTTTGCCGCTAAAATTACCTTTAGGGATATCCTAAAACATTGGCCTTGGGCATTATCATCATCATCATCAAATTATCTAAGTTGTACTGGACCATGGACTTTTGTTCTCTCCCTATTGATTATTTGAATATCACATTGACAAAATATCTACTTACATATATAAATTATGTGGATATTCTATCGAGCGCATTTCCGGAATCATCATATTAATGATACAAACGGTCATATATTTCTAGAAAATTATGACAATCAGTACTTGAATAATATAGACGATACACCATTGATTTATATAATTACTTACTCCTTACTCCTTTTTGAAGGAGAACTTACGTCTCGAAGTATAGGTATACTACTATGGTATTCTGTGATCCCGACAGAAGAAAATAATGAAATAATGACAGCAGCGTCCTCAATGCCACATTTGTTTTCTAGCTGGACAGATAAAGATAAAGATAAAGATAAAGATAATTTATTTGCATACAACACGAGAATTTTATACAACAAGTGCATAAAAGATGTTACACTAAATTTAGTCGCTTAAAATCATGTTGTGCCGATTAGGCGTACAAATGTCAGGTAGACAGCATCATGCACATGCGAAAAATTATATAATAATAATTATTATTATTTGTTATTAGATTAATACACAAACCAAAAATATCTATAATATGACAAAGCAGAAGCAATAAAAGATACACATAATGTCAAATAAAATTAAAATTTGTCATTTAAAAAATCATTGATAGAATAATAACACTTCTGCAATAACAATGCCTTCAACTTTTTTCTAAATAAATTACTATTCTGGTCTCTTATTGACTTAGGAATCTTATTGTAGATTTTAGGACCCATACATACGATGCTATTTTGCATCAGTGCTGTCTTTCCTTCATGTACGCGCCGTTTGTCTTGGTCGCGCCTATTTCTTACAGTAGTATCAGATAGTGTGGGGAATCGCTCCCGGTTTGTTTTTACAAAAAGGGCCGTTTCTAAAATGTATAAACACGGAAGTGTAAGAATTTTATACTTTAAAAAATAGGGCTTACAACTATCTCTTTTTTTGAGTTTAAACATTGAACGAATACAGCGTTTCTGCCTTTTAAAAATAATAATTTTATTTGTTGAATTTCCCCAAAAAATAATCCCGTACCTCAAAATTGATTCAACTAACCCATAGTAGGCTTTAAGTAAAGATTCTATATTTAGAGTACGAGCTAGTTTGGCGATGGCATATGTTTGGCTACTTATTCTTTTCGAAAGGTGCTCTATTTGTGATTTCCAATTCAATTTTCGGTCAATATATAATCCAAGAAATTTTGAGCTTTCTACTTCATTTATAATGTTATTGTCGTATGCTACATTAATATTACCTTTGTTTGTTTCTCTTTGTCTAAAATGCATTATATTTGTTTTATTTAGGTTAATTTTTAAGTTATTGTTGTCAAGCCAAGATATAACTGAGGTCAAAGATTTAACAATATCGTTTTCATAAGAGTCAAGTGTTTTACATGCTACGGTGATAGTGCTATCATCTGCAAATAATGTCATAGGTTGAGATGTAGCATTAGGCAAGTCATTTATGTATGCTATGAATGAAAGTGGTCCCAGGACACTACCTTGTGGAACTCCGTACGCCACTTTGCGTTCATACGATCTGTATATTTCTTCTGCTTTCGTGTTAAGATTGACTCGACTGATTTCCGTGATTTGTATTCTATCTGCTAGGTAAGACTCTATCAAATCTAAAACGTTACCACGTATTCCATACGCTTCTAATTTACTAGCTAAGATTCTGTGATCTACGTAATCGAACGCCTGCGTCATATCACAGAATATGGCGCACACCGGAGTGCTTTTATCCATACATATTAAGACGTTTTTAATGAAATCGTATATGGCCATATTAATACTTCTATTTTTTCTGAAACCCTTTTGTTCATTGCATAGAATATTATTTTTCTCTAAATAATCATTTAACTCATTATAAACATACTTCTCGAAAATTTTTGAAAATATCGATATTAGTGCAATGGGCCTATAGCATTCCATTTTCTCTCTATTGTCTTTTTTAAATAAAGGTTTAATAATGGTAGTTTTCAGAGAACTCGGAAATGTGCCTGTGGATATACACAAATTAATAATATAGCTTAGAGGGGTACATACATACTCACTTACTGATTTTATTATGAAAGTTGAGATTTCGTCATCACCAACACTTTTAGTGTTTTTAAGGTTTTGTATTATTTTGCTTATTTCTTGTGGCGTGCTTGGTGCCATGAACATAGAATCTTTGCTATGATTTATATTAGCTGTCACTTTATATCCTGACTCAGGGACCGGTTTTATTTTATCTATGAAAAAATTATTAAATGCGTTGGCTATAGCTATCGGATCCGTTATATCTTCATTATCTTGTTCAATTTTTGTTATGGCTTCTTTAGGTAAATTTAATTTATGATTTGCCATGCAGTTTTTGACTTGTTATGAGATGAATTTATCTTAAAGTTATTTTGTGCCCGTTTAGTTAGAACAATGATCTTTCTAAGACGTTTTGAGTAATTAAGGAAGATACTTTTATTTGTTTTTGTAGGATTTAGTCTATATTTCCAAAGTAAATTTCTTTTGTTTTTGCTACAAATTTTTATGCCACGTGATAACCACTTTATGGATTTATTAACTCTAATAATAACTGTTTTATATGGAAAGCACAAATTATAGTATAGTTTGAAGTTTGAAAAAAAGTAATCATATGCAAGATTTGCGTCAGAAAAGCTGTATAGTTCTTGGAATAAAACATTACTAAGACACATTTTAAATTTATTAATATTTTCAACAGAATAATCACGCTGCTTTTTCCTCCAGAATTTAAGTAGCGCGTTTTTATGGACTGGGAACTTCATTACTAAAGCACTGTGATCAGATAAATCTAATTCGTGCACTTCCGTATTACAAATCTTTTTACAGTTATATGCCATATTATCGATACATGTTTGGCTTGCAAAGCGAGTCGGTTGTTTCACCGCCAATTTAAAATTAATTTAGACTATTATATATTTAGCTTGACTTGACATCCACTGAGCTATGTAAATGTCACTGCCTATAGTGCTAAATTAGATGCTTAGTTTTGAATAAGTACGACTTAAGTCTAAAGTATCTAGTACTAGTAGTAGTAAGTAGACAGGTCTGATGACTCAGTGGTAGTATGTCTGCCTCCTGTGTAGGTCGTGGGTTCGATCCCCATCCAGGGCAAACATTTGTGTGATGAGCATGGATGTTTGTTCTGTATCTGGGTGTTTCTATGTAACATAAGTATGTATTTACAAAAAAGTATATATGTATTCTATCAACCATCTAGTTTTCATAGTACAAGCTTTGCTTAGGTTGGGCTAGATGGTGTTGCGTGAAATGTCCACCAATATTTATTTATTTATTTAAGTCTAAAGTAATATTAATAGTTTGTATGTATGTTTGTTAACAGTGGACAACGATTCTGAAGAGATGCCGGCGGCGACAGATCCCAATGCGGAGCAGAAGGAGCGGCTCATTGCCGCTGTCAAGAAGGAGGTTAAACAGCTTATGGAAGAGGTACGTACTGGGCTGACACAAGGAGACCCCATTTGTTCGCTTATTTTTAGTTTCTTCTATGTTTTTTTTTATCACCATGTTGTAAAAATAAACCTGAATCGACTAGTAATAGCATTTGGATAAAGAACTAAGTACAAGTTATTGTTATAATACGTACGTAGTAAAGTTGAATTCCCTCACAAAACTTAAGTAGGAGTTGCGAACTTCCGTTCTGTCTATATTATCTTTATGACATATCTACAAGTTTCTCAACTTGTAACTTGGGTAACTTATGTTCAAGTTGAGTGTCATTATCTACGTTCTATCGCGACCTTGGCCTTAATGTGAACTAGCTACGTCATACAACTCCACCTATATTTTTTAGTTTTGCTAAGTTAGCAACGATCACGAAGAAAAGGATCAGGTTTTTTAATATATTACAGACAACTAAATTGTGTTACTGCAGGAAGTTGGTACTTGACAGCATAGTTTCACTTATACGTAGAATATAAGTGAAACTATGCTATTATATGTAGAATAGCTATACTTATTTTCCAAATAGGTTTTTACGATAAAACAAAAACGCGACTTAGTATATCCTCCAAATTCGACAAGTAATTTAAGCAACAGAAATATATGCTTTTCGTATAGTATATGGGATTTACCGTATCTGTTAAAATTAAACCAGCATGTAACATTATTTATATAAATAGTGAAGTAGTATTTTACTAATTAATATTAATTACCTACATTTGAAACCACATACTACGAGTAGTATCTACTTTTGAGTTTCTGGCGATTGCAAAAATCCTCCGTATTCAACTAGTGCGTCAGATGCACGGGTAATATGACATTTCTGGTCTTTGTACGAGCAGAGAGGAACATTATGGTGATCGCTACGTTTGGGGTCTCTCATTGAATGACAGGTTAAAAAGATCCGTTGACGTACGAATATCACCGACATAGCACAGCGGATTAGAATGTTGAAGTGGTAGCTGTGGATTGGCAAAAGTTTTCAAGTGGAGACCATACGCATCGGCAGGTGCAGCGTAGGAATATCAGCCACAAGGTGGACATACGACCTCAAACAAGAGGCAGGAAGACGCTGGATGCAAGCTGCTTCCAACGGATCTTTTTAGAAACCCATGGGGAAGACTGTGTCCAGCAGTGGACTCCTTGTTAGTGAGATACGACCGCACTGAGATTTCATCTACATATTAAGATTTTGTCTTCCATGACTATGCAACTTAGACATCGACAGCTATCAACGAGCCATACATCACTTTAGCTAGGCTTCAATAACCGCTTTGATTGGTGGATTTCATGAAGTTCGCCAATGATCATTTTCTTTCTGTTGTTTGGCAATGGTCATGATGACCATGTTATGTGTATTACAGTTAACCGATCAGCCTACTCTATAGTATCACAGAGCTGGTTGGAGTTGAAAAGTCAGTCACGATATTTATCAGATGTCTTTTAATCATAAGCATTTCTAATTAGGTACTATTTTTTACGCAAGATAGATCTACGATTGGACACCAACTCGCCTGATGTTAAGCGACGGTGTGGCCGAGGATGGAACACGTTAATGTAGAAGATTCTATGTAGGATTCACTCTAGTCTTGAAAATTCCAAGATTATAATTATCCGGAAACAGAGATGGCCGCAAAGAATTCTATTTCTGTGCAGTATGCACAAAGAAACTGAACTGATATCGCTGAGTCCGGGTTTTTGGCATTTCAACGAGAAATGGGTGGTAATTCGCCGACTTTCTGCTAGTCCTGCTAGGTACAAGCGATGGGTTCTAATGAGGAAGCCGAAAATGGACGTATGAACATATACAATTGGGGATATGATGTTGAGTATATGTCTTCGCTAGAAACTATGCTCAAACCTATGATGATGATGAATCCAACGACACCTCGCACACACACTTAAAAACATAACTCTTCTTCATGCGCTGTCAGGTAAAAAGAAAAAAACCGGACAAGTACCAGTCAGACAGACTGAGGGTTCCGTACAAACTAGTAGATAAAAGGGGGAAATTATATACTTTTTTATATTTTCTTTCATAAACCGAAAAACATACCTCGTAAAAATATTTAAAAACTGATTTAGCTTGTGCTAATAAAGCTCTTTCATATGATACCCCACATGATACGGTTAAAGCACTTTAAAATTTGGACCCTCATTCCTTGTTTATAGACTCTATATTTTGTGATTAAATAAAACATGTACAGTTTTCGGATTTTTTCCTTTATGTTTAAGACAATGTTTTTTTGCCAAATTTCACAGTTATAGGTCAACGGAAAGTACCCCATAGGTTTTGATTCCCTTGCGAGTGTCGAAATATGTGTTTTTTGCATCATATTCGGTTGTAGCCTTTTTTTAAATAAAAACTGAGAAGTTTGATTTTTCTCTCTGCAGCAAGAGACTTTGTATCTGCGTATATGGTTTTAATTTCAACTCGATACCTTCACGCGGTCCCGAGATACAGGTCTTGACAGACGGACAGACGGACAACAAAGTGATCCTATAAGGGTTCCGTTTTTTCCTTTTGAAGTACGAAACCCTAAAAAACATCCACTAAATCTCTGATAAGATCCGCGTCAGTCTGCAAACTTTTCTCATTTAGATATGACTGAACCGTAAAAAGTTCCGGCAGCTATTATGTCTTATAATTGTATTGTTTTCGATGTACCCTCCGGCGTATACCTTCGCGTAACTCGGTCGTAACAGAGCAGCTTTACGAGTTGGAAAATTTAAAGCTAAATTGCTTTTACTCGAATCTAATGTCTGGTGCGCTAGGTAATCTATTCTGGATGTAAACTTAGTAAATCATAAAACTGGATTTGTATGTTTCTGGTTATGAAAATATGGTAATACTATGGATTAGTCCATTCCAAAAGAGAAAACTATTGGATCACTTTGCTGTCAGTCTGTCCGTCTGTCTGTCTGTCCGTCCGTCTGTCCGGGTGTCAAGACCTTTATCTCGGGAACGCGTGAAGGTATCGAGTTGAAATTAAAACCATATACGTCTCTTGCTGCAGAAAGAAAAAAAATCTCAGTTTTCGTAAAAAAAGTTATATAAAAGTATAACTTTGAAATTTGGCAAAAAAGCATTGTCTTAAACATAAAGGAAAAAATCCGAAAACTGTACATTTTTTATTTAATCATAAAATATAGTGTCTTTATGCAAGGAATGAGGGTCCAAATTTTAAAGTGCTTTAACCGTATCATGTTTCCTTATTCCTTTTGAGGTACGGAACCCTAAAAATAAAGTTTTTAAAAACGCAGACGTAAGCCCATAGTCATCAATATGTTTTGTACCTACTGGCAAAAATTGTTGTAGAGCGTAGCTTAATAAAAATTAGTGATATGCGATATGATAGTGATATGTCGCGCACATTATCTTCTTTCGGTAGTTAGGTAAAATATCTACCATATTTTACATATCTAAAAGTGATAACTTAAATTGGGTTGTACTCTGAATTATTCATAAGCTTTCTTAGAAAAGAATAACCCTAAACTTAAGAAAGAACCTAAGTATAAAATAATTCTTATTTCTATTGAATTTTGAAAGCTTAAAAAGAAATCGAGTAAGACCCAAAGAAAGTGTTTATGTTTTCATTACAAAATTGTTTTTTTCTATTCGATTCTAGATAAAAAGAAAAGTCAAAGTTATTAGGAACGACGACATTTCTTATTTAATATTTTGTTATTAGGGGACGGGGGCTAAGGTGGTTGACTACTGCTCACTATTAAGTTCGTAAAATAGCAGCGACATAGACACATATGTATATGACGCTCAATTAAATATATTTTACATCGACTACACTCATACTTTTTCGCAAAAACGTACACTCAACATCATATCATGCGTAGGTACCTCTCTCAAGTGTAATTTACACTAAAAATCGCTTTTAATCAGTATATTTACTTGTTCTAACTTCCAATGGAGAATGTGACATGACAAGTGCTTTGTCTCAGTTGTCACATGATGATTTTACTTAGCATCCAAGTAAAAGCTTAGTTTTAGCTATTATTATAAATGACTAAGTATCTAGTGTTAATTTTCTATAAGAGAGAACAAAGACTTCACTATACAATTTAAATCTAGCTAATAGGACGGATTAAGGCGCCAGGTTGGGGTAAAGCAGCTGTATGATTTTTACTCGACTACGCATTGTGTTTATGTGTTTGTATACATAAGTATCATGTATGTATGTATCCTATATTACCTTAGCCTAATCAGCATGAACGATATCAATGTGTGATGTATCGTTATCATTCATAGGCTAGAGTGAATCATAGGCTAATTTGTTTGTAATGATAAAACTCTCTCATAAATAAATATTGTACTTTTACATCGACCTTTGTAAAATATTATAAGGGTTCCTCATGAATGCTATCTAACCCTAAAAAGGGGTAGCGCACGAGGTATAAAGCTACTGCAATTAACCTAGCCTAGCGCCCTAACTAAATTGGGGAAACCGTAATTTTCGCTGACTGGCCCGAGTACCTTTTACATTTTTCCAACCACCTGGGGAAAACTGTTTTCTGCCCGTAAATATAGTCAGATATATATGTATTTATTTTTAACCGACTTCCAAAAAGAAGGAGGTTATCAATTCGGTCTGTATGTTTTTTTTATAGGTACGTTCGTTCACTGATTACTCAGCCAATTATGAATTGATTTTGATGATTCTTTTTGTATTTGGTATTATAGGTCATTCATTATCAGAGTTAGTCCCTTATAAATTTTATGAAAGTCGATGTAGTGATTTGCTTTTTATAATAAAATAATAGGTAAAATATCATCCAAGTGCCTGTGGAAAAGTTAACAGCAAGTCGCGTCGCAACATATGTATTGTATTGCGTATTTTAAAGTCGGGGTTTTCGATTTTTTAGACTATAATTATTTATTTAATTTAAATGGGAACTTTCTGACGAGGGGAGGGTGATGGCAGGGGGTAGTGGCCTTAATATGTTAGGCAAATTAAGTGTGTTTTTGACTTTTTGACTCTTTGTTATTGACAATTTTATTTTCTGTAAATGATGAATATTTATGTGACATTATTGATACCAAAAAGTAATGAAACAATGAAATAAATAAAAAAATAAAAAAATATATATATATATATAGCTAGATATGATCATAATTGGCTAGGCTTCTTCGCTTTCTCTTTTTCAGATTTTTAACTTTGACTTTTTAATTTTGAAGTATTGTCAAAATTTGAAAAAGGCAAAACGTAAAACCCTATCCTTTTAAGGTAAAAATCACTTGTACTATGGAAAGTAACGTGGTTTTCATATTTTCAACCGACTTCAAAAAAGGAGGAGGTTATCAATTCGACTGTATTTTTTATGTTTGTTACCTCAGAACTTTTGACTGGGTGAACCGATTTTGATGATCCTTTTTTTTATTTGAAAGCTGGTGCTTCCCGTGTGGTCCTTTTTCAATTTGGTCCAGTTCTGACAGTGGCATCCATGAGAAGTCGGTTGCTTCAGTTTTTTAAACTATAATTATTAAATAAAAACTACGGGTCACTCACGTCCGTTTTGAGTCGTGACAGAAGTGAGTGACCCATAGTTTTTATTTAGAAATCAGTTTTTCCATATGTATGGACAAAATCCGGGTCGTTTCTCTTAATAAATTCCTTTTTAAGTAAAGAATTTTATTATTTCCGAACAAAAGTTACGTGTACAAGAGAAACAATGAAAGAATTCCAATAAAAGACGAGGAAACTAAACTCTGTATTTGAATTTGCCCGAAGGTCGAATGGTACACAGATATGTCCGACTATTATAGAATTGCTAGCTGCGGGCGGGATCTATTACTATTAAGTACTTAAATTTCATAATAAAATAGTTTTCTGTAAAGTCGGTTTACGAACGATAATTTTACGTGATAACGATGCGTCACAAGCCGATCGCTTAGACCGATCGTGCCTCTCAATCGCTTGTTCCGCGCTCTCGCTTGTACGCTCGGCTCAGGCGGAACGTGCCAATGAGTCATGCTTTTTCGTGTATGCAGCCGGCGTTCATTGAATTATAAGACGTTAGTATCACGTCAAAAAATGTGGGAAATGCGGCATGCAAAGGAGGCTCATATGTTTCAGCCCACGTTTCCAATGACAGGTTTCAAACGAAGGATAGTCTGAGTGACGCCCTTATATTTCAATTCATAAACTAGGGCTTGACAAAGAAAAATGTCTTTGTGAAGGCGATGTCTAACAACACGTTGACAAAGCGATAGTATGTCCCATGGTGTCCAGTGGACTCAGTATGTGTCCTATTATGAATCAGCATCACTCGTCTTCCTCTACTTGAAACTGTTATTGTATGTACCTACGTTTATTCCTTTGCAGCACAGAGACCAAACGTGTGGGCCGATTTTGTTTTATGTCGTTAGATTCGTCTATTTTACTATGGAAACTATAGTCGGATTTTTCGGCTTAAAACAGACGTGAGTGATCCGTAGTTTTTATTTAAAAAAAAAGATTCGTCTATATTACAAGAATGCCGCTTAGTACGGTCCTTCTTATGCACCTACAGTCCTTTACTCGTACACGTAATACGATTACTGCGCGCTGTCTGGAGCCGTCCGCCCAAAACTCCATCAGCTGAAATAAAAGCTTCAACAAATACTACAACCGATAAATTAATAATATTGTTGATGAAACGGTTAATTATAACGGTTATAATCGATGTTTTTTTTTCTATTTACAAGTTTTTTGACCAGAATTCAGCGACAACTACGCCTGAAGGTGTTAGGGCACTGTGGGCACGACAGGTGCTGCATGGTTTGTTTAGCGCCAAAGTCACAGTAAATAGAACCCAGGTCAGAGTATCTCCACTTGGCCATGTCGTACTTGCAACGGCCGACTTGGGTCCGGAGTCGGTTTGACGACTTCCACGTGGGCCACGCTAAGTCGCTGCCTGCGGGGAGTTCTTTCGCGCGTGCTATGAACTCTTGTGGCGGTGAGCAGCATTCCAGCCACATTTTTCGCCGTGTCTCTTTTGGATGGGTAGAAAAAGACTGTGGAACCAAGGAAGCTTTTGCGACTCTTGAGTCGCCTGGTCGGGGCTTCTGACTTGTGAAGTGTGTGTGAGTCGTTTTCTTGTATAAATTTTTCTATGGAGCAAGCGAAACAGTCAATACCGTTTTATCAACAATATCTAAACATTGGAAGACTTAGCAACGAGTGTTGATATAAACTACAATGCTAGGAACATGCTCTATCGTATAAACAGTGTTGCTAGTTTAAAACTACTTCTACGGATTTCGATTAGGGTAGTACTTACGTATTTGCCTGCGAAGCCTTTTTTTTTTTTTTTTTTGTCAGCCCTGTTTGTACAAACTGTCCCACTGCTGGGAACGGGCCATCTTCTCATTGTGAAAAGGGTTAGGCCATAGTCTGCCACGCTGGCCAAGTGCGGGTTGGCAGACTAAAGCCTTTAAAGACATTTTATGGTACATGTATACTTATATAAATGATACCATTATCATACCTACCATACATATCCTATTGATGTGCCTAAATCGACAAACAGACTTTTTATGGTTTTTGCAAGTATACAATATACAATACACAACCGAGAAAACGTAATTTCACTACACTATCTTTTTTTTTTTACAACAAAAGCAGATCTAGGTTTGACTACCAACTACTGGCAAGCGATGGTGTGGCTGAGTATGGAGCACGTCAATCTAGAAAATGTATTAACTCTAGCCTTCATCACATGATTATTTATTATAATTATATTTTTAACCAAGAAACATGTTTGTCGCCGCCATGAATTAATTTCAACAATATGTACGCAATGCGCTTTTATAACATAAGACTCTGTACAATGTACCTGACTATTTTCCGATGATTAAACATGGTTCATCCATGACAGCTGTGCGTTTTGTCGATTGTACATTTAAAATATTTCAGTTCATTGATTTGGTCAAGCCATTCCATGAAATAGTCAATTGTGTTTAATAATTATTTGCTATTTCATGAAATGTGATAATTTCACAGAATGGTAGACTATTTAATGAAATGATTGATTCAACAAATTTGGACGACGCAACATATTATACACTCGTTTCACTAACGCGCTATATTATTTCCGTAAAAATATCTCGCAAAACTTCAAGCATCCGAACCTTATCCGAACAACTGATAGACCACATTATTACCGCGTCATGACGACACATATTATTTCCGTAAAAATATCTCGCAAAACTTCAAGCATCCGAACCTTATCCGAACAACTGACAGACCACATTATTACCGCGTCATGACGACACATATTATTTCCGTAAAAATATCTCGCAAAACTTCAAGCATCCGAACCTTATCCGAACAACTGACAGACCACATTATTACCGCGTCATGACGTCACAAGTGCTAATTAAAAGCCACAAACCAAACCCAATTTGCGTCGCTGTGTGTTTTCACCTTTGCGGAGACTCGTCACGTCGGTTATTTGGGTTCCTGATGTTTAGGTTGCTATAAATGAGCTAACAGTGTTTGTTTAGCCTTGGGTCGTGACCTATATGTCCTAGTTTCCTCTTTATACATAGTTAACTACAGTTAGTACACAAGTTTCTGGCTGTGATTTTGTCAATGTTTTTGATACCATACATGAACGTTTTAAGTGGATATCTACTTGAAACGTTTATATATGGTGTTATACTGTACTGTACGTAGATTTGTATTAAATCTTGATTTACCGTTTTACTTAATCATGCCAAAGCACACATAGTATCATTTGGGTAGCTATTGCGTTAAGTTTATAATGATAGTTATATAGATAAACTCTTTATTGTTTACACTCTAACTAAAACACAAATTACATAGCGAAAAGGGCTTAAATGCTAGTGAAACAACAGGTGGCCTTATCGCTAATAGCGATCTCTTCCAGGCAACCTTGCTAATAATGGTGTTTCGTAGGAAATTTTGGATAGATGTTTCGTGATAAAGAGTCGCCTATGTATAAATTCAAAAGCAAACGGATATCCATTTTAAATAATAACTGAAACTGCCATTTAACATAAAAATAACAATTTATATAAACAAATAAATAAGACGTAGATTCCTACGCACATGTTCACACTCGCACGCGCATGAATACAAGCACACGCTTATGCGTATGCGCTTATGCGTCACACACTTTACTATAAATTAGTCAGATACGTTAAGATTCGATCACCATTTCTTATGAACTCCTCTCTCCAGGCTGTGACCCGGAAGTTTGTGCACGAAGAGAGCGGTGGCGTAACAGCTCTCTGCGGGGCGGTCGAGGCGTGCCTCGGACAAGGGCTGCGGAGGAGGGCGCTGGGACTCTTCAAGACAAGCTCTACCACTGCACTGCTGCATAAGATTGCTAAGGTGAGCCTATTATGATAAAAAAAATCCACTATCTTCCTTGTATTTCAAGATTATTATTGTCACTTCAGATGGTTTGTGGCCTAATGCCTGACTTAGACATACGTTAAGGAAAAGTTAGGATAAGGACGACTGATAAAATAAATAGATCTCTTGTAAAGATGTTTTATCTATAGACATATCGTCAGGCATTTTGTGAATTGGTCGCCAAATGTAGTTTTATCAAAACGTTTTTACAATTGCTGTTCAAATTTGGGGGTTTCATCATTCGTATCATGGGAACTTTTACCTGTTGCATTAGTCGCATCTCGTGACCCAACCCTTATATTTTACGAATTCGGGAGTCCGTCGCACGCGTCAGTCGCATCAGTCGCAACTTTCGGAATGCTACCTTTAATCGTCTTAGAGAAATATCGCTATTAAATTTCCTTAATTGATATGGGAAATCATAAGAACCAAAAATCTTATTACCCGCGAACCCGAACTTCCCGTTATCTATGCGTCTCTTCTAAAATGCTAAGAATGTGTTAAGATAAGAAAGATTGAGTATATAAAATAATCTAAGTAAATTACACAAGGTACTGACAACGTCGTCTGTTGTCGGTACCTCATGTAATTTACCAATATTCCCTAAATGTGGCGTTAAACTGCCTCACGATCTTTGATGTTCTGCCGACCCGAAAAAGGAAAATAAGCGTGAGTTTATATAATATGTAAAGTATCTACCTACGTATGTAGCAAAATCCTGAGGTCTGTTACATACATTAGTTTAACCCTTTTCAAAGGGGTGAAAAACGACTACAATATAAAATAAACCTAATAACGTTCTGGGTTTACGCCTATGCGTGTCTGGAAAAAAGGGATATTGTATATTGTTTTATATATTCACAAAATTATTGATTTAAAACTACTTTTGAGGCTCAGTCGGTTATTGGTTTATACTAAATAAATCTACATTTAACAACCAACTCACATGACGGTAAATGACGGTGTGGCCGAGGATGAAGCATGTCTATCTAGAAGTTATCTATTCACTCTAGCTTTGAAAATTCCAAGATTACAGTTCTTAGGCAACAGAAGGTAGGCAGTTGCACTTCTGTGCTGTACGCATGAACAGAAATCGCTGAAATATGAACAGAAATCGTTGTGTATAGATGTTTGCTATTCAATGAGAAATTGATGGTATTCTGCCGAAACGTTGTCACTAAGTAGGTACCTAACAGGGAACAGCGTTTTCCTACAGTCTCATTTGGGAGCCCATCCCTATAGCAACTATTATGTATTACGTGGTTAGATAACTCTGTGGCCCAATTTCCATTGGAACCCATATCAGTTGTACTTAACATTTTGAATCACAACGCCACTAGCTGAGATCAGATGCTTAGCTCATCCACTCTATGAAAATTCTAAATAATTATTCAACTTCCATTGTTTGTTGATAAGGAATCAATAAGAAGGCGGAAATTGGGAAAGTTCTGTCCGTACAAAATAAGGTCAATTGAATCACGGCCCGTGTTGGCAATATCCGGCTCCCTGCTTGTTTCTTAATGCACAAGTTTACTTTCATTTGGATTAACATTTAATATTTATGGAAGTTATTGCCTTAAGCGATATAGAAATGTAGGTACTTTTAAGGCGCCGGGTGAGTACCGCGGCTGTATCGCTCGCGGAAGTTCACATTTTGTATGAATGTACATACGTGTATTTATATATTACCTCACAGCCTCAAAGGGTGTCGATAGATTCGTCTTTAATTTTTAACTTCGACTTCCAAAAAGAAGGAGGTTATCAATTTGACCTTATGTTGTTTGTTTGTTTACCGGTTACTCTGTCAATTGTGCATTGATTTTGATGATTCTTTTTTTGTTTGATAGGTCTTAATTTAGATGTAGTCCCATATAAATTTTATCAAAATCGATTTAGTACTTTGGTTTTTATATAAAAATAACTGGTAAATTAACATCCAAGTAAACAAATTGCGTATTTGACAAAAATTTAGACATGATACTCGGAAAACTGATCAATACGTCATACGTAACATAAAAAATTATGATCATCGATGATCAATTGAATTATCGGTACAGAGGTTATTGCGATATTCGAAGCGCAAATGCCACTCACAGACGTTCAATGGATCGGTCATTCAACACCGAGTGATTTTTTAGACACTGTGCTTGGAGCTCAGTTTGGGCAGTCGATGCTAAGCTATCGCGCATTTCTGATAGTGCGTCTAGAGGCATTCCTTATAAACATTGAAATTAGGCGCCGGATTTCAGATTCAGCGATAAAACATTTTATACGTGCAACAACATCACCCTCACACACTGTAAATTGTGATAAAAAATAACGAACGTGACTGCATATCTCCGACATATACATACAAACATATAGGTATACGTCCGATAAACATATTATCTTTTCTTCTTACGCAGTCCGGTAAAAATAGTAAGTTTTTTAGAAATAATAATGGGGTAGAATTTTTTGTACCTACGCTAAAAATGTGTCTGTTTGAGAAATAACAAGCTTCATTATTTATTTTGGTAAACACGAGTATTTCAAAACATGAAATAAACTCCTTTGTTGTTTACTCGTATACGATCATATTTTCCCCACAATAAATAATCGAATAACCCTGACCTGAATATCATAACAAATCTGTTTTTTTCCATAAATAGGCTTACGTTTGACAACTAACAAATAGAGCGCGCTTGCCTGAAAGAAACCGATTTAAAGACACCCAGATTATATTCAATGGAGAAGATCTTCTCGGGATATCATTGGTACGAAACCCGCACAAGAAGTTTCTAAAGCGTTTCGTCTGGATTTTGAAATATCAAGCATCTTATGGTAGCTTTATTTACAGCCAGTTTTGAAATATCAAGCATCTTATGGTAGCTTTATTTACAGCCAGTTTTGAAATATCTAGCAACTTATGGTAGCTTTATTTACAGCCAGTTTTCGCTTCAGGTTAGGTGTGACTGATCATCTTTGATTACATCGATACTTAGGTTATTTCAGATGAGCCGTGGTATAGTAAACATATAGACTATGATACTGTATATAAAACGAATCTATCAATATAAAATTGATCAAGTGGTTTAATATACTATATGGGAGTAATACAGATTCATACACATACTTATATTATGTACGTACTTAGACTGGAGCATCGCCGTAAAGTATTGTAGCATGTCTGTCTATATTCTATAGAATTCATTTCGGCAAGTGTGCGCAAGAGCTTTGCGACCTAATGTTACCCTTATATACAGAACTAGCAGAAAGTCGGTACATTATATCTCATTGAAATGCCAAAAATCCATGCTTAATGATTTAATTCCATATTCTTGATGCGTACTGCATGAGAGTGTAATTCTTTGCTGCCATCTCTGTTTTCTGATAACTAATCTCTATATCTCTATGTACATAAAAATCAATTGCTGTTCGTTTGTCTCGCTAAAACTCGAGAACAGCTGGGCAGATTTAGCTGATTTTGGTTTTGAAATGTTTGCCGTAGTCCAGGGAAGGTTTAAACGTTGAGAAAATATCGGGTCCACTCATTGATAGGTAATACGAAGTACGCCGGGTCAGCTAGTAAAAAAATAAATGTTTTGGGACATTTCACACAACACCATCTAGCCCAAACTAAGCAAAGCTTGTACTATGGAACTAGATGGCTGATAGAATACATATATACTTTTTTTTGTACTATAACCTTTTATTATTTAATTAACTATAATCTTGGGATATTCATGGCGAGAGTGAATGGAAATCTTCTAAATCGACGAGCTCCGTCCTTGGCCCCATCAGACGAGTTGGTGGTCACACTAGTTTCGTACGAAGAATAATTATGTTTCGTACGAAAGTAGTTACGTAACTATAGTTTCGTAACTACTTTCGAAACTAGTATCGATCCGAGAAGTTTTTCCGTATTCGTAACCACGGTTTCGTAGCAGGAAATCTAATGTAAAAAGAATAAATAAATAAATAAAAATAAATAAATATTTGTGGACATTTCACACAACACCATCTAGCCCAAACTAAGCAAAGCTTGTACTATGGAACAATATTATCCTCCTACTTGTGTAGTCAACTACGTAGTCAAATAACAACCATATTACTTTCTCGAAAATATCACGAACCGAAACGAACGAACGAAAAACGTTGTCACCCTTTATCCACCTGAAGAGCTTTTCTACCTTTTAGTGCAGATTTGCTTTGACTAAAATGGTAGCAAAAAAACGCCCAAAAGGTGAAAGTCCTTGACAACGGCAAGTATTTACCCCTGAAGTACTCTACAACCCTTTTCATTTGCACGGAGAAATATCTCACAGGTCCCAAACAATTTTATACGCGCCTTTGAAGTAAAACGTTCTCTTTGGTACGTCAAAGGCAGTTAGTATTCCATATGACAGTAGTTTGACATTAATAGGTTACACAAATCACTTAGGGCTCGTTCACGGAGAGGCGTATAGTTCCCGTCACGTAAAGAACGCTGGTTTGTTCGCGCTTACGAACAAATCAGCGTTCTTTTTACGTGACGGGAACTATAACGCGTTAGACGGCGCGTCTAACTCTTATAAAAGCGAAGGTAATAAAAATAAAACCGGCCAAGTGCGAGTCTGACTCTCGCACGAAGGGTACCATCTATGAAAACGACAACAAAACACGTTTGTTGTATGGGAGCCACCTTAAATATTTATTTTATTATGTTTTTTAGTATTTGTTGATATAGCGGCAACAGAAATACATTATCTGTGAAAATTTCAACTGTCTAACTATCACGGTTCAAGAGATACAGCCTGGTGACAGACGGACAGACAGCGGAGTCTTAGTAATAGGGTCCCGTTTTACCCTTTGGGTACGGAACCCTAAAAACTATATTTCTCTGTCTGTTTGTTGTGAAACCGCGGGCCATAGGCTAGTGCGAATACGAATAAGAGCGTTTATTTCATACAGAACAGTGGTTCTTCATAACTGATGGTCTCAGAGACCACCTTCATTGAATTATCGTCATTCTTCAATGAACAGCACGTTTTAATAGAAGCTGAAAATTAATTTCCGCGCTCACTGTGTTTGCGCATTGATGAGTTCTACAATAAGTAGGTAATTCAGACATTTGTGTTGTTTATACAGTCTGTAGGCCAAAAAATATTCTTCGTAGCATTGCATGTTGTTTATTTTTTGCTTTTTGGTCTCACCAGACCCAAAATTTAAATGCCATGATAATGGCAAATATTTTACTGAACAAAAGTAGTACATTATAAGTCAATGGTTCAAAACCGATTTGCATCCAGGCAAGTCGCTGGCCGGTTTATTTTCTTTTCGAAAATTCCTGTGAAATCCCGATGTTTACCGATCCCCCGACGGAAGGCCTTAATTCTTGACATGTTATAAAAAAACCTATCTATGCCGGCGGCGGCGGCAGCGGCGGCGTGTGGCGGGTCGCCCTCTTCCCTTAATGGTTGAGGAGGGCGATGGCTGGCACATGCGTCATATTCGTGATCGGGTGCTGCTTGTGATGTTCAACTACGGAACCCTACACTGGGCGCGATTTGACACGAACTTGAACTGATTCACTGATTACGTAGAAATCATTGACTCTCTACGTAAAGTATTGTTTTCAGGGTTCCGTACTTCAAAAGGAAAAAAACGGAACCCTTGTAGGATCACTTTGTTGTCCGTCTGTTTTTCTGTCTGTCTGTCCGGGTGTCAAGACCTGTATCTCGGGAACGCGTTAAGGTATCGAGTTGAAATTAAAACCATATACGCAGATCCATAGTCTCTTCCTGCAGAAAGAAAAATGAAATTTTTCAATTTTCGTAAAACAAAGTTACAGCCGAATGTCGTAAAAAAGTCACATTTCGACACTCACAAGGGAATCAAAACCTATGGGGTACTTCCCGTTGACCTAGAACTATGAAATTTGGCAAGGAGCATTGTGTTATTGTGTTCTAAACACATAAAGGAAAAAATCCGAAAACTGATATTTTTTTATTTAATCACAAAAAAAAAGTGTCTGTATGCAAGGAATGAAGGTCCAAATTTTAAAGTGAATTAACCGTATCATGTGGGGTATCATATGAAAGAGCTTAATTAGCACAAGTTAAAAAAGGTTTTTAAATATTTTTGCGATGTATATTTTTCGATTTATGAAGGAAAATATAAAAAAATATAAATTCCCCCTTTTATCTATTAGTTTGTACGGAACCCTCGATGGGCGAGTCTGACTCGCTCTTCTACGGTTTTATTTGTACGGAACACTGATTTTCTTTTTTACAATTTTAGGCTAGGTCACAAAGTAAACATTATTCATATTGAGTACAACAAGCTTTTAAGTATTTAGCCACGTTCATAGTTTACTTTTAAGTTACTTTAAATATAACAAGATATAAAATTCTAAGTAAAAAAGTTAAAGCCAGGGACTGCTTTATTGGCCCCAGGGGGGAGTAAACAATGTAGATCGAGCTGACGTTCATTAGATTCTGTACAAAGTGGCGAACTGGCGAGCCAATCTAACTCGATCCGTTCGAGACAAAGAGTGGCTACAATTGAATATCTCCTCTGTAAGTAAAGACTAGTATTCACTATTCACTTAGAATAAATGTCTTCCTATACATTTATCGGTAACGCAGATCGCCCCATTCTAAAAATGTTCCACGCTAACAATCCGCACCATTGTCAGAACGTCTCATTCTCAAATTTTCCCAAACATTCACAAAATTTCACTTATCAAACAAATTGTTAAAAGAGCCTTCAGGATTTTGACAAAGAATAAAAAAATATCAATTTCATGAAAATGAAATTCGATGTTTCTTAATTAGGACCATAAAAAGATAACCAACAATGCTACGTATGACATAAGAGAAGGATAAAATCGCGACAAACCAGACTTGTCGTGTGATGTTGAACAATGTCGCCCGCCTTGGCCGATATTTCTAGAGACATATAGTGGGACTTTTGTACCCAGTGAATACGAAGCTTAACGGAATAAATCAGTCAGACACTTTGATATTGATCTTTACTTTATTTCAGTTAAGGAACAATCTTGATTGAGTTGCAAGGGATGGATTTGCCATGTACACTGTAGATTATTTTAGAGATTTAAATTGTTTCTTGCTTTGTGCAGAACGTCTTACAGAACTCGTGGTCGCAAATGATCAAAATTATTTATCTACTGAAATTCATTAATAATGATGGTTTCTTAGATTTTCACAATCGTTTTTTTTTTGCTTTTTGCTATTGCGTGTCATAGCACGCTGTCAAAATGTTAAAAAAAATGTTTTTGCAACGTGTAAATTTATAGATTATTAATGTGTTTTACGTGACCCGTATTTTTTAAGCTATTGCATAGCTTCTATCGCGGGCCTTGAGCGTGGAGACCGAATCCAGAAATTCCGTAACGAAAATAACCTAACACACCGCGCGTAAAGCTATTATGCAATAGCTTTACCGCGGCAGTCCCCAAGTGCCACACGTCTTTTTATTTAAAATGTGTGAAAACCACGTTAGTTTCCATAGTAATGTGCTCCTGTGTGGATCCTCACCTATGGATATGATCTGGATGTCTTTAAATCGCGAGTGAATTGGTTTCTTCTAGCCAGAAGATTCAAGCTTTCTTATTCTTCTACAGAAGATTCTGAGAAGACGTCATATGATAGACGTATAATGACGTATAATCATCATCTTCCTACCCTTATCCCACTCGGGTGGGGTCGGTGCAGTATGAATGTTTCCTCCGTTCGTCTATCATTCGTCATATCTGTATTCACTCCTTTCTTAGTCATGTTATCATTCACGCAATTCTCTGCTCTGTGCATTGTTATTTTTATGATATACTCCTGATCTATATGCATAGTACGTATCGTGATAATCTATTGCTACTCAGTTTTTCTTTTATTACATATATTTTACTAACTAGCCAGAACTAAAATGTCGTCAACTTTTGTCAGGCGGGATTTGTCATACGTAACATTAATCTTTTATAACTACGAAGCTCTATTAAATTACAAGATTATATGTATTTATGTATTCTATCAAGTACATCATCATTAGCTTAAAACTATATTTCACAAGCTTGTTATTATTATACTTAGTTCTGAAAGCAATGAGTTGTTTTCGTGTTCACGTCAAAATGTACTGAATTTAAAGTAAACCCTCGTCACTTTAGTTAGACTGTTAGACAGACTGGAGACTTCGCTCATTTGCTAGCTACAAATGAAGCCCGTTAAGGACGTAACGACTATCGATAGTTTATTACTTGAAGGTATACTTATTTGTCGATACAACTAATATTACTGAATACTGTTTTTTTTTTTTTTTTTTTTTTTTATCAGCCCTGTTTGTACAAACTGTCCCACTGCTGGGAACGGGCCATCTTCTCATTGTGAGAAGGGTTAGGTCATAGTCTGCCACGCTGGCCAAGTGCGGGTTGGCAGACTTCACACATCTTCAAGATCATTGAGAACTGAATATTACTGAATATTTTTTATTTTATAATGTAATTATAAAATAAAAAATATTGTAATATAAATATACCGGTAGTCTCCATCAAATACAAATACAAATAATTTATTTATAAATAGGTATATGTCATTTACAAGTCAGATCATCATGGAGGTAGCTCAAAAGACTGGGGCCAAGTGAGTTTTTCTACTCTAACTTTCCTTTTGGTATATAAACCTTAGTATCTATAAAATGCTTGGTAGATCTCATTTCTCTTAAACTCGTTTTTGTTAATTCATTCAATCGAAAGTTTTAAGGTGTTTTCCTTCGTTGCCCTGAAATGTCTGTGAATAAAATATCGATAAGAAATTCTAACCGAGCGTTGCACCCCTATGCTATAATACGAATACGATACAGATGTGATTATCGATTTTGTTACTAACCGGCACGTACGAGATATGTGGCGTGGTTACAATTCTAATGAATAATATATTGAACGTGACTAGTGCTGCCTCGCGGCTTATACATAGTTCATAGTAGTTTATTTATATCTAAGAAGATACATGTCGAAGTACATTATTTATTATTAATAATTAGAAAATATATCACTCATCATCATTAATTCAGTTAAACACAAAATAATAGAACATTAAAACAAATTATAGTTCAGTTAAAATACAAAAGAACAATAAAATCAAGTCAAATAATAATCAAAATAAAATACAAAATAATAACAATGTCAAATGAAATAATGGTTCGATTAAATAACAAAAAAAAAATGCTTAGCTTTGAAACTAGAATTAAACTTCATTCCATTTTATCTTGCGTACAGCTTAAATGTGGATAACGCTTCTTGAACGGACCCCTGAAACCCTGAAGCTTCAGCGTCCGATTCCTGGTTGAAAAGAAGTTTTATTGATGATTTAAAATATGTGTTTTTCTTTATTGACTGGATATTGGTGGGACAAGTAATTAATTACTGTGCATATTGTTTCTCTCTCATGATATCTTCAACAAAGAAATCGTAGTGGGTTCTACGAATGTAAGTTATTGTCTTATTATCTTCCCGGTCGGGAATTGATCACGGGACTTTTAATACAGAAGGCATAAGTATCTCCACTTGGTCACTGCGATATTAATAAAATTTTATTGCATTTTCAACCCTTTAAAATTGAGTACATGTGAGTACATTTCTTACGTATTCATAATCCAGTGGTTGGACTTTGTAGCATATTTTCATTATGATCTTTCTTTTAAAAGAAAATTCACCTTGTTTTCCTTTGAAAATTCAGGTTAGAGTGAAATTATTTCGAAATTAGCATTATTAAAGGCAATGAAAATTTATGTGGTAACTACCACATATATTTTCAACAACCAGAGGCTCTCATCTCTAAAGCGGTGCAAGAATGATAGATCACACGTGAAGCTGGTGCGTATCTGGCCCAACGCATGAGCATTGCCATTCAACGTGGCAATGCGGTCAGCATGGTGGGTACTCTGTCAGCAGTTGAGTTTACTTGGACAACATATTTTTTAGTTATCTTGTTTTAAATACCAACGTACCTTACCAATTGTAATAAAATTTATATGAGACCACCTCTGAAGTATTACCTATCAAACAAAAAGAAACAAACATACAGTCGAATTGAAAACCTCAACTTTTAAGGTTGATTAACTTTTACGATATTTTAACTTTTTAATGAGCCACGTCAGAACATGTGGTTGCCCTCAAGCTTTCTAACGTTTGTTTTCTTTCTTTGAAATATATTGAGCGATTTTTTTTCAAAGAGAAACAGTCTATTTTCAGAACGACAATAAGGGTTCCACTGCTTTTGAGATGTTAAATTAGATTCTTTATGAAGAATGTTTCAGAATAAAATGGTTAGTGAAATCGTTTCCTCAGTTGTTCAAAGTAATAATAAAGTGTTTTTACGCGATTGTCACAGAAGGAGGATAATGCTTTTTACTGACTTCAAAAAGAAGCAGGTTAACGATTTGGCTGTATTTCTATTATTTTTAGGGTTCCGTACCTCAAAAGGAAAAACGGAACCCTTATAGGATCACTTTGTTGTCCGTCTGTTCGTTTGTCAAGACATATATCTCGGGAACACGTGAAGGTATCGAGTTGAAATTAAAACCATATACGCAGATCCATAGTCTCTTGATGCAGAAAGAAACATGAAATTTCTCAATTTTCATTAAAAAAAGTTACAGCCGAATGTTGTAAGCCATTTCGACACTCACAAGGGAATCAAAACCTATGGGGTACTTCCCGTTGACCTAGAAAAATCAAACTTCTTAGTTTCATAAAAAAAAGTTACAGCCGAATATGTCGCAAAAATCGCATATTTCGGCACTCGCAAGGGAATCAAAACCTATGGGGTACTAAGGAAAAAATTCGAAAACTACATTTTTAATTTAATCACAAAAATAGGGTCTTATAGGGCAAGGAAGGAGTGTCCAAATTTTAAAGTGCTAAACCGTATCATGTATCCGTATCATGTCAGGGTATCATATGAAAGAACTTCATTAGCACATGACAAAACAGGTTTTTAAATATTTTTACGGTGTATATTTTTCGGTTTATGAAGGAAAATAAATAATATATATTTTTTATAATAAATAAATAACAAATAATCTTATATCTACTAGTTTGTACGGAACCTCGGTGGGCGAGTCTGTCTCGCACTTGTTCGGTTTTTTTTGACACCGCGTAACACCGCCATGTATAAACTGATTTATTTAAAAGGATGTACTTTCAAATTGATTTCATGGAAATTGCGTCAAAATCGATTTAGTAGTTCGGTTCTTAAGTCTGAGTACGACCTGCATGGGATCCGGTCATCAAATTAATAAAATCTCAGCCTCAACCATAGAGATAAATAACTCTGTATGGCCTCAACACAGATCTGCGATAGGTAGCTGTTGACACCATTAACGATTTCTGCGTTGAGGGAACGCTTTACATAAAAGTAGTAGGCGTTAGTAATTAATATATAAATAACAAAAAAGACAGCTGTCATCTAGTTTCACCTGTGAACACGGACGCTGCAAAGTGTTCGAATTGCCAGGTCATAAAATTATGTAAAATATACGCGTTAAATCCGTTAAAATTTGTTCTATTTCAATGAGTATCAAACAAAGGTCCAGAATTCTACTCTATATTGATAGCTATGCATTTATACGATATATAAGAAACTAACACACGCGCTGAATGTTTGCGACGTCCAGAACAATAAAGGATTAATGGTACGCCTCGTAGCTTTCAAATAGATGAGAGAGCTATTTGAGGACCGGCTTTTATGTACCAACATGTTACTCTATGTAGGCTTTATGGACTCCGTACACGTATGTATAACTCTGGTCTGTGTACTGGGTGTTTGGGTACTTGATTTATACAGATGGTTGAGCTCATTTTGAACGTTTTAGTTGTTATACTTATGTTTTATCTGTGATCTTGAATTAAATTAAATTCATGTACATCATAAATATACAGGATGTTTTGTTACTTAACTGTACTAATAAGGAAAAAAAAGAGAAATGGTTTTGTGACACAGACACAGTTTCACAGTCGTGAAAGAATGCACTGTCCGCTGTCACTGTTACTCAAAAACCAAAATCTAACATAATTATGCGATAATCTATAAAGAAGGCTTCAAAGTTTTTTCAGACTTTTTTAAAATTGTATATAATTAATATATTAATAATTATATTTTGAGTATATAACCCTTCAGATCTTTTATCTTGGTCAATTTTAGTTATGTACGAAATTATTATTTAAAATTTAATTCCAAATTCTTATTTCTCCTGCAAATGATGCCAAAACCTTAACTCACTTTGTTCGCTCGGTCAATAACCTCAGCATCATCTTTCAAGGCTTTGCACCAAGTTACTAAACATCCTGTATATTGATAACAATATGATGTGGGTATATACTGATGATGTAATTAAAAGTTGTCGTGTTTTATAAAACAAAAACTTTTGCAATTTGCGGTCATAATATTATCCAATGAATTTTTTTGACATATTATCTGAGTTTTTCATCACATGCGTTTGAAAGGGGACATAAATGAATTAGCAAAACAATTTGATATTTCTCATCCATTTGTCGGAGTTTATCAATCAGTGTTGGAGCTATACAACTCCACATTTAGCAGCCTAAACCAATTTATTTTCAGAAATCAACGCTACAAAACGGTCTATACGCAGTTTAACTAAGCAAATTGTAGTTAATTATATTTACTGATATTTTATGTTGTTTGTTATCTCGCGTCTCTCGAGACAAAATAACAAGTTACAGTTTCTTTGTTATTAATTAATATTGAATAATTCATATTAAAACAAGCATTGATCAGGAATTAAATTATTATTATTGATGTGGGTCTATGTAATATCTTGAAAAGTTTATGAAATTGTTCAATCAAGAAATAATTCTTTGACAGGTTTCGGGACTATAAGATGCCCTTTTTAGGGCATACACACGCTATTGGAGTCGGCGGTACTAAGTTAATAACTAAATTCACTGTCACCGACGTACAGCGTGAGTACTGTATTGACCAACTCCAATAGCTTCTGAGGGCATAGAAAAGATCTCTGATAGTCTCGACACCGGTCAAATTCTCATTCTTTGCTGTTGTTTTGGCAATTTTCTCTCGACGGGTTTTTTTTCGGAGCACTTGTCGAGCTCTGGTTTAATGGCATGTTTGGTTTCCAGTCTTGCTAAGAAATAGATCTCATCAATTTCATACAAGCACTTTCAGTTTTTTTCCGAATTTTTCAATCACTTAAATTTATCAGCTACGAATTTACTACGCCGTAGCCTCTGCTACGAAAGCTTATAAGCGTCTTGCGTTTCCAATTTTCTGAAAGAAATGTTTTATACATTAACCATTGTAATAAAAATAAATAAAACATCGCTTCTATAAGAGGAATACATAAATGAGGCGTGTTTTCTTTATTACGCTCTTCCTATTTTTGGATGGTTTTAAGTGTGGGAGTTAATTACCCGAGTACAGAGGGATTTTGATGGACTGTCTCTTAAACTGGATTAGATAAGATTTCAACAAATGGGGGTGTTTATCGATAAAAATATATAAATAATTGTTTATTATACTGTTACGGGAAGTGGGTATAGGGATTGGAAGGAAACAACGATGTTATTCAAGCCCGTATAATTCGTTGACACGTGGTGCCTTCCACAGAGCACTCGCAGTCTATAACACAAACACCGACAATAGTTACAGAATCGACGCGCTACAAACACACAGAGTATGTGTTCCGACCAACACACTACTACTATAACGTCTCTTCACTATACTGTTCACTTCAACACTTCACTTTCACTTGTAACTTTCTTCTTTCCTGTATGCTTCTCGTATCTGAACTGCCCTCTGTCCGCGACTGAAGCTCCTTATATACCCCGAAGAACCTTCTAGAAGCTTTTATTTCGATAGTCATTTCGCTCGTCATTTGTTTCGTTCCAGAATGTTCAATTTCGATCGTCTTTTCGCTCGTCTTTTGTTTTTATCATTTGTTTCGAACTTTCTAGAATGTTGACGAGATTCTTTATTTAAATAGTCGAGGAGCATTTCCTTCTAGAAATATCACCATCATCATCATCATCGTTACACTACTATGTGTAAAACTTTATATATATTATTAGATACGTTTTACTACATTTTTCGAGATTGTTTCTATGTCTCGTTTGATACCAAAAGAAAACGCTTGACAAAAGGTAAACTGATCTATATAAAATGTTGTAATAAATAAGATAACATTTACTACTAATTTTGGAAGGAAAATGCTGTCGGGTATTATTTTTAGGGTTCCGTAGTTACTACGAGGAAACATTATAAAATTCGCCATCTCCGTCTGTCTGTCCGTGTATCATAGCCATTTTACTCAGAGACTATTAGCACAACAGAAATGAAATGGGCAGGTGTGTTCCGTTAATCGTTATAAAATGCTGTGGGGTAAAATGTTCCAAACACGTGATAACGAACTGTTTTTACCATCATGTTTTAGTTCTGTAAGTAAAATAATCTATGTAAAAAGAAATAATGGACTTTGTAACGAACGAGCTTCATTCATCAAAATAAATCAGTTTAATGTTACCGTCTGCACCGCGGGTCTCTGCCGTCAATTTTTCACACAAAATAACGAACGGGTGTACAGCCAGCATAAAAAATACTGTATTATTTTTAACTAAGTAGAAGATCTACCTAGTTGAATTTTGTTTGTGAATATAAAATATGATAGAGGTATATCATGAGTAAACGTGTCATCATCATCATCAGCCTATTTGATGTTCGTCCACGCCTGGACGTAGGCCACTCCTAAGAAGCGTCACCCGGCACGGTCTTCTGCTTCACGCTTCCATTTGCCACCAGCCGCTTTACGCAAGCCGTCGCTCCACCTGGCTGCAGGGCTCCCCACTCTATGTTTGCTATACGGGGTCGCCACTCCAGAACCCCAACGGTTGTCCGTTCTTCTACAGATATGGCTAGCCCATAGCTACTTCAGTTTGCTAATCCTCTGGACTATGTCGATCAATTTCGTTCTCAATTGAATAATCTCATTTTTAATAATATTTTTCATAGAAATTTCGAGCATATCCATCCTCCATCCTCCATAGAAAGATCATCATTTGAAAGATCTCCTAGAAGCTAACAGTTATTATAATCTTGACGAATTTTTAAAGGATAACTTTGACGAAATGAAAATTAAAATAGAACGTTCCGACTCAAGTGTTGCCATGCCCATATAGGGCCATATGTATTCCCTAAATAAACATGTGTTATTATAAGACCTGCATGTACCTACATATGACGCAATAAATGATTTGAATTTGATTTTTTTTAGCAAGCTGAGTGACTTTCAATCGATGGACTAGCTTTACTGTTAGTGTCGACATTTCTGCTCCGTAGGTTAATAGAGGTAGGACGCACTGATCGAAAACTTTCGTCTTCAGGCACTGTGTTATTGACGACAAGAAGATATGACGAAGTTTTCCTCCTGAATCCTTTTGTAGATTTCCTTCTCGTAGTTAACTTCACCTAGTTGTAGAATCTGACCTAGGTAGGCGTATTCTTTGACAACTTCGAGAAATGTGTGATTGACATAGACAGGTCTCGGAGTAATCGTATATTACCGTAGACTTCTATAGATACCCTAAGTGAATATACCTAGCGTGTCAACAAGTACGATAAAAAATCGCAGTTGACGACCAAGATTTATTTAGTTTCAGGTGATATATACTTCCGATTCAATATTTTGACAACTATAGGTACAAGTGCGCGAATGCATTGGGTTGAATAGATTTCGCGCGAATGGAACATATTATTCCATCACAAAATCTTTTGTGTGACGTCACAGTCGGTACCAAAAATGTGGCACGCAAGGTTTTCATATAAATCAAGTCGCGTGTTCCATCTACTATGTCTGTGTATATCACAATAATATAAAAAATAATCATAGGTAGTCGTAGACATTGTTATCACTTAAAGTTACCTAAGCTGGCAAAAAGTATAAAAGCTGTTTGAAGTTTGAATTTCCAGCCGAATATCCCACCGTTGGCCCTTAATTAAGAACGTTTTAACTATAATTTATTCAGCTGTATTTCCCTACTTCAAAATTAATTTAACAGAGCCCTGGTGATGAGTATAATTTTATATTGGAAATATACAAGTTAATAGGCTTGGATGAAATTTTCCTAAATTAAAATCTGCTTCGGTAAGATTCGAAGTAATTATGTTACAAAAAATCTCAAGATTATAAATGATATTACGAAAAGTAAATTTTTATTTTGTCGATTTTTCATGTTAGTAATGAATAATTTGATTTTTATTACCTTTAAAGTAGAAGCATCAAATGAGGACTGGTATACCGATATATACCAATATTTTTTAAAACGGTTATAATAATCGGAAAAAATAATGTTCAGACAATTACGCAGAAACTGGGAGTCGTATTACAAAAAATAATTTTTATTGAATAAAGTATCTTTCAACTTAGGAAACTGTAAGTTTTACCAAAATCGGTTCAGTAGTATTCAAGATATGGGCTTATTAAAATTTTAAAATATGAGCATTTCAACAAACTACTGAGCGGATTTGAACGAAATTTGGTAGGTTTATCACTCATAATATGTAAAAGGATTTGGCATACTTTATAACGCAAAAATTTGGCGTTACAATAGTAGTGAAGTGTGTTTGAAAATTAAACGAACTTAACCAGTTTTGTGAAAAGTTTTATGAATTAGTTTCAAAGAAAACGAGGAAATAAATACTATTAAACATGAATAAATAAAAGTAATAATAATTAAACCAACTTCAACACAATCTAATTAACCGAAAAGGGAGAAATAACATGAACAAATCAAAACTGGACGTCTACCTAAGTAGGTACGTAAGCCAATTATATTTGATGTCGGTATCTATAAAAATAATAATAATAAAAAATAATAAAAACTTTATTGATCAATTTACAAGTTGTACACTTAAAATTAATTGATCAACCGCAGCCGAGCTAGGCTTATGCCTGTATTTCGGCACACGGTTTCTCCCATTGAACTAAATTTAAAATTTTACTACAACTTTAGACAATAGTTGAAGACATATTTTAATAAAAGCTTTAGTGCATAAGTGAAAAAAGGAAAATAACTAAACAGACTTGTTAGTGTAATTTGTACCTCTCGTGCTGGTGTAAGGGTGTGTGTGTGTGTGTGTGTGTGTGTGTGTGTGTGTGTGTGTGTGTGTGTGTGTGTGTAAGTGCGTATGAATGGGAAAGAGGGTGAGTGCATTTGTATTTTTTTTTAATATTCTGAAAAGATTTTCTGTTTCCTCATAATCTATAGTTTTAAGATGATTTGTGACCTTGTATTTAACCTCTGCCTTGGAAAGTCGATAGATGTTTAAGGTTTTATTAAATCGATTATATCAAAATGTTCCTAAAAAAAAACTGTATAGGACTTAGTTGATGACAGTTTAGGGCCTGCCACCGACCTCAAAAAATAGTTGGTGTACGTACCTACTTAGGCAGACGCCCAGTTTTGATTTTTTCGTGTTATTTCTTCCTTTTCAGTTAATTAGATTGTGTTGAAGACGGTTTTTTTTTAAATTACTTTTATTTGTAATTAAATTTAAAATGTACAGTCCTTGGACTTTTCCTTCGTGTGCACTATAAGACAATGCTTTTTGCCAAATTTCATAGTTCAACGGGAAGTACACTATAGGTTTTGATTCGTTTGTGAGTGTCGAAATATGCGGTTTATTGCTATATATACGGCTGTAACCGTTTTTTACAAAAATCGAGAAGTTTGATTCTTTCACAGCTGCAAGGGACTATACAGATCTGCGTAGGTATATGGTTTTAATTTCAACTCGATACCTCCACGTGTTCTTGAGACAGACGGACAGCAAAGTGATCCTATAAGGGTTCCAATTTTTCCTTATGAGGTACGAAACCCTAAAAACATCCTTTCCTTATTTGTATGAGTTATTGTTTGTGATTCCATGAAGTGAAAATTATAATAGCCACAAAAACAAAACCTCGAGTATGTCGTAGACCAATATCAGAAATAAGTTATAACAAATAAACCTACGATTTGTAACAGAAGTAAATACGTGAAACCTTTCCCAACAAAAATGTAGTATTTAGTACTACATTCTACGGGGAATAAACGATTCTTATTGGGAAAGGTTTCACATATTTTTGTACAAAGTTTGGGGTTTTCCACTCGGACAGATTTCAGAAGTAGGGATGTAGTAAGTTTGATAAATTTTAGTTCGGTTAATATTGATATGTTTTACAACCAAAATACGAATGATTAATGATTTCGAAGGTTTTCGCGATTACCGTTAATTTAAATTAAACAATTTTTAACGGATTTATCGCGTATATTTTACATAAATAATTGTATGACTTCATAAAAAAGGTCATAAAATTTTGAAAAATATACGCGTAAATCTTTTAAAATATGTTTAATTTCAATCGACAATAAGTTACTTAATAGCTTAAATAACTCAGTTTTTGTACTTTTATATACGTTTTTCCACGCCTCGCCTGATAACAAGCGACATAAATATAACTAAGTACAGAAGTATTATAATTATATAACATTTCGTAGATGGCTACATTTTGTGCTAGAAAGTAGTTATTGTTATACAGATTAAGTGTAGATACTTTTTTTTTTTTACTCTTCCACTTCCGAGCGCGACCCTCTTCTTACTGTGCGAAGGGTAGTAGGTAGGTAGGTATTCTTGCATGTTTTCTGGCGTTTCAGGCAATCAATTATACATATATAATATAAACAAGTATAAGCTTAGAAAACTCAAAACCCCCGACAAAAAAAGCGGCGGACCGATTTGATGAGACATAGCTAAGAACAATCCCGACAAATTCACCTTTAAAAACAAAATTGAAATCGGTTCATCCGTTCGGGAGCTACGATACCACAGACAGACACACACACAGACACGTCAAACTTATAACACCCCGTCGGTTTTGCGTAAGTAATCACTTAGATCTCCAGTCCAGAACTCAGGTGTTTTCCCAGCTAAATTTTTTAAAATGTATTATTAGGTTTGCGATTGACCGCCAACTCGCCTGATGTCAAGCGACTTTGCGGTCTATGATGCGGGGTCTCGTTAGATTTTCACTCCCTGAGCGTTTTTCGTAAAAAATAAAAAAAAGCGTGTTTTCTTCACCCCCAACGAACTTTTTCGTAATAAACAAGTGATTTTACAGGAATTATTCTAAAGAATGCGCATTATTACAGCGATTTTACGCATACTTTCTTATAAAAAAAGTACACTCAACAAAACCTAAACAAGCGTAATTAAATCGTAAGTAGACTACAAAAATCGCTTTTCTGTAGTCGGGTATTATGTTTTTCTTTTAATGTAGGTACACGTAATGTTTGTAAACATTTTTTTAAATTAATTAGATAATATCTTAACTACGTGTTGCCTTTGTATAATTATACTAGGTATTTGATAACATTGTTATAATAAGCTTTATTAGTTCTTTAAATAAACTAATATTAATATAATAGCTGTTAATATAAATATGTATATTAAACATGAATATATACTGAATATATATATAATATATGAATATATATACTGAAATTATGAGAATAATACTCATAATTTCAGATTTTGTTTTACCGACGTGACTTGAAGAATTACCAATTCCGAAATTACTTTTCGTGAGAAGTAATTTCTAAGAATCCAATTGGAAAACTTTTCAATTACTGACTACATCAATAGCTTAAGAGATTTTTACTATGGAAACTAACGTGGTTTTTCGGATTTTGCGGCTCAAAACAGACGTGAGAGACCCGTTGTTTTTATATAAAACAGATTTTTATATAAAAAAAACATATTTATGAATCGATATCGATATTTATTGAATTGACGTCCATATTTACGAGTTGAGCCAGATCTCATTTATTATTGGTAAAACACGGTAAGCAATTTCGTTATTCTACTGCTAAGAAACTCGGGAAGTTGAGCGAAAAGTCCCTTGGTGATGTTCTTGTAAGGATTTTGGCCAAGTAATCTCTTTTTTGTCCGGCTTTAACCTCTATACCTTATCCCTACTTTCTGCGGTTATGGGATGTAATTGGTGTATTTAATTTTATTAGATAAAAAAGTAAGTTCGTATAGACTGCGTGGCCAGCCCTAGTCAGAGTTATCGAGCCGCTGACCGACAGGCCTCTTACCTGGCTTGATGATTGCTGTTTTTCAACCGGGATCTACACAATTTAACGTGTCATCCGACTCATTGCAGTACTCAGAAAGAAATGCCGCTCATGGTCACCCATCCGAGGACTGATCAGTCCGTCCGTTGCATAGGTAATCGTTAGAGAACACCAAGTTAAGCTATGCCACGAGCATCATATGGCATGAAACAATATTATTGTAATGTATGTTACCTACTTGAAAGCAGTACGGACACATTCAGCGGCAACTAGTAGGTACAACTATAATCTTAGAAAACTCAAAAACCCTCAACAAAGAAATGACATTCTCGACAAAATCCTCTTTCAAACAAAAACAAAAAACTAGAATATAATCGGTCCATCCGTCGTATCGTAGCTCAGATGCCACTGACAGACAGATACACATACACCCAAATTAAACTTATAACATCCCTCTTTTTGGGTCGGGGGTTAAAAACAAAAACTGAGATCTGTTTTAATCTTGAGAGAACTCATCAAACTTTTCTCGCTATCACCTATCTGTACTTACGCGAAATCCCCTCCAATCGAGTCTAACAGGGCCTCAAGGCTGCTAAGTGAACATCACTCGCTCGCCGCTAGCTAATACGATTCAAAGACAATTTTGACAAATTGTTAGTTTATTTACATAGTAATAAACTAGCAGTTCGTCGAAATTGTCTGTGAATTGTATCAGCGAGCGGCGAACGAGTGATGTTCACTTAATAGCCTTGAGGCCCTGGTCTCTTCTTTCATGGCACGTACTATACCTGTATTTTCTATGGTGTTCGACCTATTTTATAATTATTTTTTTATTATATTTTTTTTCTTGTTTAACGTGAAAATTTTTACGCTCGTGCATTTATTTTAGTTAGAATAACCAAAATATAAGAATAATTAAAATAAAAAGAAATCAAAATACAATTTAATAGTAGAAATGCAATAAAGCATATTTATCAAAAATATACCTATCGTAATTCTTCAGAAATTTTATTTCTTCAAAATTGTTTTTACCCGCTAGCGGCACTAATGTTAATACGTAGTACTTACTAATCCTTAAATCACGTCTTTCCTCTTTTATTACTTACTCGCGTTTACTAGTTTGTACACAAGGAATGGCTAATTGCCAATTTATGTTGACATTTAGGCCTTACCTTGACAAATGTGGTAGGTGAATTGATCACTCAATCATGACCGCATTTTAATTACGTTACATATCTGAAACGAGAAATGCTACCTTTATAGGAGTAGGTACATATAGTTTGGAAAGACACTTTGAATTTTTTATTGATGAGAGGAGATTACGATGGTAGTGAAGTTGTATCCTATGTCTGTCTCTAGGCTCTCGGCTATCTTATTATCAAATTTCATTACGATCGGTCTAGCCGTATGATCATGAAAAGGTAACAAATAGTTGGGAGACAAAGTTACTTTATCTTTTGTAGCATTAGCCACAAATTGAATTAGCACTCATTGGACACTCTAATACAACATCATACTATATAGATATAGATATATACCAGATAGATAGATTAACTCTTTATTGTGCAAAATATAAAAAATTTACAATCAAGAAAAAATAATTAAGAACTAGTGTAACAACTGGCCTGAACTGGCCTTATCGCGAATAGCGATCTCTGCAGTGATACTTACCTACAAACACCGTAGCCCATTACTGGTCGAGTAAAGTGGCTTAGAGTCGAGTAGGGAGTCAGTAGTACAAAATCCAGCGTAAATAGTCTAGTAGGTGCCAGTAGGCGTGGTTGCCGCGCTCTCGTGGTGTCAGTAGGGATTCGAGCACTTCAAGCACACCACACAGCGCTTTCATCACCGACAGCGCATATGTTGTTCAGTCAAACTCCGTGACAACGACAGGCAAGCGCAAAAGTTTGGTGAGGAACCTGAGATTGACAGGAGACAGGGATTGGTCATTCTGAATGTAGTATCAATCAATCAATCAGTCAATTTTCAAATTGGCACCACTTAAAGTAATAAGAGAATAAACACATTAGAAAAATGCCACAAAAGGCGATCTTATCGCTAAAAGCAATCTCTTCCAGACAACCTCGGGATGAGCATCCGGTGTTATTAGTTACTGTAATGGTATAAGTTTGGTAGCTTTGGCAGGAATTTAAAAATAAGTAAGTTCTTAATTTTAAGATCTCAGCATTGTACAAATTTTATCTTTAATTTAAGATAGATTCCAATTTTAACATACATTTCTGTGAAATGTCTCCCAGCAAGGGCGTCGCCAGCCCATGGCCCGGGGGGGGGGCACCCCCCCCCCCCCCCGGGCCATGGTCAAGTTAATATTATGGAGGATGAGAAAAATATGAATTGTAGGTACAGGTACAATTGCACGGCCTTAGGACTTTGATTGCTTTGTAGTTGGCAAAATTTTTTTAATCTCTAGGGGGGGGGGGGGGGGGGGCGGCTGCCCCCTCTTGCCCCCCTTAGCGACGCCCTTGTCTCCCAGGTAAACGTTCCAGCTTTAGTATAAAAGTTTTAATTGTTTTTAGATTTGGATTGGGAAGCCATCAGGCTTCTGATTTGGATATTTTCAATTCCAGTCATGTTTTCCATTCAGTAGAATTTCAATAGATCGTTTGTTCCCTAGATTTAATTTATTTAAATGTCTAAGGTTTCGATGGCATTTAATCCGTAAATTAAGACCAGACTCCAATATAAAAATCATCATGTAAATAATAGGTGGAAAAGTTCTCTACGATTAGATCGACGACGACTTTCACTCTATGGTTTACGCATAATATATTATATTATGTATAATATAGGTTATATTATATATTATTATCACTATATTATCTTACTATATTCTTTGATTACCTATCTACTCGTATTCAATAACTTTATGGGGTGGACGAGAGAGACAATTAATCCCTAATTAGTTGGCATGGCGTGGTGAAACTATAAGGGTTCCTTGTTCATTATGGATCCATAGAACAACTCGGTCCACGTTAGTATATGTTATGTATCGCACCTTCAGATCCTAATGCATTTTGCAACAATCTTAGTAAATAATTTTGTCACGTTCTCACGTCGAAAAGAGCATCGGGGCGTTTCTTTACGGTCCGAATCGACCTATTCCAAAATATGTCTTGGGCCATTCACACCGCACCAACCACTGCGGTGCGAATCGGCCCATTCAGAAACAGTACATGGGCGATTCGCACCGCGGTTCGAATCACATGCGGTGCGAAACGCCGAAGTACTCGAAAATAGTACAGAACATTATGTCGTAGCGCACTTATTTAAGCCTGCTGGTTCTTTCTAGACCATGTTTAGTATATAGGTCCATGTTTTTTATTATTATTTTTTTAGCTCCACAGACACCAGGGTCCGTGACCTTTGTCATAATTACAAACTATTGTTTACTACTTATCGTTACGGGAAAATGTTTTTTTTTGTTTTCTATATAATTAAGGATGTTTCAATAAATATCTTCTTAAATGATGTCGTAAACGCAGCTTGTACGTTATTAAACAATACTTTTAATACGCAAAATCAATAAGTATTCGATATTTTTGAAGTTTTTTTTTTTCACACTTAATTAGTGTGGAAAACACATAAATATTGATTCTACAAATTTATGAACAGTTCAAAAATTTCACATCTGACGGGACTTGAACCCGCATATCCCAATTAGTACATGGGAGCCTTTATCAATTCGGCTACAGGTGTGTCACGTGAGTTGGTTGAAACTTCCGAACAGTTTTCTTTGTGTAAACCAATCAAGCGTTGGTGGCGCCACCTATAACACACACTTCAATATCAATATTGTTTTTTGCTCTAGCATTGTCCGGAAGCGGCGTTGGTGTCAGCTCGAGTGCTGGCCGCTGAGGGCGCTCCAGCGACGAGGTCTGCTTCTGGAGTGGAGAGGAGGCCGTCCATGCCGCGGCCTCCTCTGTGCAAGCGAGGGTCTGGTTCTTTATTGTCGTCTAATCCACCGCCGCAGTCAGCCAGGTAAGGGAAACCTTTGAAAAAATGAGATAATGTGATAGATAATCGTATTTTTTTCGTCAACGGTATTCGAACCTGTTCGACCAGTTTCAGACAAGTTATAATAATTCAACTAAGGATGCCAGTTCTGTGGAGTATTATAATAAAATAATTTTAATTTTTCGTGCGTAATTTGACGAAAACACTTCACGCCATGTTGGTGATGCCACACGGACTGTAAACGGATAGGCTGGCAATGAGATGCCATTATATCAAATACCTAATTAGATGTTGATTTGACTTTGATTGTTCAGTTAATAATTCTTTGTTTACATGACCGTCAACAGATAAATAAATCCAGCGAAGTACGAGTTTCACTTGCACACCGAGCCTTCCGTACTCCTATGCATGACACAATACATGTACATGAACAAAATGTGCTTTATGTCTTTGAATATTCGTAACTTTACATATTTTCTACAGTGCAGTAGGAATAGCCTGAAATTACTAGGCGTTCACATACAATATCAAGTTCCAATAAGTAAGTATTACAGACCTATTTTCTTTATTCAAACAGATTTTAACATTACCGTTTACTCTATTTAAAGTTTTTCACATGACACCAACAGCCAATGAAACGTTCACTGGCCATTTTTCGTTTCTTTTTTTCGTAATATAGTTATAATTTTTTTCTAAAATTATTTACGCAAGCTTGTATCGCATTTGACCAGTTTTTATTGATTTATTTCAAAGTCCCTTCTCACAATGAGAAGATGGCCCGTTCCCAGCAGTGGGGCAGTTTGTACAAACAGGGCTGATAAAAAAAAAACCTTACATCTTGCCAATTTTGAAACTTGTATCTATTACCGGTCAATAGATACAGCCGTTTAAGTGTAAGATATACAGACAGACGAAAGAGTGTAGTTTAAAAAAAAAATGAAAACTTTGTAATTAATTATAAAATTTATTTTGAAATTTCAAGAACTGAAATGAACATATATTACGACTGCTTATTACCTAAACCTAGCCAATTTTTTTAAAAGTAAAATACAACATTGCTGTTTTACATGCACTCATTTCTTCATCAGAAAAGCAGATAGCGGAGGCTTAGTAATAGGCTCTCGTTGAGATTTTCGAGTGTGTAAGGCTAAAATATTATTATTTATATAATTGAATTCGATAAACTCACTTAATCTCTAAAGTTTATAGACAGGCTCATAACAAAGCCCTCTGGAAACGTATTTAAGACAAACTATTAGTGGAAATTGGAATACAGCCCAAGCAGTACCAGCTTCGAAGATTACTAATATTAAAATTAATTTGAGTTTTCGCGCACAGTGTCTCCCGGGAAAAGGGCATTCCCTATATCCGGGTTTGCTGGAGTAGCTACTAAACTGGTACCTATACTATGTAGAGACACGGGGACACGAGGCACTCGTGTATTTCTCATTAACTGAAGCCGTGCAGTGCTTAGGGTTTGTTAGGTTGTATTCTCATTAATATTAAAGTCGGCTACTTTAATAACTTTCCTAACATCAATGAGTTTCCATTTATCAATGGTAGTATATATTGCAGCTGCAGTAATATTACAGCAAATCTATATCAAGAACTTCAATATTTTGATTTTAATACGTGATAAGGTATATTCAAATTTGGTTTTCGTTACTTGCATAAAGTTTGCCTAAAATGTTCGCAAGATTCTCAAAGTTTTTTTTTAGATATTTTAATTCATCTTTCTATCTATACTTAACATACTTGACAGACTTGTTTCCTTGAGGCAATTTCAGATAAGATTTTTTACAGCACAATACTCCCCCATCTTTTTCAGGTAGGAGGCTTAGCTAGCGAAGTCTATGGAATTTATCGCGTTAATGATATTGGGCTTCGCTACCAGCTCTTCTATTTCTCTGTTATAAAGTAAAGGTTTCAATTTATACGGAAACATTGAAATAAGACTTAGGCAAGATTTTACGTAAAGCCGGGTGAAATTACCCGAATTTGCATAAAGTTTGAACAATGTCTAAATAATACATCATATTAATAGCGGTAGCGGAATATTTTACCAATTAGTCTTGAATTACAGTTTTTATACAGTAGGTACCGTATTTTTATTTTGCGCTTAACAAATTGCGTTTTCTTTTTGGATAATTTTTTTTCTCGGTAATAATAATTAGCCCTCAGAGACTAGGTTTCAAGGCTGGAGGAGCAATTATTCCTTTGCGAACCGTTTTATCCTGTCAGATGAGGCTGCTGTTCAAAATTTGACTGTGTAATTCGATTGCTTTCCTTCGTCAAAGTTACTTTGTTAATAATTTTAGGATAAGCTTCTGTGGCGACATGCCTTGTCCATTAAACTGTGATCTTTTAATGTTTTTAATTTAATTTAAATTCAGGAAGTTGGAGCCTTTGTTTTTTTTTGACGTTGAATTAATGAGCATTATTTTGGATAATTCTTGTAAAATTATATATCTGTTTCTTACGGAGGTTAGGTTAGGTTAGGTTGCATTTTTTTAATTTATACAAGTGATGTATTGTTATTGTTACAAAGTAATTGGCCAAGTGCGTGTCGGACCAAGCGCAGGGTTCCGTAGTTGCACTTCACTACATGCAGACTTAGAATAGAACTACATGATTTTGTACAAGTATTTTGGAAATAGATTACAGTTTAAAAAACTAAAAACACGCTACAAATTATTGTGGTCAAAGTTCATTACAAGACTTTTCTAACAAATCCAAACACAGCTATGATACGATGTTCAATCATGAAGTTTTAGTTCATAACTTCCGGCTCCATCATCAGATCAGTTCGACAGTACCATATTATTGTATTGTCATCAGAACTACATATAACTGCTAATTTTCATGACGCTACGATTCTTGGAAGATGGTTAAATTAGTTACCTTAGATTTCATTACATACAGGTCGACCTAATAAAAGCGTGTTAAAAATCCTTAAAGCCGCTCTAAATTTGCTGTGATATTGTTTCATTAACTAATGAACACTTAGATTAATCTTTTCATTCAAAATTCAGGTCATGATAGAAACCGAAAAACAATAAATGTGTGCGTGACCAACACGTAATTACTTCTTTGACATGCACAATTGCACATTGCACACAAGCATAAGAAAAATCATGCAACTAAATGGTAATTCCCGCTAAAAAAAAAAAACAATTGCGAAATTGAAACTGTGCCGTAATATGCTAAACTAATGTGATTAGTGACAATCAAAATTACGTACGTAGCTTCAAAAGGCTTACTTGAAATGCTTCACTGAGTTAGAGGCGTATCGGATGGAATGCCTGTTACATACATAGTTTTATTATTACACACAGTCTTCTTTAGCCCCCTGGTAGGCTTCTTCTGGTAGACACTCCTTACAACGTCACACTATTTAGGGATAATAGAGTCGGACAAAGGTATGCGGAGTTATAGCGAGAACTTTGCAAATGTAAAGGGATATCCACCTTTATAAGCGCTCGCTCTGCTCGTTCACTCAATCATAGATAGAACCATTAAAGTGAGAAAAGCGGGTAGAGAAAATTAATCGTATTTTGAATGTCTAGCCTTGAGTGAAATTATTAAATACTCAGCTAATCAAAAGTCGTTCGAAGCCGGTGATTGCTGATGCTCTTATGTACAAGTTTTGTTCTACTACTTTTTGTAAAAAGTATCAGTTGTTCTATCTAGCTACATACTACGTATTGTATCTAAACAATTCTGTCTCTCAATTTTCTAACATCTCAAAGCAGTCGGCCTTTCCGAAAAACGTTTCATAACTTTGATCAACGTCTCAAATTCTCTGTCTTCTTTACACAAGTGTCATTACGTGTCAGCGATAAGTTGACAAAATATGTTGAGCATTCCTCAAATTTGAGTAATGTTTTTCGGTAAGATCCGATGATTTTATATGTTAGAAATGTTGGATTTGCTTCGCGCTTTTGGCACATTTAACAGTGATTCCGGCAGCCTAGTGGTGAGACCGTCTGACTTGCGATCCGCAGGTCCTGGGTTCGAATCCCACGGCACGCACCTCTGTCTTTTCGAAGTTATGTGCGTATTGTTGATTGCCGCCAACTTCAAACGGTAAAGGAAACATGTCTGAGAGTTCTCAATGATCTTGAAGATGTGTGAAGTCTGCCAATCCGCACTTGGCCAGCGTGGCAGACTATGGCCTAACCCTTCTCACAATGAGAAGATGGCCCGTTCCTAGCAGTGGGACAGTTTGTACAAACAGGGCTTATAAAAAAAAAAAAAACAGTGATTCTGTTAGGTGATTTAAGTACCTATTCCTTTTTCAAATTTCGAACCTAAACAATTGTACATATTTAGTACATATATAGAAAGAAAATATTCTATAAGTAGATTATACGACAGGCCTCATGGCTCAGTGGTAGTACGTCTGCCTTCTGAGCTGTAGGTCGCGGGTCTATTCCCACCCAGGGCAAACATTTCTGCTGAGCATGGATGTTTGTTCTGTGTCTGGGTGTTGTGTAACCATAACCATATGTATCATATGTACACATAGTTAATTTCTCAAGCAAAACGTACACTCAACATCATATCAACGAAAATACGCTCTTATCCAGTAGAGTATTTTGTTTTCCTTTTATATAACTTACTTTTACAAAAATGCGTACGAAAAAATATGAATATAATATAACATGAGTTAAGAATGTGGAAACGGAAATAAAAGAAACACGTAAAGTGAATTAAATCCAATCACATTTATTACTATGCCCTTGACCTGGTCCTTTTCATATGATGACAAAAGACTCTCGGGTCGGTTGGACCTTTTGTACATAATATGGAGGGCATATAAATATATGTTTTGATAGGGTCGATGGGTTCTCCTTTGTTGATATAATGCTCTATTTGAGTTTGAGTGTGCGTGAGTTTTTGGGTTGAAAGTTGTTTAAACAAATATTTTTATTAAGGTGATTCGGTCTAACTAGTCTAGGCAGGTCCAACTTTGCGAGAGAGGTCAATTGTCGAATCCAACTCGGCCGGGCAGCGTTCGGGAAACTCAAAAGCGTATTTTTGTCTAATATACCTCAGTGTCTCAAGTCGCAAGTTTACGACCAATGTGTGTTACCAGTATGTGTGACATACGGCAATGAAATGTGGTCACTTACTATGGGCCTTATAAGGAAGCTCAAGGTCACGCAACGAGCTATGCTCAGAGTCTCTTTACGAGATACGAGTAGACGTACGAAAGTCACTGACATAGGACAGCGGATTCACAAGTTGAAGCCGATGGGGCCAAAAATTTCTCGTGTGGAGACCATGCACCGGCAAGCGCAGCGTAGGAAGACCAGCCACGAGATGAACAGATGACCTCATACAAGTGGCAGGAAAACGCTGGATGCAAGCCAATCAGTCTTTTTGGAAATCTATGGGGGAGGCCTATGTCCAGCAGTAGACTTCTTATGGCTGAGATGATGATGATGATGGATGGTGATTCGATTTCCATACAAAGGTATTTTTACCAATTATGGTAGGAAAGAATATAGTTTTACAATGTAGTAATTTAATATTTAATATTGGTCTGTATTGGCGGTAAATATTTAATTATGTATAGATATCGAACCACCTTACACAAATTTATAGCTTAAAACTTGAAAACTTGACTTTAACTTTAAAAATTGGAAATAAAAATGGTGGGTAAAGGTAAGAAGGTTACTCGTGTATGTATGTACAGTACATAATATGTATGTTATGTTTCGACGACCTCTTCTAATAGTCTAAAAGACTTGACTTACGATTTGTCTTCCTAGTGACCTAGGTATTTCTTGATTCGAAAACGTTATGGTTTTCAGATTAAGTAATAGCACAATTTTATTCTTGCATAACATTTAAAAGGGACGTTTTATTTATCTCTTCTGACGAATTAATAAGTGGTTTTACTAGAAGTATTTCAATAAATACCTAACTTACATAACTTTTAATACTTAACTTACATAACTTTTTTTTTTATTGCGAACAGGTCCACGTTTGACCACCAACTCTCCTGTTGGAAAGCGACGATGTGGTCGAATAAATATATAATAATGTCGAATAAACTTACATAACTACATATAACTTTTAGCTTACGAAACTGAAATAGATTCTATAACATATAAACTTACATAACTACATATAAATTTTAGCTTACGAAACTGCAATAGATTCTATAACATATAAACTTACATAACTACATATAACTTTTAGCTTACGAAACTGAAATAGATTCTATAACATATAAATTCGTTTCATATCCACACGATTGTGAGCCGAGGCGGCCCTTGTCTGTTTCAGAGTTGATAAGGCAATCCAACTACAAGCACTGTGAAGTTTATCAATTTAAAAAATCGATGTGGTGTTAATACATTGCTCTCGTTATTCACAGATATTAATTGGTAAATCTCCTTATGTCTAGAAATTACACTGAAAACATTACCCTTCAATCCGAAAACAGTAATGCGTGCACACTACTGCTTCACTGTTGACTGACTAATATGCTACTTCTTAACTCTTTTGAAGAGTCCACATACAATATAATAACAAGAAAAATACAATACCCGACTGTAAAAGAGCGATTTTTACCCGACTGCGTAAGAAGGAGGGTTATTGCAATCTAACTTACGATTTCATTATACTTGATATGCTGTTGATTGTAAGTTTTTTATGAGAAAGTATGCACAAAGTCGGTTTTAAATGTTATAAATTTGCAATCGTTATAATAATGCTAGTAACCTTTTTATTACGAAAAAGTTCGATGGAGGTTATGAAAAAGCGCTTTTACATACACTCAAAAACTTACCCGGCTCCTTCTTGCGCAGTCGGATAATAATAAAGGGATAAATCAGTTGTCTCCTCAAAACTTTAATGTTAAAGCGAAAGTCATTTAAAACTGAAAATTTCACGAAATTTTCCATCTAAAATACATTGAATTTAAAAATGATGAGTGATTTAATATAAAAATTGCGACTAGTGAAACGGAACGTAGGTGCTTAGCGGGGTTAAGCTACGAGCTCAAATTGGACGCTTATTGGACTTAGAGTTCAGATATTTTAATATTATCTTACTGAAGAACCCTTTTCAATAACGACCTCTACGTTATTATGGAGAGGGATTAAAGTTTGTTTGATTTTCTCAAGATATACTTACTTCAAATACCATTATTTAATTTTATTCGCTTCTTAACCTTGGTTTGCAATTATTTTCGAAGCTATTAAGAAAATTGGTATTGTTTTTCTGGGTTTATCGAACGTAAAAGAGAAAGTAACTCTGTCTCTTTGCCTTTTGCATGATCCACCATCTTGCCCTTTCTTCTAGTCAATGGTTAGCATACTGGATACGCTGCCAACTGGTAATGGGGTTGAGTAATTGGTTTGTCTTTAGACATAATTGGATTTGCTTTTTGTGTAGTAGTTAAGTTTGTGTAGTAGTTAAATGTGTGGTTTGTTTATTGTTTTGTTGTAATTAATAAAAGCACTTGCCCATAAAAATACCTTGTATTGATAAGTGAAGATAGAAATATTAAGAAGTGAAGACGAATCTAACGACACCTCTGTTTAGGTTTGTAAGAGGTAATTTAAAAACACGTACATACGTATTCACACACAAACACATACGCCTGACACACGTTATCTTCCTTGCCCAGTCGGGTAATGAAATGAAATATAAATGTATTGTAGTACACAAATTCTACATACTTTTACTCTTATTACAGGTACAAAATACTAAAATTATGAAACAAAGTCTGACAATGTAAATATTAAGTGACTTTATAAAATTCACTGTTTATTCAAAGCTGTTTCTAAACACACTTTGACTACAAAGTAATTTTATCTGTTTCGACACAACTTTAGATTTACGTACCGGACGGATTACTTCAACCATTTTCCACTATTACGTGTGTTGAATACAGCTTCAGGGCTATTCTATGTTGACCTTTCGCTCTAAATAAACTTTGCTAAAGTACGGTTCATGTTAAATTGGCTCGGTGTAAAAACACGTCTACGGAAAAATGCTACGTATATATATACGACATTGTACGAAGACAGTAAGGATACTTGCTCATAGACAGATGTAAATCGTATTGATTTACCTCGAACGCAAGCTTTTATTATTATTATTACTTACAAGTTAGTTTATAAAACTAAAAAAAATCTCACACATAAACACGGCTATATCAATTTTGATGATATTTTTATTTATAGAACTCTATAATATATTTTATAATTTAATTTTATTCTTGACTACGGCGAAGCAAAAGGGAGGATTATGTTTTTAGCCGGTATGTGTGTATGTACCTATGGGTCCTATGTAAATAGGGCGAATTCTGTGTACCTATGTATGTAAAAAACTTAAAACTTTTGGTGCTGCCGGTAGCGCTGTAGCGCCCAGGCTGCTGGCGGTAGGGTTACAGACTTAGGAACCTTCTGACCACAGAATTCGAATAGTATATGTACTTGTAGGTTTTTGGGGAAGTGTGTAGTGCGTACGACGTTTGGGAGATGAATAATAACCCTCACTATCGTCGACAATTCACTCCTCACTTTTTACTTTTTTTTTTTTTTTTTTTTTACTTTTCTTTTTTTTGGTTGTTTCATTACTCGTTACTTGTTTAGATAATTCGAAAACCACGAACTTACTACTTTACTTCCCGAGTGTCTAGGCTTGTGTCTTAAAAAGATAAATCTATCGGTTCCTCACAAGTCTACATTGGTCACTCGAAAAAGGTTAATAATTTATGTTATGACAGGAAATATAGAAATAAACATAGGTACATAATTATTTACATGCATGGTGATGATTTTCTGAAATCATTGAAATGATTCGGTGAGAACACAAAGTTAGTAAATAATAAAGTAGTTAACTTTAGTGATTTTTACCATACTGCAACAATATTTATGTGCATCACTACCAGACTTTGTTTTACTATGCGGGTAGTTGGAATATTTTTACATTTAACATTTTTCTGTGTTTAAGAAGCGCGTAAAATAGGTACCCATTTATTGTTGATATATTTTATAAAAGTATAATTGTAGAAGTAGGCTTAATTGTTTTGTATTATACGTAACGTACAAAATATTGTTTCTGTACAAATATTAAATTGATTGGGGATTTGCAAACAATTCTTAACTTTGCCAATTAAAGAAAAATAAATAACACCATTTTGACATTTAAGTGAAGCAACTGCTATGTGCCAAACAAAATGGCACCTCAGTTAAAGGACGAATTTCGATTGAAGCCGCCGTAAAACCTACCGAATGGACGTTTTTTACGAGATTGCTCTTGCTATAATATCACTTTATATACTGTACATTAAACTGTACTTTCGACCTTACGCTCAAGTTGTTAAAGCTGTGTATAGATTGTCGTGGAAGCCGAAGGTATTTCTGATAGAGAGTGCCTTCTTTAGTGTCAGTTTATGTAGAGTCGTTATTGGACTCAATAATGTGCGTTATTTTCTGTGGATTCTGTCTATGGTACTTGAAGTACGAAGGTCACAATAGTCATTAGTTTGATTCGATACAGGCGTAGGCAGGTAAGTACAGAGGCGTACCGTGGATTTTCGTAATTTGGGCCACATAAGTTTTTGCCGCCCAGCCCTTTTCTCACCAACAACAAGAAGAATTATATATATAAAAGAATTATAATTATATAGATTTAAAAGATGACTTAGTAAGTCAACAACTCTAAAAAAAATGTGGTATCAAAAATATGGGAGCATAAATGCAAAATTACTTACCTGAGTACTTATCTACATATAAATCTAATTACCGTACTTTTATTCAACAAACGGTTAAATTTAGTTACCAATTATTGTATTAATTTATTTCTGATGTGAGCGAAATAGTAATTTTTCTTTAAGAAATAAGATTAACCCGATATGGTTTTAGACTTATGATAGTTTGAAACGTTAATTAATCTCTTTATTCTCGACAATTTTCATTAATATTTCATATTAGAGTGACGAGTTTTTTTTATTTTATTTTGTATTAACAAAAACTACCAAAAACTAACAAAAAGTACAGAAATCCAAATAGGGGGCAAAGACCCACAACCCTATGATGACTACAAATAATCAAGTATCATATGAAAGAGCTTCATTAGCACACGCTAAAATAGGTTTTTAAATTGTTTTACGACGTATATTTTTCGGTTTATGAAGGAAAATATAAAAAAATATAGCATTTCCCCCTTTTATCTACTAGTTTGTAAGGAACCCTCGGTGGGCGAGTCTGTCTCGCACTTTCGACACTTGACACTAGAAGAATTGTAAGTAGCAGATTCCATTGGAGCTATCTGTTTGCCTCCCTTGAATATATTGCTCAGTAAGCCATGCTCCCTTTGCCTCTCACTACACTACGCCACTGCGTAGATATTGAAAATATTCTTTTGGGGCTCGGTCAACCTTTAAAGCGAAAGATCTATTTGCGGTTTTAGAGGAGTGTTTTTGACAAGGGTTTCTTAATGAAGCAGAAAAAAATTGATATTAATTTTCACCTTTCAATAGATTTTAGCGTTACAATAACGCTCAGATTATTTATTGGATAAGTTTTGGTGTCGGTAATTGATTGGCTTGCTCGGGTGAAGGTCTGTGTAAACTTTGCAAAGGCTTTATCTAAAATTAAAATTTTCGCGCTCTCTTTTAATCTCAAGGTACATAGTTATTAGCTGTCTTCTGCCAAGGTACTTAATGTCAAGGTTCAAAATAACAAGTGGACTAGAGACTAACTGGCTGTTGAAAATAATTGGAATAAAACATTAACATTTTACTGGCCTGTCGTCAAACTGTAGTTGTGCTGTATTATCTATTGTGCAAATTAGATATGAAATATATGTGAGAGTGAAAAAGATTGTCATGACAATCATCAGGTAAATAAAGTACTCGTATTATTTAAACTAAGTTACTACCTAACTAATTGTTATTTATGAGCTCACCCTTAAAATGCATCTTTTCTAATAACAAAAATTGAAATCGAACAAAGAAGTGAATCAATATTGGTGTCACAAAAATCCAACGAGGTGAGAGTGATTTTTTTGTTAAAGTTTACTGAAATTAAAAGTTTCCGGACGCTTTGGAGATCATCTGTCTTTCGATACAATGGTCCTGGGTTCAAATACCAAGGTACCTACGCGCCTGTTTTTTCGGTCGCCAGCTTCAGATGATGAAATGATATTCATGGGGAAATTTGCTTGTCTGACTGACAATTGTTAATGTTCTTAAAAAGGTGTGGAGTCAGCCAACATGCCTTTGGTTAGCGTGGTGGACTATGACCTAACCTTATCACATTGAGAAGATTAGCGGATTAGCAGCAGCGGGATAGCTCCAACTAGAGCTGATCCTTATTATTAAAATGAGAGTAGACTGCTATATATAACTTGTGGAAAGATTTACCTTAATCATGACTTTCTTGTCCCCAGATATCTTTGGATACGTATAGCACTATTCGAGCGTCAATTAGCCAAGATAATCGAGCACCTCGTGAGCAACGCTACTCGCTACTACGAACGGGACGCCTTGGTGGCAGACCCTGACTACGGCAGCATACTTAGCTCGTTGCTGGTGGGACCGTGTGCTTTGGAGTACTCTAAGGCAAAGCCACCGGCTTGCTTCTGGACGGATCCACCGGCGGATGAATTAGTAAGCGTAAATTTATGCACACCTGCCGTTTATAAAACCTAAACTCCATGGCCATGAAAAGGATTGCTAAAAGTTGCTTCCCTGAGCTGGAGGCGACTTGCATTCTCAGCCTATTTCTTTCATGCTCCGGGAAATTGGGATGAATATGACAGAGATGATTAACATTTTTTAAGCATCTGTGTGACAAAATAAAAGTCACCGTAAGGGGCAGTTTGTGTTTTTCACGAGCATGAAGCATTAAGTCCCAAAGTTAGGGCAGATACTTGGACAATAATGTTTCTAAATCGTGTCTGGACCTAGAGCAGAACTAAGTGATGGCAGTAGTTATTATTATCTCTGTGTAACAACACACATAAAGTCCGGAAAATCAAGCTCTTACATCCTGCACAGATTTCTTAGATTTTTGAGATTTGAAATAATGAGATTTAGTAAAGTTTAAAATTCATATACCTATACTTATGTAGGTAAGTATTACGGGCACATAATGATTAGAAAGTTCAATAACAATTAAAAGTCATGTCATTACATTCTCTATCATAATATTCAAAAATAATTCCATACAAAGCACCAATACAGCCTGTCTAAGTACTTACCTACATATAAATCGACTAAATTTCATACCTACCTCAGAAGTCTTTAATAGTATCGTACTAAATTCAACAAACGGTTGCAGTGTAATTGAATTATCAACTGTACCTATTAATTTATTTCTCACGTAAGCGAAATTGTAATTTCTCTTTGAGAAATAAGATTAACCCGATATGGTTTGCAAGCTTATAATAAAGTTTGAAACGTTATTTAATCTCTTTATCCTTGACGATTTTTAGTTATATTTCATATTGGAGTGGAGTGATGTACAGTTTCATTTAATAGTTAAGTATATTTTAAAACGTTACAAACAGTATATTCATATACATACATACGTGTAGTACTTATTAGTTAATTGATAGAATGAAATTTCGCAGGTCGTTTTCTTTGTTATCTGGTTCTTGGCACTTGTCTCCATAGCAATATTAACATTGTTGACGTTCAAAATACACTCACACGCACATATTTATTTGCTTCTGGCCTATTCTCTCTCTTTCAGAGTATTCAAATGAGTCAAGATAATAATATCTTATATGTCTAACGTTACACAAGTGGCACACAACACCTCATACAAGTGGCAGGAAGACGCTGGATGCAAGCCGCTTCCAATCGGTCTTTTTGGAAATCCATAGGGGAGGCCTATGTCCAGCAGTGGACTTCTTATGGCTGAGATGATGATGATGATGATGTCTAACGTTTCGTCTGTTTATTGCATAAAAGACATACTGAAGCTTATTTTTTTGCGCGGATAAGTTTGTGTTTGACCACCAACAGGCCTGTTGCATAATGCCAAGTTAAACCGTTCTTAAAAACAAGGTATCGTTACGTTTTTTCAAACTTTTTAGGTCCAAAGACATAGAATGTCTGCTGGAACTACAACTCCGCCATCAGTGCGTAGACCGATCCTTAACTTCAAGAGAAGCCTTAACGCTTCTTCTGACGACTGTAGTACTGCAAATACAGGTATAATGCTTGTTTTACATTATTCAATTGATTTAGAAATTAAGAAGTTTTTTTCTAGTTCACATGGATTTTTTACTCCTTCATTGAGGAGAAAACATTCTAGACAATTCCCTTATAATTACAGTTCCTTCTTTCAATAACAAGGAAATGCAATAGGTATTTTTTTCATTTTATTATAGTCGGTATAGCAAATACTCATTTTAAAAACGGCTAGAAAAATATAATTAAATTTCGGAAGGTCTATCATATTTCATGTTCTTGATTTTTTAATAGTTTTGTGAAGATGCTTCACAACTCTGCCTATGTTACGTAAGACAAACTAAATCTACAAAATGTCTTTTATTTTGAGCTGGCTAAGTTGCTATCTTGAAAATGAAATATAGTAAGTATATTATGTACATAACCGCATTAATTCGAAAGATTTTCGTTGTTTTATTTTCATTTTAAAAACTTGCAAATCGAAATGTTGAATGTAAGTTAATTATTTTTTATATTGTTTTAATCATGTTTAAGTAATTTGCTGCATTTATTTATTTTCATTAAAAAAAACTTGCAAATCGAAATGTTGTATGTAAGTTAATTATTTTTCATATTGTTTTAATAATGTTTAAGTAATTTGCTGCATTTATTTATTTTCAGGAACAAATAAAAATGTCGGATCTAGTGCCAAAGATTACGTGGAAAGTTTACATCAGAATACGACGACGACGCTTTTGTATGGAAAGAATAATGTTAGGGTTCAACCGGTAAGTACGGCAATTAATCTCCTCTGGATACAAATGACATTCATTAGGTGAGCTTTTTGCGTATCTGCGGAAATTAGGACTCGTTCTGTGGAAACTTGAATAGGACCTGTAATGACCATCATCACGTTATTTGGATTATCTGAATTGGTCGTGATCGGTCTATGGCTAATTTGATAATTATTTTATAGAAATATGAATTCAATACATTCGTATGTGGTATGTATTTATTTTGTTGTAGGTTAATAAATTTACTTGTCTGCCTACAAGTTATTGAGCTCACGCATTTGTCCGTACAACAAGAGAAATCTGGTTACAAAACTAGGTTATCAGATTTTGATCATTATTTATGTGAATGGTGTCCTGAATGGCTAGATTTGTGTTTTTTTTCTACTATTTAATTTCTAATTAACATTTACTTGTAAAACTTAAGAAATGTATGATGAATTCCGTTATAGAAAGATGTAGAAGAACCAATGCCTGGGTATCTCAGTTTGCATCAAACAGCTGCAGGACTTATTATCAAATGGACTCCCAATCAGCTAATGAATGGATATGCTGAGAGCGAAGGCGTTGATAAAAGGTAAGTAACTAAGTATAACGTTTGGCCGTGTATAATTATCTCATCTATGTTGTTTAGTGTCTTTTGTGCGTAGAATTTCTTCCGAACCACCATTCGGACCATTCTACCATTATTGATCTGTCCTTTAGCTTACAAAACTAAACTTATTTGTATAATCAACAGTGACAGCTTTCAGAGTTCAGGGGGCCAATTCAGTTATTCAAAACCGATCCGTAACTGAACCTTGTGCGAAGCATTTCCTGTCGGCTGCTATTATTTTTTGATTTAGTTACGAGCGAAGGACGTGTTACGTTTCATCAAATGTGTCAATTGTATGACATAATTGTGACTGAATCAAAAATACTATGGCGGCCGGCGGGAAACGCTCCACATATGGTTCGGCTATGGAGCGGTCTTGAATAACTGAATTGCCCCCCTGCATGTTGTTAAAGTTTTGACTTATCAAAGCTATGTGTACATAATACAACAAAGATGTTTTGTAAGGTCAAAAGACTTTTCATTCGTATTAATTACGTGTCAAAAGAATAAATTTTCAGTTCTTTGTCTCTCTTGTAATAAAAAGAAACCTAGAAAACTTTCTAAGAAGGAAAGTTCAAGACACGAAGTTGTTGATTACAAAGTCAACACACACCTCATTAAAAGTTTTTTCTCAGCTCTTGCTGCTCTGTTCCTTTATTTCTTGCAGTTGGCTGCTCAATTCCTTTTACTTTGTTCACTAACTTCTGAATAGGAAGTAACAACGAAGTTTCTGTTTATGCGTCAGTGCAACTTCTTGGAAAATGTTAAGGACTTTTCAGCACGGTACCACAGTAAATAGTGTCCACAAACTAAAAAAAAAAATGGACCGTTGCCGATGGAAGTTGTTTTGCTAACGTTTTTATTTAAGAGACCGTAAGGGCAGCGCTGTTAGCTTATCGTGCTCTTTCGTGTCCATAAATTGAGAGAAATTTGTTTTCTCCTCGGAAAAAAAAATCTGCCTTGATGATTTCTTTTATATCATGGGAACTATGAAAGTCTATACTTCTTTTTTTCTTAATAATGCAAAATAATAATAATAATGTTTATCTTCAAATTATAAAAAAAAATACAAGTCAAGCATATAAAAAAAAATCCTTGGAGTTAGAAAATATTGAGGGTTAGAAATCAATTTTCTTGTTTTTATGGATACATGCACGCTTTTATGGTCTTTACGATTTTTAGTATGGTATTCGTACTGTATTTAGTAATTACGAACTATACTTTTGAACCATTGCCATCTAAGATATGGAAAAAAGTAGTTTCGCAAAATATTTGATTGTGCTGTTATTAAGCGTGCCGGGAAAAAGAGATGTTATTAAGATATCTCCGTCTATGCACTGTCATAGTAATTATATTCTTTTTTCTTAAAATATAAAACTTATATATGAAATTATATATCCAACTTAAACCGTAATAGGCGATAGAGAAAAAGCTCTACCTAATCGAAACTTGCTGTTTTTATTTGGTCCTCATTTATTTCTTAATAGCTGCTTTTTTCATAGTCTTTTACACGACGCTCCGTTATCTCTGTCACATGTCTTGTAGTACCCCTATGATTTTTTTATTTCCGTTTTATATTTTCTTTCTGTTGTCCATGGCGAGCTATTAGTAGTGCGATTGTAACCGTGTAGTGTGTGTAGAGTGCTCCGTTGCCATCTTGTGCATGCGTCCGCCTGCCAAAACACGTGTGTTCTGTGCAGCGTCCAGCCTTGCACTGTGTATCGCAGCCGCTGCGCCGGTCCGCTCTGTATTGATTGGTATGATTTGTTTACTTTTTATTTGCGTATACCTTCATTTGCATATTAGTATATATATTTTTTTATATATTTTTTATTGATTTGTGCAATATTTGCGCATGAGCGGTCAAATTTGATGTTTCAAGTGGGTAGTAGTGCCAAATTTTTCTTACCTGTCGTGTGCAGCGATGGATAGTATGACGTATCTAGCCTTAAAGGGCTTACTAAAAATTGCTTCACTAATCTAGAACTAATTTCGATTCTAACTCTATTACTTCTATGTCTCGAGTTATGGTCCTTTCCTAACAATCTGAAATGTCCAATATTCGCAGTGTGTACTGGGCGATGTCACTGCAGGTGTGCGTCTGGGAAGTGGTGTATGTCCACGTGCATCGGTCGCAGGCCAGCGATGCTCTCATCCTAGTCGGCCAGGATGGAGTTCAGCGACCACCTATACAGTTTCCTAAAGGTATAATTATAATATATTATCATCATCTCAGTCACAAGAAGTCCACTGCTGAACATAGGCCTTGGATTTCCAGAAAGACCGGTTGGAAGCGGCCTGTATCAAGCGTCTTCCTGCCACCTGAATGATATCTTCTGTCCACCTTGTGGCTGGTCTTCCTACGCTGCGCATAATATATTATGTATATATGTTTATTTTGTTATTATGTAGATTGCCGCCAACTTCAAACGGTGAAGGAAAACATCGTGAGGAAACCTACATGTCTGAGACTTCTCAATGATCTTGAAGATGTGTGAAGTCTGCCAACCCGCACTTGGCCAGCGTGGCAGACTATGGCCTAACCCTTCTCACAATGAGAAGATGGCCTGTTCCCAGCAGTGGGACAGTTTGTACAAAGAGGGCTGATAAAAAAAAAAAAAAAAAAAATGTTTATTTTAAGTTTCACAGACACATAGCTACATGGCATGGTCTGTCGAAATTGAAGAAATTTTTATATGTAAGAATGTTGTACATTCCTGTTACGTAAATAATAACGCATACCTACGTAAAACAGACGTGTTGAATATTAGTGTAATCGTATTTCTATAAATTAAAATCTTCACATTTGTAATATTTTACATCGAAATATATGTGTTCTTCAAAAATAAGGAGAAATACGTTTTGTTAACATAATGTATTTTTTTTTGTTTGTTACAGCATAATTCCGTCATTTATAAACCGATTTGAAAAAATATTTTTCTGTTTGAAACGATATATTTTCAGATAAATTTCATTAAAATCGTTGAGTAGCTTGGTTTTTAAAACAAAGCTGCTAATTTTTTAAGTCGGTTGTTTCATTTCTACTAGTTTTTATACTACGATACAACAACTTGCGTATCAGATATCAAAATGAAGTATATTATATATATTATTTACAGGTGGCCATCTTCTATCGTTCCTAAGCAATCTTGAAACGGGATTACTGCCACATGGACAATTAGACCCACCTTTGTGGTCTCAACGAGGATCGGGCAAGGTAATTTATTATTTCTCTATTTTCTATTCATATTAATTTAAGAAGTAAGCCTGTGACTACAAGTTTCCTAGAATTTCGTCCGTGGACTGCGATCTTGATCTTCCATATAAATCCTGTTTTATTGGGGTTCCTAGAAAAACGTACCTACATTTAATTTTGTTGCGCAATTTTCGACGTGGAATCTTCTTGAGCCGGCCAGAAAAACGAATTTATCTATGCAATACGAGTAAGAGCAAAAAATACGTTAGGCTCGCTTCGGTTTCTTTGGCCGAACCTATAGAGTTTTATTTCACCAATTATATTGGTACCGCCACTCTTTCATCCCTGTTTCTTGGGGTCTTCCAGCTGCTATCTTCTTGCCTTACCTGTTCTAGATTTTTTCTGAGTATCTTGCATTCTACCATTAAATAATAACTACAAGCAAATGAAAGGATAATACAGTATATAAATTTATGGACGTATGGGATATAATTGAATGGATATAATTATAATGAGATATATCATACTATATGTTATTTGGAAGTTCCAAGGCCAATTAAAAAATTGGCCTTGGAACTTAGAATAAAAATTCTACCCATAAAATTGCGATCCCAATAGTATAATGTAATCAAATTAATACGAAATGAAGTATCTTAGGGTTATCCTGATCTCAAATTCTATGCTGTTGAGTAGAAAATGGGAGGTTCATTGTGCTTTGAATATTAATTAATGTGTGTCTGAAACAATTGTTATAGCAATTCCTTTAACCGTCTGTTGATCTATGTTGATATTTTTGTTACCCAGGTGTTCGGGCGAGGTAAAGCCAGGCGACGTCCTATGCCCAGCTTGTGCGAGAGCGGAGAGACAGAGGTGGAGTGGGAGGAAACAGCGGGAGACTACGTGTTTCGTATCGTCAATAACGCCATCACCGATAGAGAAGGTGTGCATAACCATAACTGGTATAAATGGAATTTTGAAAACGCCAGTAGAATAAAGAAGTAAATATATAAGATTGACGTTAGCTAACGAGATGTCACGTCACGTTACTTTTTCTTAGCATTTCGAAGCTTAAGCTTTTGTAGAAATAGAAAAGTTTATCGCTTGTCTAAGTCTGCAGATTCTATGGTAGCTTATTCACTTTGTGGAATAGAGTAACTCATGTACTTTTTTTTTTGTATTGCACTGATTTCGAGATTTTGGTTTACATGCTTCTAATGGTTCATATCTGTATTTTAAGATCTCGTCATACTTTTCGAGATAAGAGACAATCATATCCAGCGACGGTATCCACAACTTATTAGATGCAAAATCGTTTCGTAATACATACGAATATCTTTCTCTGTGTCATATACATCTAAATAATACATAGGAAGATGTAAGTTCAAGATCAAATTTGAATTAGATAGAGGTCTGATAGACTATGAATACTGTGGCGTGTACGTTTATGAGGATTGAGGAACCTATATTTTGTTGAAATCAAATTCACCATTCACAAACAAACTATCGAGTACGAATAATCTACCTATACCTGTTGATATAATTTGATTTCATACAGATAATATCACTATGGAAATTAACGTGGTTTTCACACATTTTTAAATAAAAACTACGGGTCACTCACGTCTGTTTTGAGCCGAAATATCCGACTATAGTCTCAACCGCATTCGGCGGTCTTTTTCAAAGGAGCAGCACACACGTCACTCAAAACAGACGTGAGTGACCCGTAGTTTTTATTTAGATAATATCACTTTTGCAATTATATTGAAAACATTTACAGCGTCATCCGCGTTTTATTTATCGTCAATATAACGCATATATTTTACATAAAATATGGGGAAAACAATTTTTTACATCTAAATATTACCGATTACGATGATTCTTTTCACATTATTGGTATCATTAATTGTATCAACGTTTTAATTACTTAAAACCATTATAAATTTGACGTTAAGAAGTCAAAAGTATAAATAATAACATACTTACAAGCTTTGTCCTTTCTGGTTGAAATCAGATAAAATATTATAACAGTTTTACCTATTATATAGGTATCTAATTTACTGGCGATTATTGCGATCTCAACGATTCTATTAATAATCAAAACAAGAAGTTCGCATACTTGTTTATAAACGCTGAACTTTGGATCTCACAACTATTCCAAACTGCAACATTCCCAGACAAGTTCAAGCAAACCTGCACAGTGCACAATCAAAACACTGTGAACTTATATTTAGCCTAATTAATGAGTAAAACATGTTTTATTGTGTATATTTATTAGCAATATAGTCTTTATTTTAATGTGGATAAAGTGCTAGAAGTATTTTGGTTGTAGCAATGCGACACTCTCTACTGGAGAGGGCCATATCGTCACCGCCGCGCACGCCGCGTCGACCACTTGCGTCTACGTCGACGACGTCATCGGACTCATCAACGATGTCCGTTGATTGTCCATCATCAGCCACTATCAATGGGAACCTGCCGCCATTGACGCCAGTGCCACATCAACCTGTCGAACAGGTAAGGATTTTCTAAAGTGCAGTGTTGAAACCAAAACCATATTATTAAAATACAAGGAATGTTCCTTTTGCGTGTACAAAACTGACCAAGTTATTTTTATTTGTCATATACCAAGGCCCCAAGATACAGGCCTAGTGCCTAGTTTGGGGATCACCGCAAAAAATCTGCTGTAGTACGAATTTCCGGCAAGGAACTCGAACTTGATTGAATCTGGTTTTTAAGTCTGTTAGTATTTACTTTTCGTAATAAATATTATGCATTTAAATAAATATGCAATTAAAAAAATCTTCTTATTTGTCGATAATTTTATACGATTGACAGCATTGTAGCGCATGATTGCGCTCATTTTGATTTTAAACTATGAACACGATGGACACCATTTTATTTTGAATTGAAATTGGCGCCCAACGGGTAATTACCATAAATAATGAGCTTATTTATGGTAAGTACCCGTTGGGCGCCAATTTCAGTTGGTGAATTTTTACTCGATTATCCAAGAATAACGATAATGATTTTCGGATATTTAATGTACATATGTAAGTATGTTTCTTATATAGATTTCTGCCTCTTCTGTATAATCTAATCAATTCTGTAGAATCTAAATGTGTGAGGAGACGTCAATTCCTTAGCCTTTGAATATCATATAAGCTACATTTTACAGTCGAGTATCTTATTTATATACTAATTACATCACTCATTACTTTATTTTGTATTGTGTAGTTATATACTGTTCTATTACAGTCCGCGTCGATAGAGCTGGTGTGCAGTACGATGCGTCGCCAAATAATATCTCGTGCGTTCTACGGATGGCTCGCGTACTGTCGACACTTGTCCACTGTCCGGACGCATTTGAGTGGGCTTGTACATCCTAACATCATTCCAAGAGGTATAATAACAATACAAGAGGTATAATAACATTACAAGAAGTATAATAACATTATATAGGTCCACCCAGTCATTGTGCGTACCGCCAAAATGTGGAAAGCGCTTCGTGAATGGGTATTTCCGAATATATATAATCTAGGTGTCTTCAAATCGCGAGTGAATAGGTTTCTTCTAGGCAGACGCACTCTAACGTAGACCGTAACTGTTGCTTAACACCAGGTGAGTTGACGGTCAAACGCAAGCATATTTTCGAATAAAAAAAAGTCAGAAATAAAAAGCCCTACACGCTTGATGCTTGTTGTTGTTCCCATTGTAGTGTATGGCGTATTAAATTTAAACGTTTTTTCTTTCTTTCTTTCTAACGAGTAATTTTCGGATCTGTTTGGCGGGGTGTGTGACGCGTCGCGGAGTTGTGTATGGTAAAATAAGTTGCTTTCCTCTGCCCCGTTGCACGAATTATACCACTATTTTCACCGACGGCTTTTTATTCGTGTCGGAACTGTACTTACTGTTTTTTTAAAGTAAACTTTTTAAGCGGGCGTTGTACTCTATTACTGGCTGAGCGAGAAAAGCGAGAGAATGGAATATAATGCATGAGATTTCAAAACTTACTCGTGTATTGTTTTATTTGTGCATGTTTAAAACTAACTCGTGATAACTTCTTTGTTTGTTCATGCTTTTAACTAAGTAAACCAATTCTAAGAATATTGAAGTTAGTTTCCTAAAATAGCTCAAATTTTTAAATAAAGACATAAAATACCTAAAAAGTTGCATAATATATCCTATTGTAAACATTTGAATTTGCGTCCTCTGACAGTTCCAGGTAGGAAACTCGACACAACCGACTGAGCCGTTATCGCCGTTATTAAAAATATTTGAATTTGTATTCCAGAAGGCGCAGAAAACGGGCTTACAGAAGAGATATGGCGGTCAATGACAGATGAAAATGGCGCAGTGAAAGATAGAGACGAGGTGTACAGACTGGTTTACTACGGCGGAGTGCAGCATGATATCAGGAGGGAGGTGTGGCCTTACCTACTAGGGTATTACGAGTAAGTAAACCACATATACTAAATACAGTTTAAATTAACCTATACAAACATTTCCAATTACACTAGTAACAACACAATCACCATTCACCATCAGTCAAACGAAGAATTCTTTAATTACACCACATACAAAAAAATCAACCGTTTAAGTTTAGTTTAAAATCTACTCCGATCACCCCTTCCCCGTTTTCCCCGAATGTACTCATCAGGCTGGCGGTGTTTTTCTCTGGATGGCCAAGGGGAATTCTCCACAAGGAAATAGCCAGCCAGAAATGAAGGTCACGTTCTCTTCCTCTTTAGCGCTGCCCTAATTCAGCGACAAACTTTCTTGTCTCTGAGCACCAATGACCCGCTGCCTCAACCGCAACAGACAGTCCGTGCTTCAACGGTATAGTGTAGTGGGTTAATAGGTATTTTTCTATTTAATAATAGGCTTGCACTTGTTCTTGCTTCATTTATTAATTAAATACAGCCTTCTAAATGTAACAAAACACAACGGACAAACGGCAAAGCTTTATAGGGTAGGTTTTCGGAATCCTAAAAATATAGGTGAAGTTTGTTTTGGCGTCACAATTTCTGCGTAAAAATTAAAAAAAAATCTTTAACATACTGAATTTTTCGTATTACCAGCTTTGGTTCAACTGCGGCAGAAAGAATCGACCAAGACGTAGCATGTCGAAGACAGTACGAGACAACAATGTCTGAGTGGTTGTGCGTAGAAGCAATAGTGAGACAACGTGATCGCGAGCAAACTGCTGCGTCCATAGCACGCCTGTCTGAAGCTTCAGGGAAGGTGAAACCAGCTGAGCCAGAACCATGTGAGGTAAGGATATTAGATTGGATTCAAGATTTTTTTTATCTTGATAAGTCCTGATAAAATGTCAGTTAACATTTGTAATCCACCACCATTTTTAAGTCACGTCATGTGTTTTTCTAGATTGGCAGCTTTTGTTACGACTGCCAAGTATAACTGATTAAACTTGATTGCAGTTTACTTTCTAATAGTTTTTTATTATCGTTGCAATAATCTACAGGTGTTTGAAGATGACTGCAGCGTCATATCAGACAACCCACCGGTTGTATCACCAACGCCCAGTGAAAACGAACAGAAAAAACCTGAAACCAAACCAATATTATCTCGAGCACCGAGCATAGACGAAGTCGATAATATAGAACTAGATGAGGATCAGAAAGAAGTTAAATTAAATGATGAGACTGAAAGAGATAGTGTAGACGTTGATAGTCTAAAAGACGAAGACGTACATTTAAAGAGTGTTGTAAACAACCCTGATATGAGAAGAGAAAGCATAGCTGAGATTAAAAAGATAGCTGAAGAGATAGTTCAGAAAGGTGAAGGGAGAGGTTTGCTTTGTTCTGTAGATAGTGGGAATGTGAACTTTAATGGCAACGATTTAAAGTCATCGATAGATGAAAGTCTACCTAGTCCACACCAGCAGCATACAAGTGTGATAATTACCAATCCATCCGTTGATTTAGCAGCGGGAGGGAGTCCAGCTTCTAATGGTACAACTGGTGAGTTTATTGAATTGACACTATAAATGAAAGAAAATTAGTTTATACAAAAATAACATACCTGTTTTGGTTGTAGTGAAATACGGTTTTATATGACAAACTACACATCTCTGAGACAGATAAAATTCAATTTTTTTTAAGTTCTTAGTCAATAATGTGACGATACAACCATTGTTTGATTTCAGCAAACGTAAGTCCAGCAAGAAGTCCGTTAGGTGTAGTGAGAGAAGAATCTCATTCAGCCGGCGCCTCCTTTGATACTCTAGAGCCGTCGAATGAACAGCGAGTCGAGAATCGGTCTAATTGTGTTTCGCCCGCCAGTTCCAATGGAGGAGTGTACTCTGTAAGTTTTTTCTGATCATTTAATCTATATACACGTATTATTGTACTTCTAGGATTGTCAGTTCCATCCAGGAGCTTAATCTATACATTACAATAAGACAGTAAGAGAACAAAGTCTGTATATAACTTTATTTTTGACGTGATAACGTCTAATAAATCGATGAACGCCGGCTGCACGCACGAAAAAGGATGACTCATTGTCCCTCATTATGCTCATTGTAATGTTTGCATATCATCAATGTTTTGTTATGACGTTGTCACGTTAAGCTATCGTCCGTAAACCGACTTTACAGACAACAATTTTTTTTAATTTTGATTGGAGTATTACTATCAATAGAGAAGCCCAAACAGAAATAAAAAAATATTAGTTTAACTGAAAGGTGTACTCGTTGGACGCCGAAACTACTGGAAGGATTTGAAAAAAAATTGGCAGAATGTTTACTTTTACTGTATAGAAGGATCTTGGACACTTTTTAATAATTTTGATGTTAAAAGTATAGAAGTTTTTTTTAAGCAAATCGTTTTTTTAATATGTTAAATAGATTCTCGTTTGACTACCAACTTTCCTGATGGCCAGTGACGGTGTGACCAAGGATGAAACACGTCGAATGAATCAGATTTTTAGTTTCACGCTTCGCGGAGGAAGTCTTTCAATAAAAACCTTTCTTTTTTCTATGACGACAAATCAGTACTTTGATGTAATCTATTAACTTTTCCAGAATGAGCTCGTAGAAAGTTTTGCGTTAAACCTGCATCGCATCGAGAAGGATGTACAGAGATGCGATAGGAACTATCCATTCTTTACTGATGAAAATTTGGATAAACTAAGAAATATTATGTGCACGTAAGTTTCCTTAACAGCTATATTATTCATATCTACAAGATATTTTTTATAATATAATGTGTTAACGTACATAGCATAACATACAAACAGCTGTCATAACTTTTCTTGGATGCCAAAATGAAAAACTAGATAGCCTTTATGGAATATGTAAGTATAAGCTTAGAACACTCATAAACCCCCAACAAAAAAAAATATGATGAAACATAGTTAAAAGATAAAAAAGATGATAAAAGAAACATAAATAAAACATAGCACTCGATAAAATTCTCTTTAGATCAAAATTGGTCTATCCGTTTGAGAGCTACGATGCCACAGACACACACTTCAAACTTATAACACTCCTCTTTTTGAGTCGGGGCTTAAAAAAACACTACATATTACCAATATCAATTATAACTTCATTTTTTAAATGTATTAAATTATGTTGGTTGGGGTATCATTATGATAACATGATGAAAGTCTATAAGTTTGTTAATAAGCCGTTGTCATTTCCAGCTATGTATGGGAGCACCTAGACACCGGCTACATGCAAGGCATGTGCGACTTGGCAGCGCCATTACTAGTCATGATGAAGGAGGAGGCATCAGCTCATGCTCTGTTCGCGAGACTTATGGATAGAGCTAGAGACAACTTCCCCTCTGGACAAGCAATGGATGCACATTTCGCTGATATGAGGTAACATTAATATTAAATATAAGAAATAATTGCGGTCCCAACAAACTTCCTTGTGTGATACATTACGTGTTATGACATAATACAGTCAGATATAGCTTAAGTATGTTGGGATTTTTAAATAGATCTCACATATAATAATGACAGATTAGTGGCTTCATAAGCAGAACAAAAAACAATTAATTAAATAATTGATTATAGTCGTAAGTCATCAATAGTTTCAATTTAGGGAATTGTTACTAGATTAATCTTCGTTTAACATAAGTAATTGAGATTGAAATAAAATATTTTGTCTTGTCCTCCCCCAGGTCATTAATACAGATCTTAGATTGCGAGCTATACGAACTAATGCACGCCCATGGAGACTACACGCACTTCTATTTCTGCTACCGGTGGTTCCTGCTTGACTTCAAGCGGGAGCTGCTCTATCAAGATGTAAGTACTCTTATGACACATCTACTGTCCATAAACAGTAAATTTCATTTGTATTCTATATTATTATTGCATTCTTATATCTTACTATTGTTTTACGTTTTAATTTAATCGTATTTCATGTAAAAATCCATGATTGATGGAGCGAGCGAAAAAGCTACGCTATCGGATGTGAAAGTGGAATATGATATTCAAATAAAAAGTAGGAATAAAAAAACTTAGATATGAAGCACATAGCTCTGGTATCAGTGTTCATGTTTTATAGGAGTACGGAAGCTTCGATGAGCGAGATTTCATCATCATCATCTTCATCTCAGCCATAAGAAGTCCACTGCTGGACATAGGCCTCTCCCATGGATTTCCAAAACAACCGATTGGAAGCGGCTTGCATCCAGCGTCTTCCCGCCACTTGTATGAGGTAATCTGTCCATCTCGTGGCTGGTCTTCCTACGTTGCGCTTGCCGGTGCGTGGAGCGAGATTTAATTTCTATCAATTTTGACAAATAGTGCTATAACAACGTTTGACTCTTAAATAACTCGTGCTAGAATTAGTGGAAACTGAGTTCTTGAGTAAATCATACGCAGTTTAAACATTGTTTACTAAATGTTTGTGCACGTTAAACCTACCAGTCGAGAACTACTAGGTATTTAGATTACGACAACTATTGTAATAAAACAATTACTGCAGTAAAATTGCAGGAAGTACACGTTTTATCATTATATTATTATAGGTTTTATTGTAGGAAGTTGGTACACGTTTTGTTGCAATTTTATCCTTATACCTATAATAATATCTGCCTGATAAACCAAGATGATATTTTCAACCGACTTTAAAAAAAGGAGGTTGTCAATTCGACCTTTAGGTATGAAATATTGTCAGAACTGCCCATTTTTTACTCGACTGCGAAAGAAGGAGGGTTATGTTTTTCGAGTGTGTGTAGGGACGGGAAGAGGGGAGATGAGGGAGAGAAGGAGGGGAAGAGGGAGGGGGGAAAGCCAAGTCCTGTCAATGAAGATGAGTAACATATAACATATCACAGAGGCAGAGATGTATGTTTGTATGTATGAGGGTATGCATGTATATTTCTATATGACAGCCTACAGCCTAAACGGCTTGTCCGATTTTGATGTGCGAGATGTCATTAGATTTGTCTTCATTTCCAGAGTGTATGACACTATGACATGTGTGAGTATAAGACATGGCAATAATATTTATAATAATAAAAAAAATATTAAAAAAAATGTATCTCATGCAAAAATAAAAAAATGCGTTTTTTTTTTGTAACCTTCAACGAACTATTTCACAACAAACAAGTGACTTTACTGTAATTATTCGAAAGAATGTGCATTTATAATATTTTACAGTGCTTTTACGCATACTTTCACACAAAAAACGTACACTCAACAGCGTATCGAGTGTAACGAAATCGTAAGTTAGACTGCAAAAACTGCTTTTCTACAGTCGGGTATTTTGTTTTTCTTTTAATAAACATACTTGTTATATGGTAGTCTATATCAGCTTCTAAACATGTGTGCCAAATTTCATAAGTTTATGTATGTTTGTCCACGTATTACGCAGAAACTAGAAGTCGTATTGCAAAAATTATTCAGTTAAAAGTATTTCTCAACTTAGGAGTCACTGTAAGTTTTATCAAAATCGGTTCAGTAGTTATCAAGATAGGGACTTTTTTTAGATTCGAATGTTTTGTTTTTCTAATTTCTCATTGTAATCGCTCCAATTACCTGTTTTCATAATAAACAAGTTATTTTACTAACATTATTCTAAAGAGTGCGCATTTATAATCTTTTATAGCGATTTTGCGCATACTTTCTCACTAAAAATTTACACTCAACAGCGTATCAAGCGTAACAAAATCGTAAGTTAGACTGTAAAAACCTCTTTTCTGCAATCGGGTATTTTGTTTTTCTTTTAATAAATCAGAATCATTTATTGAACAACTGTCAGTGAATTATTACAGATACTTGTTAAACTATAATAATTATTTTGGTGATTTTTTTACTAGGAAAGAGTGATCATTCATAGGTGGTCCCATAAAATATCGTTTTGCTTCAATAGCTTAGCAAACAACACCATACGATTTTATTGTTGAAAAGCGTGTTCATTGAAGTCTGTTATTTAAGGTTTTTAAAGTGTATTTTTAACCGAATTCCAAAAAGTAAGAGGTTCTCATTTCGTCGGAAACTCTTTTTTTACTGAGATGTATGTGGTCTCCAGGTGTTTTCTGCGTGGGAGCTGATCTGGGCGGCGCGGCGCGCTGCTTCAGAGCACATGGTACTGTTCCTCGCACTTGCTCTACTAGAGACCTACCGTGACGTCATCCTGGCTAACGGCATGGACTTCACGGATATCATCAAGTTTTTCAACGGTACACGCATCACATTCACTACAATTTTTTTCATTATATTGGACCCGTGCGATTAGCATATTTGCCAATGCTGGGTATTGAGATTTAATCTAGCACCTTGAATAGTATAAGTCATTTATATAACTAGAAGTTATAGTTCTAGGTCATAATTCGAGTAAGTAATTCATTTTCAAATTATTCCGCAGTAATGGTGATTACTTTACAGAAAGTTTCTATGAAGTTGTGTTGGCAACATGAAAAGAGATGTTTCACCAATATATTTCATATCCACGTTTATGGGTATGAAATATAATACGTATATACGTACACTAATCGAATAAAAAAAAAATAAAAAAAAATTGACATTACCGAGTTCGTTGAAGTTTAGGACACAAGTTTAGGAAAGTAAAAGACAGCGACACTTTCTTGTCTACTAGTACCTCGAGATTCGATTGCTGTTCTACTAGAGAAGTCGAGTTCTACTGACGAAATATGACTAGCCATAATGGGCATTACCGAAAAACGTTACTTAACTTTAACCAACGTCTTAACTTCTCTATCTTTTTTCCGCAAATGTCATTACATGTTAGCGAGAAGTTGACAAAATTTTAAGCATTGCATAAAGTTAAGTAACGTTTTTCGGTAAGGCCGTAAGGACAATAGATGTTAAGTTGAAGAAACAAACAACTATAATTTATATTTAAAAAAATAACTGACATTAATGTTATATTGCTCGGAATATATGTTTATTATTATACCATACAAACTCAGAACTATTATTATGCAACGAATTGTTTTTTGTCGTTTTTATATATGAAACAGGTTTAAGCTTTGATACAAATATTGTTTCAGAAATGGCTGAACGTCACGACGCCTCCGCAGTTTTGTCTCTTGCGAGAGATTTGGTTCTTCAAGTTCAAACTTTGATTGAGAACAAATAAGATACAATGTCGCATAATTTTGATTAGGTACAAATATTCTAAAATGATTATAATATACAAATAAACATATAATATGACTATGAATGAATGAAAGCTCGTCAAATGATAAAATCTTTATGATCATTGTAGAAAGAAAAAAAAAAATGAATATTAATAAATATTTATGAATATTGTAGAGTATTAGAAAACAAATATTTAAAAAAAGATGTAGACAATGTTTTTAATATTGATCATATAAATAAATATACGTAGATGTATCTCATTCCATTTGTTGTTAGTTCATAGTATGTATATTACGGTTTTTTTGCTTAGTTAGTAAAATATGAATGTAATATAATTTTAAAAACGTGTATTTACCTCGCTTGTTAATAACATAGTTTTCTAACTTGTACTAAATCACAATAATTAAATTCCTTTATTTTATTTAATGTAGACCGTACCTTATAATTCCAAGGCCAAAGTGAAAAAAATAATTATATTTTATGATACTTATACATTATATTTACCTAATTTAGTCAGATATTCCGTCTAAATTAGGTAAATTTAGATAGAGTCCACTAGCCTAAAAGGCCAATTCTGCATAGAGAAAATGTTGGACAACCTTTAGTAAATTGCGAATATCTTTATTTCTGATTGTGCTCTCGATATGCTCATAAAATTTCTTCTTTTTGAAAGAACAATTTAGATACAATCAATTCTATCAATTAATTATACTATCAATTTAACAAAATAACGTAAATAACGTATACTTTAATAGACTGAATCATATACAACACAACCATGTCAGTTACATTATATCTACTTATATATATATATATATATTTTATAATAAATTAACAAATAAATTAGCATAATATAGGTATATGTATATATTCATACCATCCATATATATATATATATATATATATATATATATATATATATATATATATTTACCTTGTTAATAATATCTAAACAATTACATGCGTTACACGCACGGCACATTTTGACACCGAAATATTATTAATTTTGAGCATTGACTATCAAGATCCTGTGTTAGAATAAATTAAATGTGTAGTACCATCAGGCTTTCCACAGCATGACTAATCATTCAATATTGAAGTGAGGTCATATTCATTATGTCGATTTCCCAATATTAGGTAAGTTTTATAAAGGACCACAACATTAACTTCTCCTGTATAATTTCTTTCCACCATTCAGCTTGCCACAGCGTTATTAATCGTCCATTGTTGATGAACCTTCTCAATTATTTGCGTTTTTTTTTTTTTTTTTTTTTTTTTTTATCAGCCCTGTTTGTACAAACTGTCCCACTGCTGGGAACGGGCCATCTTCTAATTGTGAGAAGGGTTAGGCCATAGTCTGCCACGCTGGCCAAGTGCGGGTTGTCAGACTTCACACATCTTCAAGATCATTGAGAACTTTCAGACATGTAGGTTTCCTCACGATGTTTTCCTTCACCGTTTATTTGCGTTTATTTGCGTCTATTTCCTAATATTAGGATATCATAGATTCATAGATCATCACAACATTAACTTCTCTTGTATATGTTTCACTATCCGTCCAATGGATGATCAATAACACTTCAGCAGCGTTGTTAACAGGTAAATCGATACTAGTAACTTACACCAATCTGGTTAATGAACTAAAGTTAAATTAAAATAAAGATTATTTACACATAAATATATTGAATTTGAATCTATTAACCAAACCAGTGAAATGTTTAAAAAAAAGAAAAAATAATAATTGATTAATCATATTCTGGACTAAAATTTTTTAGACAAGCTATTTGCAATAAATTTATTGACTTTAATTAATTGAACATAAAATACTTTTCATCCATTAACCAGTTCGGTGAAGGTCGTCCTATAGCGGGATCTTAGACTACTTGTAAATTACAAGATTGTAGCACATGGTTGACTTTCCGAAAAGGCGTGCGAAACGCTTTGGCTCCACTTTAATTGTGCGTACCGCCAAAATGTGGAATGCGCTTCCTGAATGTGTCTTTCCGAATTGATATAATCTAGGTGTCTTCAAATCACAAAAATCTTCAAATAAAAAAACTCAGAAAACAGAGAAAGCGACAAGGAATTCCATTCCTGTGCAGTTAGTACGCATCAAGAACGTAGATTGAATCTTCCTTGCGTTGATTTCCCAATACTAGGGGATCATAAACCGTAACTTCTCACGTATGACCTTTCCCCCTCTGGCGTTCCACAGCATGATTAATCGTCCATTATTGATTTATTATTGATTGATGACACTTCGTAATTATGATTTATTCCATCTTTTTTCCTTGCATCCATTTCCCGATACTAGGGGATTATGAACCACCACAACATTAATAATAATAAATATAGGAGGACATTTTAACACAGTAACATCTAGCCCCAAACTAAGCAAAGCTTGTACTATGGGAACCAGATGGCTGTTAGAATACGTTTATACTTTTTGTTGTTGATGTAAATACATACATAAGTATATTATACATATAACACCTAAACACAGAACAAACAACCATGTTCAGCAAAATTGTTTGTCCTGGGTCGGGATTGAACCCACGACCTACAGCTCAGAAGGTAAACATACTACCACTGAGCCATGAGGCCTATCTTAACTTCTCTTGTATGATGTTCCACTACATATTCCGGTTTTCCGCACAGTGTAATACATTGCATTGATGTCAAGTGTAAAATGGATATGGTACATGAATTTTAATTTACTTTCATCTAAATTTACCTTATCAGGGCTATCAATATCGTTAACCACTCAAACACAATATTGACCATTAATTTGTTATTCAATATTGGTGTCGACGACAGTGTTTTGTTAACCTACTTGTCGAAGTAAAAGGTCATAAGTGTGATGCATTATGTAAACAGCGTTACGGGGACTTTTCTTCCTAACGACCTTAAAGTAAGGCGTCGTTGATGTCTAATGGCTATAAATTATCAGCAAGAATTCAATGGAAAGCATTGACAAATACATTAAGGATATACTGAGCAAAAATTACAGCTGTAGTATTAAAGTACTTGTACGTTTCCTTAATTTGATTACATATCGAAATGTGTAACCAAATTAAGGAAACGTACAATATAGAGCGATGAACAGCATGATAAAAAAAAATCGTATAAGTTTCGTAAGGGTTTGCGATTGATATATTATCTCTATATAACTTTTAGAATTGTCTTTTCAAATTCTTTACAGTTTTTATGATCACAGGTGAGAACCGATGATAAGTGATCATCGGTGTTGATCATCGATCATCTCATGAGTCAAAATCTCATATTTGTATAATATGATACTGGTAAGGGACCATTCATTTATTACGCCCCCCCCCCCCCCCCCCTTATATAAGAAAAAATACGACATGGACATGGTTCGACGATAAGACATGGTCGAACGGGGGGAGGGGTCCCCCCCTAAATCGTCTTACGTAATAAACGTCTATCATCTAATAATCTAATATAACCTGTGACCATGAACCCACTGTATATTCAAAAGGTCAAGTAATAAAACTGTAAAATACACGCCACAGATCTTTTATATTTATTTTAATTTCATTGGAATTGTTTTTATTATTGCTTACCCTACCTATATAAAAGGCAATTTAAATACGGATTCATTGCCACGATTTGTAATAGTTGTTATCTATTTCAGTATCATTAGAACATGTTTCCGCATATCGCTCCTTCAATATCTTCCCCCTGTGCCTTGTCCTTAAATTATATAAGAGAAAAACATGAAATATAATGAATCCTATTAATTGTTTGCTGTTTAGATATTTCATAGTATTTAAAGTATTTATTTGGCATTATCATACTATAAGTTTTATTGTTTAACATGAAGTTTTTACTATCATGAAAGGTAGAATCATGATAAAAATCACTTTTTAATTGGTAGATAGATTACCTGTGTCTAATATTCAATACACATAAAATGTATTAATATATTAATAAATAAATGTAATTTCAAAATAGACGTCAAACAGTATTTGATCATGCAACGAATAATACACTAAATTAATTCAAATTCTTGTTGCATTTCGTCCTGGCCCAATTGAGCATGAAAAAATCGTTTGTATGTAATATACATTTATATTATAAATTTGGAAATGTATTATTTGTTATTTATATTAATCCCAATCAGTAGTATTCATACATGACTGCAAACCCTAAAAAACTGGGGTATTAAATATTAAAAAATCAAATATGAAAATGAGGGCCGCGGCAAAAGCTACGAGTGTAATTTATATTAATTATTAATTACCGCTTTTCGTCAAGACTCATAATATATATAACACAATCCAAATACATTTCTTAAACATTTCCAAGAAATTTCCAAAAATATGTATATAGGGGAAGCGAAGGTAATACGGACCACTTAAGGAAAAATCAATGTAATACAAAAAATTATATCTTTATTCTTCTTTCTTTGTTATTATATAATTGAACATTTATTAATCAAACTTATTATTAAGGAACACTTGAATCAAATCACAGATACAGAATATATTGGTTAGTTTCCAAAACCCTCGGTTTGGTCCATTCTGCCTACACGTGAAGGTAAAACGAACCAGGCTTGAAGGCAAAATAGACCTATGGCAACATAAGAACAAAAAAAAAGTCTCTACTATTTATTCATCGTCACACCTTTCACAAACAAATCTAACATCTTCGTCATCGTTTTCGACACCGGCACAACTACAGTGTGCCCATAAAGAACATGCGGTGCACTGAACCCAGCCTTCTGTTGATTCAGAAAATAAATGGGAGCAATAGAAACATCGTACGTCTTCTTCATCTTCGCTAGATGAGTCTTTGCTTTTCTTTCGAGTGTTTTTCTTTGTAGATTTCCCCTTTCCTTTTCCCTTTTGTGTGTTTGTTTGTTTCACTTTCCTCTTCTTTTCAGTGAAAAGATTCTGTTTTACCTTCTTTGCGTTTTCTTTCATTTCCTGTGCTTTTTTAGTAGCTTCTAATTCTTCGCGGTAAGGTGATGATGTTATTTTGACTGTCTTTCCTCGCTTAATATTAGGTCTAGTCCGTTTAGAAGTTCTAGGGATGGGCATGATATCCTTTGGAGCAATAGAAAAGGATGTACTCGTAGATGCCTGTTGTTCATCATTGCTAGTTAGATCTTTATTTTGGGAAATGCTCTGATCACTTAATATTGATGGCGGTGGTCCAATGATGTTCAAATGTTTATCAGTTATTGATAACAATGGTTCAGTGACACCTTCATTGCTAGATATGCCAGGTTCCGCTGTAATTGTCTCATCGTTGACTAGAGGTGGTGTCATATTTATTTGAATAGCTCCATGATCGTCAGATACTGATAATCCAAGTTCGTCGATGGGGGGCGCTTCTTCGGGTCGAATCATTGATGATTCCTGTTCATTTTCCCTTGGCGTTACTTCTGTCATCTCAATTTCAGTAGCCGCTGCTGCCAAAAAGTCTGCTTCTGTGAACACGTCAGGGTTTAACGGCCAGATGCCGGTGGCTCGAAAAGCGTTATAAGCAGTTGACAAAGTTGCAGCTTTTTGGAAGGCTTTGTCGACTAGCTCTGCAACTTGGAATTGGGTTATTACTTTTCCCGGATTAAATCTCAGCCAATTATTTGCAGCTTCGGTATAATAAGCTGAAAAAGGTTTCATAAATCCACCATCTAAGGGTTGCAATCTATGTGTGCAGTGAGGCGGAAATGAAAGCACATGCACACCGTTATCCCGTCCTAAATCGATAATATCCATATTTTTCGTGTGACTGGCGTGCCCATCGAGCAAAAGCAAGACTGGATTATCGACGGACGCTCTTGAAAATTTGATGAACTTCTTGAACCACTCTGTGAAAATATCTTTTTGTATCCAACCGCTTTCGTGACAAAACGCCGAAGATCCTCGTGGAGCATTTAGCATCAATTCGGGTTTCATCCTTTTACGAGGGAACACGAATATGGGAGGCATGTAAGACCCGTCCGCACCAAAGCAGCAAACAACAGTGACAAGCTGGCCTCGCTCAGCAGAAGTTAATAGCCCCACCTGTTTCTTTCCTTTTGTACCAAGAATACGAGGCATACTTTTTGGTACAGTTTTCATGCCCGTTTCATCGACATTGAATATTCGATCGGGTGTCAATTTATACTTTGTTGTTATATCTGTTAATAAATCGTAAAATCGTTTAACCTGAACTTGGTTGAAGCCAGACGCTCGAGCTGCTGAAGTCGGTTCGGGTTTTCGCAGACTTAAGTCTGGGTTACGCTTTATGAAATTTTCGAGCCATATTCTTCCAGCCATTTTTGTCTCGTGACAGAAATTGTGTTGCAGTTTATTTTGTTCGGCTAGCTCATATGCGAGACGTCTGAGATCCTTTGTGGTTTTAACCACAAAGGATCTCAGACGTCTCGCATGCTTTGGTTTACCAAAAAAGCGATTTTCCATATTTTTGACATAGGATGCTAGTTCTCTCTCTTGATCGACATTAAAGATCTTTTCATACCTGCCCATTTTCTTTTCCGTAGCTACAGTTAAGTCTTTGGTGCTTTCATATTTGGTAAGTCTTCGTATTAATGTAGTCTTTGGAACATTAAATGTGGCGGCCGTTTTGTTAAGCCCCATTTTGCGCGTAGCTACTTTTTCAATGGCATTTTTCATGTCCTCCTCACGCCAAGATTGTCGGTCCGACTTTCTTTTATAGTTGTTAACCATCTGAAATGAAAATACCTATTTAAATATCAAATTGTATAAGTATAATCACAAACAAACTATATTGAAGGTAAAACGGACCACGTGGTCCGTTTTGCCCGTTCCGTTTTGCCTTTTAGGTAGGCATGTAAACAATAAATTATTTTGAGGTTAAGATTGAGGAGAACCTTGCCTATTTATCGTTAAAACTAAGTAAAATAACCAATATCTCAAACAAAAACACAAAATCCCTGACAACTTTAACGTAATAAAACTGAAGGCAGATCAAAATTTGCTGTTTTTACAACAAAATACGCAAAAATTAACTTACCTTGATAAAAACGTGTGCCGCTGCATGACCGCTCCAAGGACACTGACCAACTCTGAGTGAGAGGCGACTGTCAAGTTGACGCAAGTCGATTATAGATGGCGACAATAGTTTGAAAGTTATTAGTCCGGTCCGTTCTACCTACAGGGTCCGTTATACCTTCCGTTCCCCTATATGTACTTTTGGAAATAATTTTGAAATTTCTATCCGTATTATACTATAATAACATTATTTCATTTGAACAGATAAAGTTTGAATCTAAATTTAAAATTATAATGTTCTTGAAAAAATGTGGCAACATCCTGTTTGAGGAATGTATATAGGTACTGCTTCTGCATATCGAATCATTTAGGTTAAATTATATATTTCAATATTTATTGTTCGCGCTTCCATGGCTCTAACAATTTGAATAGTTAAATATCAAGAGAGCTGATTACCTTATCATAAAAAATATCTAGAGATAAAAATATATTTTAGATCCTAAATTTTATTCGCATGTAGTAAATATAAAAAACAAAAATATTTATTTACTTAAATGTTTTTGTAACTCCCTATATTCTGATATTGTCTTTATAAATATAGCTATGTATACTGTAATTTTAGTATATAAGGCTTGTTATGTGTATTGCGCTGTTATCAATGTTCGACAAATGTGATTGTAATACGCTTAAAATGAAGATTTTCCTTTAAAAGTCAAAATGCAGAAAACAGGCCTAAGTTTAATTATACATATAGCAAAGCTTAGGACGTTCATTAATGTATTAGTGTTTGAAACACGCTGTTGGGAAAAGTTAAATAAAATATTTTAGAGTATACGTACATGTATATAACAGTAAAATTATTTAAATAAATACAAAATTCTTGACTATAAAATAATATTCCGGTGATTAAACAAAAACTCGTTTCTGCATATTAAAATCTAACGGAACGGCAGATATTACATACTGCACTTATAGTTTTTTTTATTTAATTACTCAAATAAACATTAATATAATTGTACGATAAATATAGTAACACCAAAAACCTTGCAGAGGATATTTGTATACCAAATACAAATACAAATATTTATTTATAACTCCATAGTAGCATGTCAAATAAATTCAATAAACAGTGGTAGACTTCACGAGCTACCTTACTTAGGTGAGTGCTTACATAAGTAAATCATTACTCCTGAGTATTAGACACATATAATTGACGAAATTTCATCTAAAACATTTTTTTTAAATACATTGCAGTCTAATTTTCAAAATATATAGATACAACTCTCAATATAGGTACTCATCTAGGTGAGTACTAAACGGATTAGAATATCCTTGTTGAAAATTATAGAAAATAAAATAGCATTTGAGTATCTATCTACTTTGTGATTTTATAACTGTTTATTTATTAATCAGTAAATTTTAATCACATCGTCACAGGTTAATGAAACTTAAATTGTTATGTATATTTTTAGCGCAGTGACGCGGCTCACGCGTGACGCGTGAGTCATCGTCATTAACTTGAATGAGTTTTATATAACACAAATCAGGTACTTTACCTATTTCAAACGATTTACAATCATTATTCTGGAAATGTTTATATTTTTTACTCAATGAGGTTGCATGACTTCCCTATTATTTATGGTTTTTTCCAATCAAATATATAGAATTAGGTATCATTATTATCAGATACTTGGGATATGTTCATGTATAATGTATGTATTAGGCTAATAATATGTATAAAAGGAAAATACTGTTTATTGCTTCTCCAGTTAATCATCAAATTTACAAATTGTTAGTCTTTTAAAATTTGACAGAGTACCGAAATTTATTATGATAAAATTTAAGATCTTTGTGCATCATGCGTGCCGTAGCTGTTTTGCTCATATGAGCGAGATACATTTATTTTTATACCTATACATTATTTTTAATTACCCCCGACCCAAAAAGAGGGGTGTTATAAATTTGATGTGTGTATCTGTGTGTCTGTCTGTGGCATTGTATAGCTATGAAACGGATGGGCCGATTTTAATCTAGTTTTTTTTGTTTGAAAGCGGATTTTATCGAGAGTGTTTTAGCTATATTACCTTTTGATCTTCGAGATATAGCGATAAATTTAGTAAAAACACTTGAATCATTATGGTACTGAGGTCATTGACCTTTTCGCAAAGTAGTCTGAACAAAAAATACTTGCCAAGTACTTTTCTTTTCAATTACAGCATTACCTACGGAACCCTACTATACACGTGTCTGGACACTGTATTGGCCACTTTTATTAGTTAAATTGGTTGAATCACTGAGCTTTGATTCATGAGTTAGAATTCGAATAGGTAAATTACTAATACATTCAATTCAAGTACTTAGATATTAAATATTATACCTTCATGGGTTACACGTGGTTTTGGTAGGTAAGTTACCTACTTGAATACAATTGGAGATACATTGTGTTGAATGATTATATTGTTTAAAACTCAGTGGGGTGATGTGTCAAGTGAGCAATCATTTTTGTTGCTTGTTGAAGACAATGTAGGTAATGCTACCGCAACCTTTAAAAAAACTTAAAAATCCTGTTTAGTTGAGACATTGTTATTCAAAACATTGTGATTACGGTGCTAATAACAATATACTTATTAATTGATAGGTATAATCCTTCTGTAATATGAAATCCATGTCTCTATATTATTTATCTCTAGTAGCGCAGACATTTGATTGGTTTTGTTAGGTATCGCCACACACGCGACATGTCGGCTCGCGCCACAGCTACAAAACGCCATAGTCAAAGTAGCCACACACTGTTAGTGCCAGTATTCTCGAAACGCCACGAAATCAAGGGCGTTTTATGCATGTGTTCCGTGTGCAGCAATTGACACATACGGATGATACAAGTGTTCACCACACGCTAAAACGACGCGACGAAGGCCGGCGCTGGCGTTTTCTGACTATAGCTAGAAAACGCCGCCAGTGCCAAGTGCAAACCAAAGAGTATTTACTACCTCTTATTTTTATCACCGGAGTAGTTTTGCGTGTAGCTATGTAATACTATTGTAGTATATTAGTCCTTTGTAGACTCTGTAGTGTAGACAGTATAATATTACAGTCAAGTATTTTGTTTTTGTTTAGATAAACTTACTAGTTGCAAGTGGAAAAAAAACACAACAATACACAATGCAAGTAATGCAACAAAATCACACTCAAATAATGTTTACAAGTTAATTATGTCTGAAGTGTGATTTTTCTCCAGTAGATTTCTACTACTATAAATGATACTTATACTATACATGCGCGACGGTAACAAGTGAATGATGAATAAAGTGTAAAGGTTCGATATCATGGATCATTTTTACTATAGATCGAAGTGCGAGTTTTTATATTGCCTTATACCGTTCACATAAATTACGAATTGTATAGAATCAAAGTCACGCAACGATATTATGGCGTGGTTTTTTTTTCCATACATTTGATAGTTTCAGTGGACGCGATCGAGTAAGTATCATAACTAGGTAACTCACACAAGCCCCTCTGACATCATGAAAGACAAATCAGCTGTTCGGAAATTATTTTATCGAAGGTCAATGAACTTTCTCTATGAAACAACGGACTCTTATGTGATTTCAAGATTGGTCCGTAGTAAAAGTCGTTCACAATTATGAATACAATGATTCTTAATATCATTATTAAAGTATTTTCTATTAAAGGTACTATAACCAAAACTATCTAAAATCATATAATATTCAAGTGTGAACGATGAATTTCCACTTGATAAAGATCTATCGATAATTACTTGTAACGACGTTTTAAATGTACAGTCTTTAGAGTAAACTATGTTTCTTGTATGTTATTGTAAAATAATTGTCACCATCATTGCAAATTTAATACCTGTTTGTAATAACATAGGTTTATCTCTAACACTACACTTAACAATTGACTAGTTGGCAAGTCGTGGGTGATTCAAAACTTGGTTTTATATTCCGATTTAAAACTGTACGCAAGAGTGTAATATACAACGTATTTAATATTTGGGTATTTATTTTAATATTTAATATTTCTATGTATTAACAACTTTCACTATGGAACTAAACTCGAGATCGCGAAAACATCAGCTGTGGAAGGTCAATGAATTTCTTGTGTCGATCAGCTGATTTTTACCGATTTCATATATGTACAACGATAAGTAAAATAAAGTATTAAAGTACATGTGTTCGTTGTTTATTTTAAGAATCCGTAGAATAATTTGAGCCAATACCAACACAACCAACTATGTACGTGTTGTATTCTCATGACCTGCCAACTGAAAAGATGTAGTCGTAGTCATGTATCATAATATCAAATAGAATACAATAAAATTGATTGTTTTATTATTAAAATCGTATGTATAGTTTATTATTTTTGTGACACGACATTGATTGATATAAATTGTTACTAGAACGCCGTTTATAACTTTATGTATATTTTCCAATTTATGCATACAAAATAGTTTAATATTTTTAATTTAGCGTTGTAAATATCAGTTGTTTGTCTTTATTATGGTTATTATTAATTTCGATTTTAATTGCGACATACCTTAATCTAATTATTTGATTCGCCAGTAAAAGTGTACCATTTAGTTTTGTGAGAATCATTTTATCATCATCATTATAATGTTTCTATTATAAAAATGTGTTTTATTTACTGAACGCTTATGCCCTTAACCTTAATGGATAACATTTAAAGTGGAGTCGGTTTGTTTTTAAATGCAGTAATAGGTTTGCGCTTGACCGTCAACACATCTTATGTGACTCACCAACAATCATTTATCTTTATATATATACAATATTGAAGACATGAACTTAATTATTCAACTTATGTAAAAAAAGTATATGCATAAATAGTCTTTCCATCGTTTTATCCACTTTTCAGAGGAAATAAAGTATCATTACCAACTGACATAACAACGTGCATAAAAACGTTATAACGACCTTCCATGTTAGGACAGTTGAAGTTTTAAAAAAAAATTGGCCGTCACAGCAGAACCCATAACAGAATGAGTTAGTTTTGCTGCCAAAGCAAGCCAATAGATATTACACTTTTAAAAAAATTGGTGCGTAATGACCAAGCAATTATTATTAAAATTCGCATAGAAAAGGGATCTAAACACGTCTCTCACACTCGAAATTTTCTCAAAACGTTACACCACTGATATGGAAAAGAAAACAGTTAAGTCGTTTAGAAAACTGAAACAACCGACGTCAATCATTAGGTACATTCTCGAACAAAAGTGACAGGAAACTTGATTACTTGGCTGACATATTGATTTAAAAATCAAACTTCTGAATCGATTTTGGTGAAATTTCTATGGCAATAATTCAAAATTAATTAATATCAATTTAATTATTATCAAAACCTTCTTAAAAGTCGATTAAAGACATACAAAAACTGCTTTAGACTTTTCGACGTATAAAACCAATCTAATACCTACCATCTCTCACTTCAAAATCCGATACCTCCTATCGACATTAAACTTTAAAACCAAATATGTTTTATTTTTTTTACATCTAAAGTAACATAGAGAAGACCCTTCTCTATCCACTGCTGGGTATATTGCCTCTCTCTTATATTGCCATCTTCGTCAGTCCTGTTCCAATCGAGTCAAGGTTCGACTGTCACAGACAACGATCAAGAAACAAAAATACGTGCACTGGTAAAAACATTACAATAAGGGGTCCGTACCAGAAGCGTTCAAGCAGTATTATTTCAATCATTTTGAATTTTTTCTCGCTCTTTCTTCAGTTCAGAGCAAGATACAGGTCAAAGTAATATTGAAATAAGATTGCTATTAAGATTGTGGTAACCCTCTTGTCAGTAGGTTAATCTACATATATTAACATAATTAAAAATTATTATTACTCACTCACTATTAATCATTATTCACTCTATTATTTTTACTTCAATGTGTTGTTGTAATATAATGTATATACTTGTTGAATTTTGATTTATCAAAATAAAGATTTAAAAAAAATATAAATATTCAGGTTATGCTGATCGCATGACTCAATAATGATTTATAAAATATAAGGGATAATCGTGTAATATCGATCGAAACACGATACCTAAACGATTCAGAGGAGATAAATAAATAAATAAATAAATATTTGTGGACATTTCACACGACACAGATAGCAGGAAAGTCCCGCGTAGAAAGTACTTCATTATCGAAAAGTGTCCGTTAGGGTCGATTAATAATCCGAGGTGTAATGATTATTGATTAGATCAATCAGGGCTCACAAACATTTTCAGTTCGCGGTGCATTTACATTAGGATTTTGTCCTGGACAAAATCCAAATTTTATCTTATTTCACATTTTATCCAGATTTTATTGGTGAATCATTACAATATTAACACGCCAAAAAACCCTATACAATAACAAAATGATAAAAAATAATAACAATAATATAAGTACATAAGATTCATTCAATCTTGTCGCGGCACTGCTGGCGAGCGGACGTGTTTTCGTCATCGTGCGTACTGGTCGCTCCGTCCGTCAACTAATATACACTCCGAGATATACACAATACTAGAAGCGGCAACATGAACAAACTACGCTCGCCAGTAAAATCTTCATCTTTAAATGATCTTACTGAGCAACCACTATCTGCGATACAATCTGATGCATCTGGAAAACAAACACGCAAGAGAAAAATGGATCCAGTTATAGAAGCTCTTGAGAACCTAAGAGTGGACATGAACTCAAAATTTGGCCACATCCAGGAACAAATGAATTCTAAATTTGAGGAATTAAAAAACGAAATTGCTTCTAAAAATGAAGCCCATGAAAACAATTTTCGTGAACTGACGTCAAAGCTCCAAGAAAATCAAATACAAACAGAGATGTTGCAAAAGCAAAATAAGATAAATGCGGAAACTATAGAAAACTTAAGAGAGCAGTTGGAAGCCATGCAAAGATCACAGAGAATGAACTATATAGAAATAAGAAACATTCCTGTGATTGAAAATGAAACTATACTTGAATTGGTCAAGAACATTGGGACAAAAATTCAAGAAAACATCGGAACCGAAGATATAAGAAATGCTTACCGTCTGAAGAATACGAACAAAAAAAAGAACCATATAATCGTAGAATTTAGTAATACTAATAAAAAAGAAAGCTTTTTAAAGTCACTAAAAAAGTATAACTTGGCCAATGTAGAAAACAAACTATCGACAAATGATATTGGGATCCTAGGTGAGTCTGATTCTCTAATCTATATAACTGAGCTTCTAACTCCTAAAACAAAACAACTGTACTATCACGCGCGTCAGCTAGCTAAATCTAGCAATTATAAATTCTGCTGGATTAAGCACGGTAAAGTTTTGCTTAAGAAAACTGATGAAGTAGCTGCAATTCGAATCCACAGTCTTACACAAATTGAGTCTCTTAAAGAGCCTGCGAAAAATGATACGTTGTGACTAACCAATGTAACATTCTGCTCGAAAGACTCTATTAGTAGAATCGCTACAATTGCTTACTCTCAGTTTCATATATTATACTTATTACTAAATAACAAAAACTACAAGCTCACCTTCAATATATCCTTTATAATCCCCATGTTTTGTATCAAATTGTTTCTCATATGTATAAAACTCTCGCTCCTTGCACGACCAACTCAAGTACAACCCAAAACTGCAAAAACTTACAAAAGTATTAAAACTGAGTCATATGTCCACAGTCCAGCATCCATCTCCACAACAGGTCATATAATATTTATTATCACCCAAAGTTTGGGTGTCAGCTTCCAAAACTCACATAATGCACTCACTTAATGATGATGACCTGGCCTTGGATATCGACAATATCTCTATATCCAAGGCCTATGTGGTTGAGGATGCGGAGGATTGTGCTCAATATGTACGAAGTACTAATAGCTCACTGACTGTTCTGACACAAAATATTAGAAGTGTCAACCGAAATTTTGACGATTTTTCCGTATTAATGCACAGAATGAACACCAAATTTGATATCATTGTGCTAACAGAATGTTGGCTGAATAATAAAACAATCATTCCGTCAATCCCGGGCTATCGTTCGTATAGCACGCACCATCTGTTCAATCAAAATGATGGTTTAATTTTGTATGCAAAATCAGATATTTCCATTAACATTCATGAATCAAATCTGCTAGAGGCCAACTGCTTGATTGCCAAATATGATAACACGTGTATAATCTGTCTATATAGACCTCCTTGTTTTAAAAATATAGATAATTTCATTATTTCACTAGACTCATTGCTAACACAACATAAACAATACACTAACATCATAGTTACTGGTGACTTAAATATCGATATTAGTGAAAATAATGTCTCCAATCATACAAATGATTTTTTATCAATGCTTGCTACCCATGGATTGCTACCTGGGCATACTTTTAAAACTAGAATAAACTCCTGCCTCGATCACATACTACTAAAAACCAGATGTGAAAATACAGTGGCTGTTATAAAATCGGATGTGACAGATCATGCTACAGTAGTCCTAAGCCTCAATAAAGTTTATTCAGGACGAAAACCTAAAGCGAAATCTTCCAAAAAAGTTAACTATGAGTTATTATTAAAGGACCTTCAAACTACGAACTGGGATTTTGTAACTAATTCTACTGACGTAAACATAGCCACCGACGCTTTCTTGAATTACTTAAAAGACGTTGTTAAAAAACATACAGTAATATTTGAACTACCATGCTCGAAAAGACAAATTAAGCCGTGGATTACGCTAGGACTTATTAAATCAATAAAAAAGCGTAATAAATTACACAAAAAGGCTTGAGATAATCCAAACGACAAAAAAATGCAGGACACTTACATCGAGTACAGAAATTTATGTAATAGAATCCTGAAAGAAACCAAACGTACATACGAGAGGAAACTGCTAGCACAATCACTACACAAAACTAAACTCATGTGGCAAAACATTAAAAAAGTATGCAATATAGGCGGTAGAGACAGTGATAGTACTGAATTACTTAAATCATCTAATACACCACTGGAATCTGTCAATAAAGCTAATGACTACTTCTCCAATGTTGGACCCTCGCTTGCTAAAGACATACTGACGAATTTGAATGATGGCCAGTCTACTGGTAATGTTTCCGAAACAAACGGCGTCTCTTCACCATCTTCTTCATTTGCTTTATATCCTACAGCAGAGCCAGAGATTGTAAGTATTATTAACTCTTTAAAGACGCAATCTGCTCCTGGGTGGGATGGCATTACGAGTGAAATCTATAAAAGTGCCAAATACTTACTATGTATTCCTATAGCTCACCTATGCAATCTCTGCATCAATACTGGAGTATTCCCTAAAGCTTTAAAAAAAGCAATAATTTGCCCAATTTATAAGACAGGGGATAGAGACTGTGTAGTTAATTATAGGCCTATTTCCCTTCTACCCGTTCTGTCCAAGATTATTGAAAAAATTATCAATAAAAGGTTAGCTGAGTATCTTGAAAACAAAAAACTCCTGTCCAGTAATCAGTTCGGATTTCGCTCGAAGAAGTCAACTGCAGATGCTGTATCAAAAATGGCCAATGAAGTAGTCGAAACCCTTGATTCTGGTAAAAAATGTATAGGTGTGTTTTTGGACTTAGCAAAAGCCTTTGACACGGTCTCTATCCCCATTCTGCTAAGAAAATTAGAATCATTAGGTGTAAGAGGACTGCAGCTTGAGCTTTTTCGGAGTTACCTGACTAGCCGCAAACAGGTAGTTAAAATAGGTGATCACATCAGTAATGAAGCCGAAGTAACCTTCGGAGTTCCACAAGGAAGCATACTGGGGCCTACATTATTCATAATCTACATCAACGAGCTTTGTTACATCCAGCTCCCAAAAATGAAGATAACTACGTATGCAGATGACACTGCGCTAATTTTTACTGGCCAAACCTGGGATGAAGTTAGAGCTACTGCAGAGCTGGGTCTATCGATTATAGCCAAATGGTTACAAAAAAACGTACTAACACTAAATGTGGCTAAATCAAAATACATACCGTTTACTATCACTTGTAAAACCATCCCTACTCCAGACTTTCAGATTAAAATTCACTCATGTCAACACTTTACCAATGACACCATTTGCAACTGTCCTAAACTGACGATAACAGATGAAATTAAATATTTAGGGGTGCACCTAGACAGATATATGAGATGGGACTGCCATATTAACAAGCTCGCGAATAGAATTAGGAAATTAATCTATATTTTTAAAAATCTACGCTATGTTGCAGACTCAAATCTAATAAAAATGGTTTACATAGCGCTGGCACAGTCTCTATTAATATACTGTCTGCCAGTATGGGGTGGAGCGGCCCCTTCTAACCTAATAAGAATAGAGAGAGCTCAAAGATATATTTTAAAAGTTATGTTCTTTAAGCGGTATAGACATCCTACTAAACAGCTTTATGCTGAATGCAAACTACTTACTGTAAGACAACTCTATATACACAATTTGATTCTACTACAACACAGTATGAATAACTTTAAATAGACCCTTCAAACCAGCAGAAGAAACAGAAACAAATACATTGTCTGTTACAGTGTGGCAAACAAAACCATATTTGCTCACCGTCAAATGGCTTTTTTATCTGCATATCTTTACAACAAAATAAATAAAGAACTAAATATATATGAAATGACCAAGAACAAACTTAAGATAGAACTACGAAATTGGCTTCTCAATAAAGACTATAATGAAACTGAAAAGCTACTTTATGTCATGAGTTAAATTGGTATATACACATATACATACATCTTTACATACAAAGGTACATATATAATGCACCCGAAAAGCATGACCCGCCTTCTTGCGCAGTCAGGCAAAAAGGATATGATATGAGTCAAATATCAACCATGAATATATATATTATACATAAATAAATCTCGTATAAAATTAATAATAATGAAAAATATCTAAAATGAGGATTGATACAGATATACATACACACATCTATACATACGAAGGTACATGCATAATACACTCGAAAAGCATGGTCCTCCTTTCTATGTAGTCGGGTAAAAAGTATAAGTCATGATCAAATATCAACCATGAATCTATATATACAAACAAATCTCGTATAAAATAAAATAAATAAATAAAAATGAAAAATATCTAAATATCTAAAATGCGGATTAATACATATAAACATACACACATCTATACATACGAAGGTACATGCATAATGCACTCGAATAGCATGGTCCTCCTTCCTACGCAGTCGGGTAAAAAGTATAAGCCATGAGTCAAATATTAATATAAAGAAATTATATATTTATATATAGAAACAAATCTCGTACAAAATAAATAATAATGAAAATATTTAAAATGCGGATTAATTACTACAATTATAAATTATGATCACTTATACCGACGCAGTATTAAAACTTTTATTACATTACATAAAATATATTCTACACAAACAAATATACTTGTAAGCAATTTATATTACTATCTTCCCGGTCTGACACGAATACTTTATTTTAACGTTAAAAGGTCAAAATGTCACTTCTAGAAGCGCACTGTTATTTAACTCCGTGTAGTAACATAACCTGTTTCTGAAGTCAGTAATACAACGAGCGTAGTCATAATACAAAATGTTCTGCAGTTGAGGGTAGACTTGAGATAATTTGTCGTGTTTCTGTTTTTATTACAGTAGCCTGTACTTTTCCTATTATAAATTATGTATTTTATTAACTACATACTTATTTTTCATTCCGTGTTATATATATTATATAAATACTGCAGTGCTGTGTGTGCCCATATGTCCTGCATGTTGAAACGCTCTTTGTGCGGCGCTAAACTTCGTGGGCCAATGTTATGTTATATTCTATTCTGCTACCTGTTATACACTCACACCGTAAGTATTATTTGATTAAATAGTCACACATTTCTAAGAGTTAAGATACATTTAATAAATATGGACAGGAAGGACCTGATATCCTAAATACAGGGCAACCTAGTTAGGAGTTAGTGCTCAGTCATGTACCTATCTACTCAACGACTAAATGGTAATTTGGGGTAAATTAAAACTTTTATTTAATGAAATGACATACTTAATTGTATACGCGAATATTTATTTACTAGATGTTCTACATAAGCCAAGGTATACTGAAAATTCATCATAAAAAAAATCATATGTATTGCTAAAACAAAAAAAAAAAAAACCCTTAATATGTTACAAAGTTACTTTTATATTTGTATTCTTTGTCTCCTTCAAGCAGTTAACTTTGCAAATTACCCCTCTTCCTTTTTTTTTCTTTATATATGTATAATTTAGTCTTTTTGCTTGTAACCTAATATTTTTAAGTACATACTGATTTATAAACTACCTAATGTAAAATCTAAATAAAGATTTATTATTATTATTATATTATTATTAATCATATACATGCTATTATGTCATTTGTTACTACGCAAGTAATACTTTGCTCCGAAATATTCTTTTAGTGAGTAGTAGGGCTTTGCTGACCAAGAACTTCTTCAGTCGAATTTTAAATATTGCATTAGAATTTGATTCCCGTATGTCGTCAGGAAGCAGGTTATAAGTATCAGGACCTTTCACGTAAACAGACTTGCCTGGACAGACATAGGCTACATTTTAACATGGTCGTTTTCATTCACCATCGCCATCGTTTTTCATCACGCCGGTGAAACTGCGGGGCATAGCTTGTAAAATATACTTTTATAAAGTGGAGAAAACATTAGAAAAAATGCACGACATAGGAACAGGATATATTTATTTCTAGTTTTATCATCTGGCTCATCTTATCTAATCTAGTTAAATAGGTACTTAATAAATATCACTAAAATTAGATTAATATAGATATTTTATATTAATAATTCTGAATTACACCACTAATATACTTAATATTATAATATATAATATTACAATTGTAGTAGGAACAAAAATGTTTTAAGTCTTAACTATTAAGGATTTTAATTGTGGCGTTGAATTTTAATCGTTTACCTTGTAATAAATCTTATTTTGTAAATATTGGCATATTTTAGTGAAATATTAAAATTATAACTTTTGTTGAAAAGTTCTCAGGCACTGACTTATAACAATTAAAATATTTTTACTTATACTGACTTATAATATTTATAGTAAAATTGTTTTCTAATGCCAAGACTGGACAGGCTCATCCCACATAAATGACAACTTGAAATACCTCTTATTGATAATCTGACGGACATTTTAAATGCCGCGAAGCAAACGGTTTTGAGGGTAGATAGTTAATCATCTGACTGTTACAACAAACTGGGGGTACGGCCGTACCCCCGCCATTGGGATGAGACAGCGGGTACGGCCGGGACTATTGTTATGATTAGCTAAAATACACTTAAATTTGCAATATAGATTTAGTATGATTCCGAATTTCGTCCTTCGTACTCTCCGATATTTCTGGTATATCGAGCAAGTCCCTGGGCCTAGCTGGGAAGTTGCTATGATGGTGCCAGGTCTTGATTTCATCGAACAGCGCTTGCCCTGGACACTCTGTGGCTCGCACTTGTCTGTGCCCCACCAGTCGGTAGTCGGGTTTGATGTATCCCAGCTCTACTCCAGCTGCTATGATCGCTTTTGCTGTCTTCAGCTGGACAGCTGGAGGAGTCGAAGCTAGAAAGATGAAATAGAATTAGAAACGTGATATATTACATCACTGTCGAGTGGAGAGTAGAACAACTATAAGTGTATAAATCCTCAAAAATCCTCGACAAAAAAGGATGAATCGATTTTGATGAAACATATCCAAAAACGCTCTTGATGAAATCTTTTTTCAAACAAAGAAAACTAGATCCAAATCTGTCCATCCGTTTGAGAGCTAAGATACCACAGACAGATACACAGATACACACATTAAACTTATAACTTCGCTGTTTGGGTCGGGGACTAAAAACATGTATTTAAGCTTTAAAAATATTGCTCGTGGGTAACTTCATCATCAAAAGAAAGAAGACCAGCCACGAGATGGACAGATGACCTCATACAAGTAGCGGGAAGACGCTGAATGCAAGCCGCTTCCAATCGGTCTTTTTGGAAATCCATGGGGAGGCCTATGTCCAGCAGTGGACTTCTTATGGCTGAGATGATGATGATGTATGATGATTAATGTATGAGTCAGTCCGTAGGAGCCCACACATATCTTATGCACATTTTCTGGGTCAGTTAAACATTATGCTTGGGATACTCACTCGTCCAATCTCCAATGAGACAGATACCGATGCTGACCGAGTTGAAATACTTGGCGTGCGCTCCCATGATCTCCCAGCCGCGGCCCTCGTAGGCCACACCGTCGCTACCGACTGCGAAACTATTACAGACACAGGTATAAGAATTAAGATTTCCGAAGAAAATATAGCAGTTGATGGTCAAACATAAACTGGTTTACCTTTTTTATTTAACCAGTATTATCTCATTGCAAATGTTTCCCTAATGCCTTACATTCTTCCCTATCTTTGTCCAGTGCCGCCCAATATTACTTAATAAAAGCTTAGGTATACAAGTAGTTTTACGAACGATAGCCTTCGCGAGTATAAACTTATGCAAAATTACTAGTTGTAAAAAAGTATGTGCTAGCGAGGTCTAGGTAGGTACTCCTGAAAATTCGAAATGTATCGAAAAATATCAAATGTTTCTGCCAAACATGAAATCGACTGATAAGTGGTCGTAAAGCAAACTTCTCTTTTTAACAGAGATTTCACAACCTTTTGTCCCAATAACCGCTTGACTGTAGCTCATATTATTATTTTTCTTATTCAGAATTGAGTACCAAACTTCTCTAGCAAATATTATCAAAATTGGTCAATAAAGGGTGCCACAATAAATTTCCCCTAAATCAATAAAGTAGTTTTCGGCAGCCTATATAGTGGTGAGACCGTCTGACTTGCGATCCGCAGGTCCTGGGTTCGAATCCTACGGCACGCACCTCTGTCTTTTCGAAGTTATGTGCGTATTGTTGATTGCCACTAACTTCAAACGGTGAAGGAAAACATCGTGAGGAAACCTACATGTCTGAGAGTTCTCAATGATCTTGAAGATGTGTGAAGTCTGTCAACCCGCACTTGGCCAGCGTGGCAGACTATGGCCTAACCCTTCTCACAATGAGAAGATGGCCCGTTCCCAGCAGTGGGACAGTTTGTACAAACAGGGCTGATAAAAAAAATCAATAAAGAAAGTCTTATGATGACCAATAAAGTGAGCCTATATCAATCTCCAGGATCCAATATGTATTTTTCTACGAACGAGCTGTAATCACCCGCGTAGTGATGAAAAACGATGATGTCGATGTTGATAAAATACAGTCTATATCCGTTTTTAGGTTTTTAGATTCGTACCAAATGTTGTCATATAATCGGTTTATCCATTTGGTCGTGAAAAGGACAATCAAAGAGAAAAAGAGACAGACCTAGATACTTTTGTTTTACAATATTAGTTCCGATAATTTATCACAAACTTCACCTCATCATCCTGAGGATCGGTAAGTTAGAACTTTCTAAATCCATCGACAAATTATTACTGAAGGTATGCTATCACAAAGTTAATACGCTATCATGATTAAAAGCTTATAAAATCACCGAAGCTGACCTGTATCCAACATCCCACCAGTCATTGATATCCATGTGCATGTGTTGCATGGTTCTCATGGCCTGGGCACACTCCTCAAACCCATAGCATGCCTTAGGAGTGTACGAGTGGTGTATGGTCACGTAAGGCACGGGAGTCGTCAATGGCAAGGTCTCTTTTGGAGGCCTCGCGTTCCACTGTTCGCGGGTCACGAAGCTAAAGTCGTAGGAGGGTACTTCATTTTCATGTCCTGTAAATAAATACCTAATTAAATCAAATCTTTTTTTTTTTTTTTATACATCATAGATCTACGATTGACCACCAACTCGCCTGATGTTAAGCGACGGTGTGGCCGGTGTGGTGTAAACCAATTTATTTACGTGAATATAGGTAATATAATAGGTTTTGGGTTACAATATAAAATATTAGGATCACTATATTCTATCCCTTACTGGACATGCAAATCATGACTAGTCGATAGCTTGAATATGAAGTAAACTTTATAATTATTTGTAACATATAATTTTTGCGACATTTTCGCTACGCGAAAAAGCACGTAAAATAAAGATTTAAAAAAACATATAATTTTTGTGATAAAAGTAGGTCAGATCCATTTCATCATCATCATCATCTCGGCCATAAGAATTTAAAATTAATTTAAAGAATTTTTTGTATTTCCAAAAAGACCGATTGGAAGCAGCTTGCATCCAGTGTCTTGTATGATTCATCTCGTACCTGGTTTTCCTACCGCTGAGATCCCTTTACATACTATTAATATAGCAAAGATTTATTCTAGAAGTCTGTGATTAATAGTAATACTGCCAAATTTCGTTTAAGAGTAGTTCGGCCATCGTCTATCTCGCTCGCGCATACTTGAAGATATAAAATGACTGAATGAACTTATAAAAGCAATAATTAAAGACCACATGAAAAAGCAACATCACATATTTTCGACAAATGCTTATTTTATTTCGATCCTTAGTTAATTTTCATACATAAAAAATATTTTTACAAATTATTAACGTAATTTCTATGAATGAAAATTAACTTGGATCAAAATAAAATATAATATTTTTCAACTCGAAAGCATATATGAAATCATGATTCAGAATCATTAAATGATTGTTTTTATAGTTCATTCAGCCATTTTGTATCTTCAAAAATGTTTGTATGCGCGAGCGGGATGGACGATGATGGTTGAACTCACGTTAATCGAATATACCAGGATTTCCCAACGTTTTTGTTTTTGGTTTACGGAATCTAATTAAGCCATACACCCATTTTTTACAGTAGTTAATATGCAAACACGTTCTACCTACACTACTAACCACTAGTCAATCATCATTGATGGGCATTAATAATGTAGAAATTTTAGGTGACGATTATAAGCGATAAAACAGGATTTAAATATCAATACATAATATATATTTAAAGATAAAAATGAATTATTATTAGTTTAAACAGCTGAAACAATCGAATTTAAAATGCGTAATTTCGTTTACTTATTTGGCTGATATAGATATTTTGTTCGATAAATCAAACTACTGAAAAGATTTTGATGAAATTTTAAAACATAAAGGTGCTACTGGGAGCATTCACGTGTAATGTAACATTATAGGTACGACTTTGAGCATTACATTACAATACTACCTCCCTGACTGACGAGAATTCGTGTGTAATGTAACATTATAGATTTGATTTGACTTCACATTCTCGTTTTGTATCATTACAAGGTGCGTCCTGTAATGCTCGGTTTCCCTCCCGCACTGATGTGATGCTCGAATCTGTAACGTTACATTACACGTGAATGCTCCCGGGGAGCACTTTTACCCTTTCAAATAAAATATACAACCGAATTGAGAACCTCTTCCTTTTTTGAAGTCGATTGATCATTAGACATAGACATAGAAATAGACATAGACATAGACAGATATTTATTGTGACAAAAAACATACAACACAAAATAAATATCATTCAAAAAAAATATATAAATCATACACAAATTACTTATATAACATGTTTTTGTCAATCCGGTCCCAGCTCAGCATAATGCTAGTTGTAAACAACTAGCGCTGGTCTTCCGCTGAGACCGGTAGGTGACGTCACGCACGTCACGCACGAGCGTACACAATAAAATTATATTTACACACCAAAAATTAAAAAATTACACCTAAGCAAATTAAGCAACTACGTGTATGATTTTTTTGGAACAAGCGATGATATAAAAATCTCATAGGTTGCAAATGATTGGATGATGTGCCTGATGGTCGGACATTCGCTTTTAAGTTCTACATAGTTGCATTACTGTAGTTAATAAAGGCGCTTGCCCTAAAAAAAAAGTTACATTAGAGGTATTAATCACCGGATAAATGTATAAATCGTTTAGGACGTAGTTCGCCAGGTATTTGGTATCGCTCATGGACTTTTCCTTGAATGGTGTACTGTAAGTTTTTTTCTAAATTTCGTGATTCTATGGCGCACTGGGAGTGAATGAGTCACTGAGTCACTTGGTCACTACTTTGCAGGTTTTAATTTACTTGCGAGTATAAAAATTTAAGGTGTACACTTTTTTTTTTAAACTTGTAAAAAATCAAGCTTCTAAGTCGATACACGACTTGAAGCTTGATTTTTTACAAGTTTGAAGGATACGTTTTCGATATTTTCAATCTATATATATATATTATATGTATATACTATCAACATGGTTGCCTGGAAGAGATCGCTTTTAGCGATAAGGCCGCCTGTTGTTGCACTAGTTACTAAGTCCTTTGTTATTACTTTTAAGGTGTGTACGATAAAAGAGTTTATCTATTATTTTTGGCTTGATACGTCCTTGATAATATGATAGATAGAGTATTAGTACATAAAATACATAAATCGTTGTAGATAGATCTGATATATGATAGGTATAGAAACAAGTTTTCTGCTGCTATAATAATTATATAGAAAAATGCGCGCTACATCCCATTGTTGCCTGGAAAAGATTTAGCGATAAGGTAGCCCGTTGTTACACTAATTTTATTTTGTTCCTTTTGAACTTTGTTTTTATTTTAAGGTGTGTACAACAAGGTGTGTGACTCTATTTAGATCCAGAGGCGGACTAGCAGTCTTAGCCGCCCCTTAGGCCGAGTAAAATCAAGCGGCCCCTTTTCAGCACTGATGCTCTTATTATCAACTTTCCGTGATGTATGATGCTACAATACCATATAATGTGCCTTAGGTCTAAGGGGTAATCCGCCTCTGCAAACATGTGCGCACCACAAACCTATTTTTTTTTCGCGATTAATCATCAGGCGCTCTAGCCCGGGCTTTTTGCCTCTGTATCTACAAGTGTTCACTTAAAAAAGTGTACATAGACGAAAGATCTGAACACCATCGTCCCTTTTTAAGGCCATGGAATTAAAAAAGTATATATAGCAACTTTTTAAATTTTATGTCACCATTTTGATTTCATGTTGTGTGTTTACTCCAAATTAAATACCTACAGGTTGTAGAAACAACCTGTATTTTGTTTTAATCAAATTCAAATGGTGTTCTTACCTGCTATATTTGTTGGATTTGCCATTGCCATGGCCATTAGGATACAACTTAAAAAATATGATATTGTTGACATCGTTTATTTTTTTTGCACTGCACTAAAATTTTTGTAATGTCTCTGATACTTCACTCACTGTCCAGACTGCTTTAGTTATCTACCTGTAATGATAAAAACATTAAATTATTTATGCAAATTATTATCTTTTTATTTTTTATTTACTTGATTTTTTATGGTAGGTTTTTTTTTTATCAGCCCTGTTTGTACAAACTGTCCCACTGCTGGGAACGGGCCATCTTCTCATTGTGAGAAGGGTTAGGCCATAGTCTGCCACGGTGGCCAAGTGCGGGTTGGCAGACTTCACACATCTTCAAGATCATTGAGAACTCTCAGACATGTAGGTTTCCTCACGATATTTTCCTTCACCGTTTGAAGTTGGCGGCAATCAACAATACGCACATAACTTCGAAAAGACAGAGGTGCGTGCCGTGGGATTCGAACCCAGGACCTGCGGATCGCAAGTCAGACGGTCTCACCACTAGGCTGCCGGAAACTTCATATGGTAGGTTAGTTACCTATTTATGTGCGGAGCTAAATTATTTCACACTTGCATGATTGTAAGACTCGTGTAAAATACCATTTATCTTCAGTTGCTACTACTGACGGCAATCGAGAAAAAGTCCCAATGAAAATGCGACATTTTTGTCTTTTGGTAGTGGCTTGGCAAAACCGGTGGCAATCGAGACTGTAAGCGTCGCAGTCCACTTGTTAGGCTTCTAAATCACGTTGTTACTATATTTAATAGGCAGCTGTACCAAAGCAACTGTACCTACGTTTAGGGCGCAGATACGTAGGTAAATTCCCAAGTGTATAAAAACATTTGTTATTAGTTTTATCAGTAATTTTATCAATAGCCAATATCTTACGCAATCATATTAATGATTATTCATGTAGAAGCCAACGCGTAATTTAAATATTTCTTATCTAAGTATCTAAATACCTACCAATATATACTTGATAGTGATTATATGCATAAATAATTCGTAGAAAAAAGCATTATGTCATCCATTTGTCACTTTGTATGTTGATTGTAAAAATAGGTACTTAACCTACCGAAAACTACGGACAGGCTGTTACATAATTTTTTTGTGGTTGTTTGAAATATGCAAATGGAAATACATACTTTGAATGAATTCCAAAATATTACTCAAAATATGGCACAGTAATTTATCGTATCCCATGTTCTCGAACTATTTTGACTATACGCAAGGCAAACAAAAACTACTTAGGTATATAGCCGAACCGCTTAACTGAGTCTGTTCCTGAGGTATGGGAGCGGCACGGGAGGGTTCACATGTAATAGCAATGCTGACGTCACGCGTCATTTAATGTACCGTAATATAACCCCTCCCGTACCGCTCCCATACCCCAGGAACAGACTCAGTTAAGCGGTTCGGCTATAATTATGCTACGATCTAGTTAACGAAGTACGTATGTGCTATTTGTTTGCAGTTTAGAAATAATCATGTACATGTATATCCATAAATAAATAGAATGATTTGCAAATAATCTTCGAAGTTGATAGCTGTTAGCACCAGAATGTAAAAATCTGATGTCAAAGACTATGTAAATAGATTGACACGCAGACCTAATGTATATATGTACCTATTCTAAGACCAAATAAAGTATTTTGTATTGTATTGTATTGTATTGTATATGTACCTATTATTATTAACGGGATATTTACCGTGGGATGTTTACCTTAAAATATTGATTTAATGAATGACCGTGATAGTTTAAAAAAGTGTGTATTATGCCTATTCTATATGAACAAACAAACTTGTTCGAGCTCTGCGCCTTATAAGGGCTTGTACTTTCCCGGTTCAACTTACAGTGGAGCATAGTTGTCTCTTTAAGTGTTAAAATCTTTATTTTCATAGCCTGGGAAAAATTTCAGCCGACTTCAAAAAGGAGGAGGTTCTCAATTCGACTGTTTCTTATGTGAGCTACCTCAGAACTTTTGACTGGGTGAACCGATTTGATGATTCTTTTTTTTATTTGAAAGCTGGTGCTTCCCGTGTGATTCCATTTCAATTTGGTCCAGTTCTGACAATGGCATCCATGAGGTTGCTTCAGTTTTTTAAACTATTATTAGAAGTAATAAATCTGGAAAAGTGCGAGTTTCATTCGCACACCGAGGCTTCCGTACTCATGGATATGAACACTGACATCAGTGCTATAATTATTCAATAATAGAATGTGATTTATATCTAAGAATATTTTTTTTTTTAAATATTTTCTACAGTACCCTAAAATGCTAGTCGTTCAAACACTATCGAGTTCAAATAAATAAGTGTTACAGACCTATTTTCTTTTTTCTAAACAAAGTTTAACACTACCGTTTACTCTATTTTAGTTTATGTCACATGACATGACATCCATTGTCAACGAAACTTTTACTATTTTGTATTTATTTTTTTAAATGAAAACTTCTTTAGCGGCGTTGTGCACTTTTGGGATGGGTAAAAAATTTTAAACAGGACAAGTCACCTGATCGAAAATCCATAAGACGGCGCAGGGCGCTTGCGCGAGTGTGCGTGTATGTGTGTGTGTGTGTGTTCAAGTTTTCACTTCTGCCAGCACTCCCGGAGTGCAACCCGTTGTTTTTTTTGTGGAATCAACAAGGATGTTTTATCTCGCACTATAATTTCTCATTTTATCAAAAATTATTTACGCAAACTTGTCTCGTACTTGACCAGTTTTTAGTATTTTTTGATTTAAGTACATCAAAGTAAACCGTACCATGTTTCCAATTTTGAGGGATGTCTAATAGTGTGTTATTGTCCGTTCAAAAGATAGATCCCTTTAAGAGTAGGACAGACAGAAACCGTAGCCTCACGAATAGGCTCCCGCACTCTTAACACGGAAGCATAAAACGAGTCTACTCATAGAACAAAATTGTTTAAGCAGTTTCAGAAGGTTGCAGAAGGTAACTAATAAATAATATACATGCATTTTTCATACTCAAAGAAAATTTTCCTTCCTTTTAGATAGTCGGGTAAAAATCAACATTTAATTTTAATACCACAGGATGATGGGTACGCTGCTAACTGGTAGTGGGCTTGAGCAATTGGATTATCTTTAGACCTCTATCGGTCTGATGTATTAACATTTTACTTTTTGTGTACTAGAATTAGTTATGTACCAGTTTGTATGTTTTGTTTTAGCATTTGTCTACTAAAAAATTAAACATCATAACAAAATAGTCGAAGAGAAATTGCAATTAAATCCTTAACTAAGAGATATTACGAAAACTATACCTACTTATACGTACGATCTCTTCAATTTAAATAATTAAAGAGATCTTTATAGAAATTGATATTATAACTAACATTGCATATAAATTTTTAACCGACTTCAAAAGAGCAGGAGGTTCTCAATTCGGTTGTTACCACATAAGTTCGGTCATTTCGAAATCGATTCGCATTTTTTTTAAACTTTCAGATTGATCCTATACAAATTTCATCAAAACGGTTCGATTAGTTTGGTTTTTAAAACATAATAGCTGGAAAAATATGTTAAGTATCCGAAATATACGAAATTGCGCATTCTGAAGTCGGTTGTTTCAGTTTTTTAAATTATAATAATTTTATTGTAAAACTTACCAACCGAAACCGCATGTCACACGTCTAAAATCAGAAACAAAACACGACCGCGCGGATGCTTTCGGCTCACTGCCAATATCTGCTCTTGTTTTTCAACTTCAGGATTTTGGTGCTCGCTTGGAACGAGTAGGTACCGTGTACTATACAAACGTATTATATGTTGCCCTTATATACAGTCAGTATGTTGTGTTGCGGGTGATTCCCCAGAGCTCGGTGAGACTGACCAAGCTTGCTTCGTAGGCAGAGAGCCACGGGCTCTTATTATTATGTGGCCAAGGGCCGCGTGGAAAACTGCGTTGTTTGTTGGCTGGGTGTTGTGAGATGATTTTTAGCCGATTGCGCATTATAATATAGCTTCTTGTTTCTTTCTATAGCTTCTTTCTATACCTCCTACAGCCACAGCCTTTGATAAAGTATTAACGGGATGTAGCGTCAGTCCTCAAAAATGTCCGAGCTCAATGAGATCTAATTAGACCCCATACACGATTAAAATAATTTCGATGTTCAAATAATTCAAAGCGGCAAAATAGACGTCACAAAACTTCTCAATCTAAATTAGGCTTTAGCGCAGCGACATTGTCTTTATTTCAAAATCTGTAAGTTCGTCATTGTTGGTATACGAGTATCGGTCAACCACTATATTCGTGAATTTTGTTTTACGACTTTACGTCCACGTGATGGAAAGTCATTGGCCACAGCCTAGATTTTTCGAAACAGATTTGTGGTATCACATTTTTTTTTCTAAAGAATACTTATTGGCTTTCCGCATACTCTCTCGCGAAAACTTTTCGGGATAAAAAGTATGCCAAATCTTTCTACATAGTATAAGAAGTAATCCTGCCTAATTTCGTCCAAATCCATCGAGTGGTTTCGGCGTCCATTGGATACATCATACAGACAGACAGACAAAACGTTTAAAAATTGCTTTTTTGCCTTCTGTATGATAGTAGATAGATAGATAGATAAACTCTTTATTGTTTACACCACTATACTAAAACACTAATTAACAAGAGAGGGCTTACACGCTAGCGAAAACAACAGGCGGCCTTATCGCTAAAAGCGATCTCTTCCAGGCAACCTTGTGATGGATAGTAATGCATCCTCCAATCAAAAATTTTCAAAAATATTTAATGTACCTACAGGTTTTGACCTGAGATAGATTATACCTAGTTATAAGTAGAGATTGTAACACTTTGAGATGGTTTCTTGTGGTAAGGACTTTTTTGCAGAGTCTAGTTAGGTACTACACCTCTGTGTAGTAAATCAAACACTAAGAAGTTGTGTGCAAGCGTTAATGTGTTCCGGATGGAAAGGTAATGCTTACGGCTAAATTTCTAGGTATAATGAGGTTTCACATTTAGTAATTATTGAGTGACGAGCGCAGTACATTGCCATACAGTTTTTTGAACTAATAGGGGCAAGTGTGACGCTGAACTATTGCCCACCAACTCGCCTAATGGTAAGCGACGGTGTGACCGAGGATGGAGCACGTAAATCTAGAAGATAATTATATTATTCACCCTAGCCTTGTAAATTACAGATCATAGTTCTCAGGCAACAAAAAGATCTACTCCTGAGTAGTAAGCATCAAAAATGTGGACCTAAATTACCGTAAGTTGTATGTAAAAAAAATTGGTTGTCTGTAAAGTCGGTTTACGGACGATAGTTTAACGTGACAACATACGTCCGCGCGCGAGCTCCGAGGAATGATAATTGAAGCCATCGGGCGCGGCGCCCACCCGCCCGCTTCCTCAGCCGCCGCGCGTGGTTGTAACGGGACATGGAGCGTAACGTAACGTAACGTAACGGGACAATGAGTCATCCTTTTTCGTGCATGCAGCCGACGTTCATCGATTTATTAGACGTTGTCACGTCAAAAACCTTGAGGAGAACCTGACAAATTTCATTTATTTGTATGGTCAGAGTGAATGTCAAAATATTCTCTAGAGTCCTTTATTCTCCGTACTATCTTCATTCTTTGACAATTATATTTCTCTAATCTTTCGTTGTTATTGCTAATCATAGTCCACACACTTCAATCTACTATCACTGGATATCTACGAGTACATACATCTAGCTTGATAGCTTGATATTCGGTTTTTCGAATCCAGTCTGTTAGCTTATAATTGTAAAAAAGTCTAGAAACGGAACGAACACATATGTTAGTTAATTCTGTCAATACTCGTATCACAGAAAAATTTGAAAATAAGTGTGATTATGATATTTATAAAGATGATTAATTATGAATATATGATATATCCTATTCGGAACAATTTTATGACTGTGCCGAAATGGTAATATTCCAAATAATTGGCGTATTATTTGAATGCTTAGTTCCAATAATTTGACTACCAAGTTAGACTACAAAAACTGCTTTTCTGCAGTCTTAAAGTATACACACCTACTTGTTATAAGTACGATTATTCTTATAAATAAGATATGATCACTGCATAGTGCATATCTTATACCTATATAGATTACTTATATATACTCCGAATTATGAAATATCGAATATAATTAACCCGAAAACGAATTAATATATTATTTTCAATAGACACTTTCTCTAATTCCCGGAATTTGACAACTCATCTGATAACCGAATCTTTGGAATACGAAAGTTTCTGTGTTTAATAAACAGAAACCCAACGGATTTAAATAATAAGATTTCTGGATATAATAAAACTGAAATCTAACGAAACTAATTACTAACTTAATAATGACTCCATTAAATGAAACTTCGTCGTCATCATCATCTCAGCCATAAGAAGTCAACTGCAAGATATAGGCCTCCCCCATAAAACTTATGGCTAACAAACTTATTTCTAACAAACTTATGACTTCAGAAACTCGTGTCAAGTAAAACATCTGAAATCAGACAGTTCTATGAACCAGATTTAGGCAAGTAAGATTCTTACAAATGTATTTCGGATCATAGATAGGCTGCCTTATTTACCTACCGTATAATGTATTCCGTGGTCCGTGGTCGCGGTTAGAGCTAGTCCACTTATACATCATTTATCCCAACCAAAATTTCGCAATTGTATAAACAGGATGTGTACTCACTTTTATTTTTTTACTTTATACCATACACTACATATGTATATTTTCTCTATCCTATGTATCTGATCTGGGATAGACCTCCTCATGGTCACGACATCGTTCTGGTCCTGTGCAAGTCCCATATTGCCAAGCCACACAATTTCACCAAGCCCAATAAAAAATAAGCGCATTTTGTCTACTAAGACCAAGGTGAGAGACGCAGACGCAAAGTCAGACCTATCATACTGAATCTGCAACACACGCTTGGTTGCATTTTTAGGGTTCCGTACCCAATGGATAAAAACAGGACCCTATTACTGAGACTCCGCTGTCTGTCTGTCCGTCCGTCCGTCCGTCTGTCACCAGGCTGTATCTCATGAATCGTGATAGTTAGAGAGTTGAAATTTTCACAGATGATGTATTTCTGTTGCCGCTATAACAATAACAACAAATACTAAAAAACACAATAAAATAAATATTTAAGGAGCTCCCATACAACAAACGTGACTTTTTTTGCTTGTTTTTGCTGGATATTGATAATTGATAATAGTTATATTTTAATGTATTGCATGCCCAAAAAGGTAGTATTTGATACGAATACATACCTGCTGTTGTACTAACAACACTGTAACATAGCCTGGCAATAAATCCTTTGACTTTGACTTTTGTCTAAGCATTGTCAGACCTGAGGTGTCACCATGGCAGAAGAAGAAGAAGCTTTCTGTCAAAATCTAGTTTCTGAAATATTACGGCGTCGTCATTCGTCTTCGTCGGTTTGAAACTGTAACTGTACTGCATATTGTTTTTTCTGCACTTCCTGTTTTAGGCCTGGAGGGCAATTCAGTTAATCAAAACCGATCCGTAACTGAACCTTGTGTGAAGCATTTCCTGTCGGCTGCTATCTTTTTTTGATTCAGGAACGAGCGAAGGACGTTTTACGTTTAATTAAATGTGTCAATTGTATGACATAAAAGTGACTGAATCAAAAAAAAAATGGCGGTCGACGGAAAACGCTCCACATATGGTTCGGCTATGGAGCGGTATTGAATAACTGAATTGGGCCCCTGTTATCGCCCACTGCCAAGCGTAAAGCCTCTCTTCTTGTACTCCACTCATCTCGGTCCTGTGCCAATCTCGTCCAGGTTCGACCCGCGACCTTTATTGCTATAGGTAGGTCTGATAATACAGATACTGTAATAAAAATAAAATAGAAAAATAAGCAATCAGGGTTAGGGTTTTTGCTTCCTTAGCTCTTTGCCTAAGTTAAAACATAAATAAATTATAGTAAATCAAAGTCAACAATCCTTACAACTCTGACTGAACAGGTTTGTAATAGTTACCAAAGCTAGAGTTTAATTGCTGTGCTATTATTTTTTTCAGATGCCATGTTAGGTACCATTTTATTTTTATATACTCAGACTATTTTTAGAACATTAATGTTTTAAATATCAGTTGAGATTTAGAAACAAAAACTTGTTTTACTAATGGTCTGACTGCTTTTTGTGAGCTATTTGAGAGTGAGAAGAATTAATTTTATTATTTTGTTAAAATTCAAAGTAAATATTTGAGGCATTCTGTTGCTCTGGAGAGTGTAACGATTTTTCCTCCGTGTTACAGCCAGCTAACGATTTTATTTATTTAAAATGGCATAATATACTGTCATCTAACAAAATTTTACACTAACCATTTAGCCGGCTGGGAGCCACACTTAAATCTATTGGTAGTTTTTTTTTGTTACATCATCACTTTAGAAAGACGGAAATGGATTTTCAAATTGATATATTTTTTCACACACCTTATTATTTTTATAAAATCTTCCCAATGATACCTCACACGATACGGTGGACAATTTTTTTTGACGCCTTTTGTCCAGCTAACGTTTAATCCACCACTCTACTAGCTATAATCCGATACAAGTTTTTAAATGACTAATTTTTTTCTACGAGTTTGGGAGGCTGCTGCTGGTCAACCCACCTTTGAAACCACATCTGATGTTCACGAGATCGCATAATACAACTCGATTTATCATCCGGGAGGAAATAAGTTACGAAAATCTGTTGCTGGCTCGCGGATCATAGCAGCATACCTAGCTGGGAAATTGAAAACTATGGCTGGCTGAATTCGCAATACTTACGTGCACGATTACACTTTACACATTATTAAACATTAAAATATATATAAAACATCTTTTTGAAGTGATAACTTCTTATGGGAGGGTAAACCGCTTCGTTACGTAACGCGTTACGGCGCCAGTCTGTCTGGAATCCCTTTCTCTCACGCATACGGCGTTAAAGTTATCACTTCTGTCGGGCGTCCCGAGACGCACAGGTTTTTTTTTTGTTTATGCATGATATCTACGATTGACCACCAACTATTATGCGATGGTGTTGCCGAGGAAGAGCTAGAACATGTCTATTCACTCTAGCCTTGAAAATTCCAAGATTGTAGGTCTCAGGAAACAGAGATGGTGAAAGAATTCCATTCCTGTGCAGTACCTACGCATGAACGTGGATTGATATCGCTGAGTACGAATTTTTGGCATTTTAATCAGAAATGGGTGATAATTCGCCGACTTTCTGCTAATCCTTTAGTGAAATGGAGAGACAATAAATTTAAATTTTCCCGTAACGAATTGAAATAGGTAATAGTTTATAAATTTAACAAAGGTCACAGACCCCGGTGTCTGTGAAGCGAAAAAACACTTAATCTGTTATAGTACAAAAGGGCATTGACCATTTTGCAAGGTAGTATAAAAAATCGACTGGCCCTGTGGCTCAGTTTGTCTACCTGATAAGCTGTAGGTCGTGGGTTCGATCCCCACCCAGGGCAAACATTTGTGTGATGAGCATGGATGTTTGTTCTGTGTCTGGCTGTTTCTATGTATCATATGTATATATTTACAAAAAAAAGTATATATGTATTCTATCAGCCATCTAGTTCCATAGTACAAGCTTTGCTTAGTTTGGGCTAGAGATGGTGTTGTGTGAAATGTCCCCCAAATATTTATTTAAAAAAACGCGAAAGGTTTATACGTGTTAAAGGGAATCCAGAGGGGAAACTCGCCAAATGGTTATTTTAGATTGTAATCTATCTATAATGCTGTAGCATAAGCTACGAAACTTTAGCATATGTATGTCTCGACACGGTGGCCACTTATTTCACAAAGAAAATCTCGCCAAATACGTGGCAGCCAGCCGTCCAATGCTGCCGTCATACTTACAAAGTTTTGTTTCCGTTTCCATTTTTGATTCCATATATATAAAAAAACCGGACAAGTGCGAGTCAGACTCGCCCACCGAGGGTTCCGTACAAACTAAATAAAAGGGGGGAAATCATATATTTTTCTTTATATTTTCCTTCATAAACCGAAAAATATACATCGTAAAATATTTATCACAATCCTTGCTCACCACTCGGACCCGAGTGGGGCGGGGGATCCGAGCGAGCGTCCCGTTCATTTTGTAGTAGTCAGTAAACGTTTGAGGCAGTCAACGTTGCTTTGCGCGGCCACTCTCTACTTAATCAAAATTCGCCAAAAAGTTTTGGTTCCCAGCTGAAGTGAAGTGAAGGGTCTGCAGGGGGCGAAGAATCTGTTAAAAACCTGTTTTAGCTTATGCTAATGAGGCTCTTTCATATGATACCCCACATGATACGGTTAATTCACTAAAATTTGGGCCCTCATTCCTTGCATAGAGACACTATTTTTTGTGATTAAATGAAAAATGTCCAGTTTTTGGATTTTTTCCTATATGTGTACTCTAACACAATGCTTCTTGCCAAATTTCAGAGTTCTAAGTCAACGGGAAGTACCCCATAGGTTTTGATTCCTCTGTGAGTGTCGAAATGTGCGTTTTTTACGACATATATTCGATACCTTCACGCGTTCCTGAGATAAAGGTCTTGACACCCGGACAGACGGACAGACAGACGGACAACAAAGTGATCCTATAAGGGTTCCGTTTTTTCCTATTGAGGTACGGAACCCTAAAAAACATCTAAATTTGATTATGTGTATGTATATGTACTTGCTGCGCTCCGCGGTTTTACCCGCGTAGTGATGAAAAACGGTGGTGATGATGATCATAAAATATAGCAAGCCCGTCTCCTAGTCCTCGGCTATACCTGTACAAGATTGCACTGCACAAAATACTTGTGTAAGTCCTTTTGTTGCAGAGTTTAATAACGAATTATTAAGTACCTAACGGCAAAAATATTTTATCGATGTGACTTTTAAAGATTCATAACATAGCACAAGTCTAGGTATAGCTTAAACAACTGAAAAACCGACTTTATAATACGCAATTTTGTTTTAAAAACTCTGCAACAAAACAGGTCCCACTTTGCGAGAGAGGCGAATCGTCGTATCCAACTCGGCTGGGAAGCGTTCGGGAAACTCAAAAGTGTCTTCACCACTTTTGAGTTGTCCAATATACTCTAGTCCCTCAAGTCGAAACTTTACGAACAGTGTGTGTTACCAGTGATGACATATGGCACTGACACGACTTACTATGGGCCTTATAAGGAAGCTTAAAGTCACGCAGCGAGCTATGGAGAGGGCTATACAGCGAGGTACTGGGAATCTCTCTGCGAGATAGTATCAGAAACGGAGAGATCCGCAGACGTACAAAAGTCACTGACATAGCACAGAGTGGATTAGCAAGTTGAAGTGGCGGTGGGCAGGGCACATAGCGCGTAGAACTGACGGTCGATGGGGTCGAAAAGTTCGAACAGACCACAAACCGTCAAGCGCATCTTAGGAAGGCCAGCCATAAGGTGGACAGAAGATATCATACAAGTGACAGGAAGACGCTGGAAGCAGGCCACTTCCAACCGGTCTTTTTGGAAATCCATGTCCAGCAGTGGACTTATTGTGGCTGAGATGATGATGATAACAATAATGCCCCGACTATTACGCATCGTCGGGGCAATCCAAAATTTATTGGTGAATAATTATTAATATGTTTAAACTATAACATTACACTGGTTACACTGGGTTGGTTATAGTGCTAATTATTATATATTATATCAAGCCGATCAGTTGCGATAAATGTTTGCGTGTGTTAACGTAGTTCACCGCCATCTAGTGGTGACTAAAAGAAACATTACACCCAGGCCTCTTGTCGACCGAATGCGATAAATGTTTGCATGTGTTAACGTTGTTCACCACCAACTAGTGGCGTAAAAGTTTATTTCACTTTATAATAATGCCACGACTACTGTACTTCGTCGGGACCATTTCAAAACTTAATAATGATTATAAAAAGTAAGTAAGTTCGTATAGACTGAGTGGCCAGCCCAATTGTCAGAGTTATTAAGCCGCCGAAAGGCCTCTGACTTGGCTTGACGATTGCTGAATAATGATTATTATATACGTATAATGTGTAACCTACAAAGGTCTTCAGATCTTAAGGAATCCTTGTGCCAATTTTCATAACGTTAATTCAGCCGGTTAGCCCTGAATCCCTGATAAGATAACAAACAGACAGATAGACAGAGTTACTTTAGCTTTTATGATATTATTAGTTAGGATGTTATACCAACTGTATGCGCCTTGGTGCTTTATTAAGTGATCGTCAAAAGTACTGACCTCTGTTCATTATCTACATGTCAACCTCTGCACTAGGCCACCGAGTATCGCACCGTACTTGTAAATAATGTTTATATTATAAAATGTGTGAATTTGTGAGTAGGTATAATTAACTTTCAGTATTCCGTGGTCAACTAGGAACCATTATAGTCTCGCCAAGTCTTTCGAATACTTTATTAGGTACTACAAAGTTGTAGTCTGGTATGGATGATTGGATATACATAATTAATCACGCCATAAGAAAGGAATAACATAAAAAGTTTAAAAAATAATAATAATTAGTGTTACTATAACTCCCCATACTTACACGTAAAAATAGGAATGTAGGTATTTATTTTTTTTCGGCTCCCCATTGTGTAGGTTATCGTTGAATAGGTAATTTAAAAATATTGATATAGGAAAATCATTTTTAAAATTTATGGATCATAAAGCTTAATATTTTGCAAACGATGAGAGTTTTCAATTGGGGTCCAAGACAAACTCCTTTCGAGATGATTTCTATTCGTAAAGATAACTAATGGGGCATTGAAAGCACTGCTGTCCTTATTTCATTATTTTGTTCGATTTGCAACACAATTAAGACGTCAGTTCTCATTTATTGTCACGACAGATCTCATTCCAAGCGAACTATTCGCATAGTCCCTTCAGGATAGTGAATAAAAACACGAGCATAATTATTTGTACAGTACAATAATAGATATGTATGTAGCTATAATCGCTTCACTCATGTTGCATTTCCGCCTTGTATGTTCAGATCTATTTAGATAACAAGGTGCATGTGGGTATCTATTTATAGATAAACCGTTTTACTAGCACGGTAGGTACTGTAGATTTTACATTTTTTTTAATTGGATTTGGACCCGCTTAGAGCATTTGCCAGTGTCAAGTATAGGTAAATATTTCTTCAAGTTTAATCAAAGTCACATGAACAGTCATTTCGAAATTCGAGTCGTGCTTCATTTACATAATAAGATAATTGAAGCATGACATTATTGTCAGATTCTTTTTTCAGCAAAAAGCCATTCAAAGAAAGGGCCATATTTGAATTTTCTAATATACATGTATTTTTATATGTTTTACCATACCTAAACTACTCATTCGATTTTGATAAATGATTTATTCCGGTGACCCAGGCTATATGCTGTCACTAAATATTCAATATGACTTGGTAAATAATAACCTCATCTCACTAGAAAAAAAAACTCACTAGTAAAAAACAAAATGAGGAATAAAATAATAATATAATAATAATTATAAAGATTTCAGATAAGAGTAAACACAGACTTGCCTGATGATAACTGACGGTGTGGCCGTGGATGGAACGTGTCTATATAGAAGATACCTAACCACTCTAGTTTTGAACATTCCAATATTTTAGTCCTCAGTCGGTGGCAGCGAGTTCCACTCCTGCGCAGTACGCATAAAAAATGTTGATCAAAATCGTTGTCTACGGATTATAGACATTTTAGTGAGAAATGGATGGGTTAGTTGCCGATTTTCTGCTTTGTCTTGTAGTGGAAAGGAGGGTGGAATACGGTTGTACGTTAAAATTTATGTAATAAATATGTTTTTTTTTTCCGTAATAAAAGATATAAAGCATCGTTAGTTGGGTTTTAGTTTTTCAACCTTAGTTAACCACTCTGTTAACTCTCTATCTAATGATCGAGTCATACAACTCGTGTGTGGTATAAAACAAAACACCAAAATCAGGTAGGTACTTTATTAGTGACATCAATTTCAAAACCATTCGGCGAAAAATGTTTCCACTTTGATATCTCTTCTTGGAGTGCTGTCCCGGGACACTCGGTGTTCATGACTTGCTTGTGGGAGATCAGTTTGTAGTCGGGGCTGATGAACCCTTGCTTTACTCCAGCAGAGATCAGGTCTTTAGTTGTAGCCAGTTGTTCTGGAGCCGGTAAGTTCACTGTGGAAGAGACGGAGATATTGATCGAATTTTACTTGATTAACAAAAATGACAGATCATAGATGGTACAAGTAGATCTATCAATTTTTTGTACAAAATTAAAAATTTTGGAACTGCTATCGGCGGTTATATCAAGGTTTTGACTATAGCTTTTTTTGTGAATTTCTCTTATTCAGATAACAAAGAATACATATATTATAATGATTGAATTGCCGGCAAGCGCAGCGTAGGAAGACCAGCCACAAGATGGGCAGATGACCTCATACAAGTGGCAGGAAGACGCTGGATGCAAGCCGCTTCCAATCGGTCTTTTTGGAAATCCATAGGGGAGGCCTATGTCCAGCAGTGGACTTTGTATGGCTGAGATGATGATGATGATGAATGATTGAATGAGCGCAATGCATTGCTACGTTAGTTTTTGAGCTATTGAAGTTCAAACTTCTGGATTGCATTAAACTATTAAGGATAAGCGTTAATAATGTCTTGTTTCTCAGTTGCTTATAAAAAATCCGAATTTAATGTAGGTACGTATTTAGAAACAGTAGCTTAGGTAGTGCGCTAGTACGTCAGTAAGTAATCAGTTAGGAGTTTGAATTTTAATTTTAGCTTACCTCTCCAGTCTCCTATGAGACAGATTCCGATGCTGTAGCCATTGGCTTTTCCAGTGTGGATGCCGAGGGTTGTCCATCCTCTTCCTTCATATGCACCTCCCTCGCTGCCTACGCAGAAACTGTACGACATAATAAATTGGTCAAGTACGTGTCATGGATAACATACTCAAATGGAGTTTTGTAGCTATTATACAACTATGCCCCGCGACTTCACTGTTCATCATCATCACAGTCATAAGAAGAAGCTGCTGGATATAGGCCTCTCCCCATGCATTTCCAAAAACACCTGATGGAAGCGGTTTGAATTCAGCTTCGTCATGCCACTTGTATGAAGTTGTCTGTTCGTCTTGTTGCTGGTCTTCCGTTTTGTTGCGTAGAATTGATGGCAGTTGAAGCTGAAAAGTTGTTTTGAGTGAACCTTCGCTGCGCTTGCCAATGCATGGTGCATTGGCCAATGGCAAGCGCAGCGAAGGTTCACTCAAAACAACTTTTCAGCTTCAACTGCCATCAATTCTACGAGCGCACTGCTTACTACAACTACTTACTTATTGCTTCAACTTACTAATCCACTGTGCTATGTCCATGCTGATTATTAACCTTAATGAATTAGTGACTATGCCCTTTATAGTTTTAGAATTGCCATACTGAATGTCACGCCAGTTTGAGTGAAATTAGCTATTTAACATGTCACATTTTATCGTCGTCAAAGTTAATTCTGTTACATTTACACCATCAAAGAGTAATTGAATGATTTTTTTCCAAAATTTTCCCCTTCGTCAAAAAATAAAATGTAAAAATGAGGGTCAATGAAGGAAGCTCCTATGTAAATAGGGCCACAATTCTGTGAGTACATTGATGTAAATTCTGGCTTGTGACGTGATGTACTCGTAGGTAGTTTAATAGTATCGTGAATCATGTTTTCATTGATGTTCGTGGTCTTTTGACACGTTATCGCTAGTTGTTTGTATTATGTAATCAGTTCGAGTTGTAGTAGATACGAAGTAGGTACTCGTATGCTTACATTGTTTACAAAATCATTTGTAGATACCTACATACGGCTAGTTATCGTATAAAGTTATGTAAATTGCCTATTTTTTATGTATTTGTATATATTATTATAAATTCAATAATATACTTACATAAATACATAAAAAATAATAAAATTCAATAATCTATTATTGAATTTTATTTATTTTAATTGATTTTATTAGTTTTGTAGGGTTCTCAAAAGGAAAAAACGGAACCCTTATAGGATCACTTTGTTGTCCGTCTGTCCGTCCGTCCGGGTGTCAAGACCTTTATCTCGGGAATGCGTAAAGGTATCGTGTTGAAATAAAAACTATATACGCAGATCCATAGTCTCTTACTGCAGAAAGAAAAATCAAATTTGACAGTTTTCGTAAAATAAAGTTACAGCCGAATATGTCGTAAAAAATGCTCATTTCGATACTCACAAAGGAATCAAATCCTATGGGGTACTTCCCGTTGACCTAAAACTATGAAATTTGGCAAGAAGCGTTGTGTTATAGTACACATATAGGAAAAAAACTGAAAACTGGATATTTTTAATTTAATCACAAAAAAATTGTCTTTATGCAAGGAATCAGGGTCCAAATTTTAAAGTTCTTTAACCGTATCATGTGGGGTATCATATGAAAGACCTTCATTAGCGTAAGTAAAAACAGTCTTTTAAATATTTTTGCGATGTATATTTTTCGGTTTATGAAACCCTTGGTGGGCGAGTCAGACTCGCACTTGTCCGTTTTTTTTTTTAATTTAATAAAAAAAACAATATGAACCTTTCTCTAGGAGCTTCGAAAGTATCAAAACATGAGTTCAGCGATTTATTTATACGCAGTGATTATACATATACGGCAATAAACTAAAACTTTGTATTTAACTTATTAAATTTATTAGTTTTTAACAATTAAAAATCATCATTTTGTGTTTGTATGTATAATAACAACTTTTAGTCCATTTTTACTATCACGAACATGCGATTTTTGTTATTATACATTCGTGAACATTAGTTCTTAAGGTTCTTAGATACTTTTCAAAGTTTTTGAGGTTATTTCTTTACTTTTTACATTTTTTGCTTTTTTATAGCTCATTTTTATAATGTGAAAATTGACTAGACATTTTTGCCATTCTTTAATAAGGTATTTACTTTCGTAATATTATATTCAAGCGATAACATTAAAATCTTTTTATTTTAAATATATTCTAGCAAATAGCTTTGTTTTTTACTTTGATTTAGTTGCCCAAGAAGGAGGGTTAAACTTTTTACTCACTTATATCCAATGTCTCCCCAATCCAAGCCCTTGTGGTAATTCTGCATGCTCTGCATGCTCTGGCTGCATTCTTTGGTGGTGTAGCAGGCGCCAGGTATGTATGTGTGATGAATTACCACGTACGGAACCGGTGTGTTCAGGGGCTTCGGATCAACTGCAGGGGCAGCGCCCCACTCCTCTCGGGCATAATACGGGAAGTCGTATGCACCTGAGGAAAGAAATAGAAATAAAGGAGTAGAAGAAGATCTTACTTATTTTACTCCTTTACTTAAAGTCCTTTACTTTGAGTATTAAATGTTAATAGTTATTTTATTGTCTGTTTTTTTGACCGAAATAAATGTCCAAACGTTGAAATTATGACGTTAGGACATTTATTTCTATCAATAAAACCGATCTAAAAGTAACTATTATTGCCTAATATCGAAAAACGTTACTTAACTTTAGGCAATGCTTAACATATTTTATGAACTTCTCACTGACACGTAATGACACTTGCGGAAAGAAGACAGAAAATTTAAGACGTTGGTTAAAGTAAAGTTTATTTATTTAGTTTAATAGTACACGAAACAGAATACAGTCCTTAAAATTTTTACAATGTAAAATTCATAATTTGGACCTAAACTATATTCATTAAATGTATACAAAACACGTTATAATTACAATTACAATAATAAGATTTTCAGTTTCAAAAGTAAAAGAAATAAAAAGAAAATTGGTAACATCATTTGAATAAATTAAATTAATTAAACTTCAGTACCATAATCATATGCATCAAACACATTTTTTTTAACAGCCCTGTTTATACAAACTGTCCCACTGCTGAGCACGGGCCATCTTCTCATTGTGAGAAGGGTAAGGCCATAGTCTACCACGCTGGCCAAGTGAGGGTTGGCAGACTTCACACATCTTTCAAGATCATAGGGCTATAGAAAGAAGTATTATTATTGTACACCCCTAATACGAAAGTATTTGCAAATCCATCGCGCTTTCTGGGCTTAATGTTTATGCTGATATTTCCAAGAAGAGATGGGCAGTCAATTTTTGAGTGTATAATTTTGTGTAAACAAACTAAAACTGAATTTAATCGTTGCGTTTTGAGAGTTTGTAACTAAAAATTAGACAATTTTTGTTTATATGATTTAAGCTTTCGTTTTAGGCCATGTCTATAACCTAAACACTTTGTACACGCTCGATACGTTTCGTGTGTATATCATAAAAGGGGGACCAATTAACATAATTATATTCTAGTATACTGCGTATCATTGTAGAATAAATAGATAGGAAGCTGTATGGGTTTTTGAAATCTTTAGTAATACGAGAAATGAACCCCAAAAGTTTGTTACTTTTATTTACAATAAGTCATAGTGATCACGAAATGTAAACTTCTCGTCAATGATAACTCCAAGATCTTTAATCACCGCCTTCCTCTCCAAACTATGGCCTTTGAGACGGTAATCATAAGTTGTTTTATTAATTTTTGTGGTAAGTGTTATAATAAAACATTTTTTTACGTTCAGAAAGATATTATTTTCTCGACACCATTTATCTAGAGTATCAACATCAGATTGAAGTGCCTCGTAGTACTTGACACTATTAACCTTAGTAAAAAGTTTGAGGTCGTCAGCGTATAATAAGCAAGAACTACTGAGTCTATCAACAAGATCATTTATGAAGGCGTTGAATAGCAATGGCCCTAGATGCGAACCTTGGGGAACTCCTGAGGTAACCAGGGCAGGTGAGGATAAAAAGCCTTTGATTGCTACAATTTGGCTGCGCCTAATATGTATATATAATAGGTATGACTCAACCCAACGTAGTAAGTTGCCATGGATTCCAAAATATGCTGCCAATTTTCGAATTAGGATTTTATGGCTCACTTTGTCGAACGCTAAGTTAAATGCTAAGTCAGTTAAGTAACAGACACACGCACCACAATATCCCCACACACACACTACACACCCCTCCACAGACACACACACATACACATTATTTATTAGTTGTATTATTATGCACTCCTAGCCTAAGCAAATTGACTGTCTGTACCATTGTATAATATACCGTATGTGCCACTGGAAGATCCTGCCTTTTGCAACACAGTTTCTTAACTAACGCAAAAGGCAGTGCCTCATTATAATATTTGTTCCTCATGATTGTGTTATAATAAATAATGTTTATGTTTTTTTTTTATGATTTTTTTATGTTTTTCGCTAAGGCCCAATGTTTTCATGAGAATAAAATATCTATGCATCTTTATCAAAATTTAATTCAATAATTATAATTATACCTATATATGTATAATTATTTATACAAACGGTGTCCTGTGCGAGCGAGTGCACAGGACACAGCGAACGGCGTCAACCTATTCTTGCCATCAAGTTTTCTAAGTAAACTTAAGTTTAGGCTCAAAGTGCGCAGCTATCTCTTTCGCGCATCACAACATTCTTAAACTTAGAAAATAAACAAAATCATCTGTTGTGATGCACGACTGTGAGCTTTGAGCCCAACCTTAAGATTTTTAATAACTCTAATAGGTAACTTATGCATTCCTAATTTAAGGTTGATATATTTTGATATGATATTGCTTCTGTTTTGTTCCTGACAACACATATATCTTCTTTTCTCATATCATAGTTTTTAATTTGTTGATCTATTGATACTATTTTTAATCTCATTTTGACCAATTAAGATTAATCATCTACAAAAAGTCCATGGGTGATCACATATGTCTCTCCTATGGATTTCCAAAAAGACCGGTTGGATCCGGCTTGCATCCAGAAGCGTGTTCTTGCCATTTTGTATGAAGTTGTCTGACCACTTGGCCGATCTTCCTTCATTGCACATGTACAATTTTAATTATCAATATTTAATTAATGTTTATGGTGAATGTGGATATCTTTTGATGTGTGTAAATTTTTTCTGAATATTGTAAATATACAAAATGTCGATTGACTTAAATAAACAAACAGAAAAATACAACACAAAAAACTCTCAATGTCAAAAGAACTAAGGTATCAGATTTTAGATGTTTGTTAACAGTATTAGATAATTTTTCTTTTATGTTGTAAATTTTAAGTTAAACATTGCTTGAATAAAATTGAAAAGAAAATTCAAGCAATACCTATTAAAATGCTCATTTTCACTAAAACAAAATAAAAATTATAGATAGGTACTCACTTTTTTTAGAAACCGGAGTACTGGCAGCACAACTTAATAATACACAAAAAGAAATAAACTTGCAAGAATTCATTTTAACTATCGGTCACGCCAAGATTAACTTTGCGAATAAATACAGCGCTATAGATAAATGATATTTTTTTTAACTTTATCTACCTACTACGTCGAGAATAAAAACAAGAAATAAACTTATCTCTCAGAATTATTCTAAAATTGGTATTATATACATTCAGTTGTTTTCACGAGCTAATAAGCAACTGAACGTAACAGTTTTGAAATTATATTTATATAGAAACATTAGTGTCGGTACTTTACCGGAGTAAGTCCGAGTTTTATTTTCTCGGAATTATTCGGGATTTTACCTTGTGAATCATGAATTTTACCAAAATTGTGTGCTTTCGCTCAGCTTTCGAAAAGCTGTATTTCACAGTATGAAAAAGTGACTGTCTGATTTACGCACAACATGCAACATGTGGTCCATCACTACTAGAGGTAATATAAAAACATAACCTTATAGGTACATAGATACTCGAAAACAACTCTCCCTTTCTTAGGTAGTCGGATAAAAATGTTTTAGGATATTTCATTTATGTTGCGGTAAAAAAATATTCTATTCAACTCGAAAAGTATGACACTTTCTACAAGTAATCAGACCTAAACATTATTAATAACATTGTCTAACAAGAAATATTACCGTTTATAAAGAAATAAACCAAAGAATATAATTATTAAGATGATGAAAACACAAGATGACAGCACTTCGAAATTAAATTTAATAACACTTGATAAGATACGTAATTCTATCTTGAAGAAGAATTGCGAAGATTGATGGATGTTCGAGTGAGACGGGTTACGGGTATCATTAGGCGACCGACATGCTTGTAATATCAAAGTTGCATCGTGATGATCTTATCTATTATTGTTTCTAGATTGACACAGTTTTGAACGATTCGATGCAGCACGTGCTCTGATATTAGGTCTAAATACAATTCCTTCAATTTCATCAAATTCTCGGGGGTTTTGTCTAAAATTCGTAAAATTACGTTATTAATGTATGTCGTTGCTATGTATTTCATAGTATATGTATTTCACAGTATATATAATGTAAATAATATATTGAATTGAATATTAGGACAATTTGACAGCATAGAGAACAGCTCTTCCTCTACAAGCAATTTATAATTGTTGTAAAAAGATATACTTTCCAAATGATTGAGGGGAGATTTTATTGTATTATCAAATTTCAAAGTTTCGTTGTTAAAAAAACATGCACCAACGTAAAGTTCTTTCAAGTTAGGGCACGTTTCATAAATATGTTTCAGTTTAATTCAACCATTTCAAGGTGTTTGAATCTGTTTCCAAAATTGGCCCTCTCGCTTGTAGTAATTCTTTAATTCGATCTGCATAAAACTTGCAATTACACAATGCTAAAACACGTAAGTATTTCAAATCATGAAGGGCGTTTATAGGTATAACCCCCCCAAGACGTTATTCCTTTATGGTTCATTATATTTACTATCTGTATGAGTGGACAGAACTTGATTATTAACTTGTGTTGTTCCAATGATCTTTTAGAATCGATTTCAATAAACTTCAACTTAAAACGTTTTTTCAGAATGTTCTGAAGCGATTTGTTCTATTACTCGTCCAATATCAACATCATCGTTTATGATATATTCGATATTTGCACAAAACATAAGTATTTTCTTGATTCCTCTCTCACTTACACACGTTTCACTCAAATCAATGCTTTTGATGCTATTTAATTTTATTATTATGTCCATGGCATCATCGTTTATACCTGTGGAATAAGATAGATCCAAAGTCTCTATCAATTTGAGTTCTCTACGATACACCTGATAGATCTCATGAGAGAAAGCTCAGGTGTTTGGTGAGTAATATTTCAATCGTTCTGTTTATTATTTTCTTTTGATTGTCTGTCACAGTGACGTCTTCTAACGGTAGTAGCATAATTAGTAGCCTATCTTGAACAAATTTGATCTCTCATGTGGTTCATAGAATTGAAGAACTGATGCCAGGTCGTATGCTTTTGACGCAAGCCTGTTCCCAAGGAATTTTATCTCTATATTATACAGTCTTTCAGGCTGCCTCGCAAAGTGCTTAATACTGAAATCACAAGATCATATGGTCATGTTATATTGTAAATAATATAATCTAAGTACTTCAATGATTGTAGGCCTAATACTGTGATGTTATGCGATTAAAATTGGGAATAGTAGGCTGCAAGTTAACTTAGATAAGTACAATTGATATCAATATCATAGGCAAGGCTATTATAGCATGCAGAATTGATGGTTGATAGCGTCGAAAAGTCGTGCGCAATCGGTATTTTTTTAAATCTATGGGACAGGCATTTGTCCAGAAGCTTCCTGTGGCTGACATGATTATAGTGGTAAGCTAGATCTATTCTTATTTAAATCGCATTGTAATGATGTATTGCAATATTTCATGAATTCTCAATAAAACCAATAAATGACATTAAGTTATAGTTTTTTATATTTCGTTTTAAGATATTTTTATGCAAGATAGGTCCTGTAGTGAAATGGGGAGAGTGGAATTAGATCGTGAAGTTCTTGCGAACATTCCCAGGATCCCAGCAGGATTCATTTCGAATCCTGTAGAAAATAGACAGACATGCTACTTTTTAGGACCAGCTGAGAAGTATACATACCCTTTCAAACAAATTAATAAAAATAACTAAATTCAAGAAAACAAACGAATGACAAACATTTTTTATTCCTTTTTTTGAATTTAGTGATTTTAAGGTTTTTATTTAATTCAGTGGTGCCTAGTGGTGCCTTCAGAATTGATCACAATACCTACCTAGTTTTTTTTATGACAAGCGCTTTTATTAACTACAACACAACAATATACAAACTCAACTAACTAAACTACTACACAAAAAGCACATCGATCACCCCAGACCGATAAAGGTCTAAAGATAATCCAAATGCTCAAACCCACTACCAGTTGGCAGCGTACCCAGCATGCTGGCCGCATTGCCACGTTGAAAGTTACCTACCTAGTTACCTACTACCACGTAAATTTCCCTCAACGATTGTTTATAAAACGTCTATTTCAAAAATTTACTAAGTATTTTCATTCATTCAATCGATAATGATGAATAAAAAAGATCTTACAATTTAATTAAGAAACATAATTTGTAGCTCTCACTTTAATGAATGTGTAACAGGATTTGTTATTATATTTTGTTTGTCAATAATGTTAGATTTACATGTTAGTATTAGTTTAATATTCAAGTCTAATGGTTTAAAATTTCCCTTTTAATTAACTTTATTTCCCACAATGTACTAACCTACTTTACCTTATCTAGCTAGGCATACATAATTTTAGGATGCGATACAGCTTATTAATATGTATTTGAATTGTGTACTTTCCCCTATTGCATTCTGTCGTGTATGTTATTGAATAAAGAATAAACAAACAATACTCATAATTTCATAATATGTACCTATCTAACATCGTACGATACGTTGATTCATCTATATTTAGAACAAATTGCGCTTCAAACCGTTGTCCTACACCCTAATCACTTAAATCGATATTGTGTCAAGTAAACGGTACCAACTATCACGTACACTGTGGTGGGGAAGAACCGTCGCTAGAATTACAAACAAATCACGACGACATAATAATAACATAATGTGCGTGTTTAGTAGCTTTTTTAGGGTTCCGTACCCAAAGGGTAAAACGGGACCCTATTGCTAAGACTTCGCTGTCTGTCACCAGGCTGTATCTCATGAACCGTGATAGTTAGACAGTTGAAATTTTCACAGATGATGTATTTCTGTTGCCGCTTTAACAACAAATTATAAAAAACAGAATAAAATAATATTTAATCATACAACAAACGTAATTTTTTTCTTGTTTGCTCGATATTGATAACGGTTACTGGTAGACGTTTAAAATATTCACAGGATAATGAGTTATATGTATTATTCACTTTAAAAATAAATAATTAAATTAAAATAAAATTAATATTTAAGGGGGGGCTGCCATACAACAAACGTGTTTTTTTTATAGATAATGGTATGGAACCCTTCTTGCGCGAGTCCCACTCGCGCTTGGCTGGTTTTATTCTTAAGTGCCGTAGGACAAGGAACCCATATATCCGACTATCAAAGAAGAAAGGTATTTTTCGAATGTGTATGACGTACTTAATATAAAAACATCTGTATCTACACATATAGTACGATTGTAACGTAATTTTACGATTTTATATATTACGTCATGCAGTCTCAAATTCTCAATGTCTTAACTGAATTTGATTATGTAGTTCGTTTACTTTTCAAGTTCTTCAGTCGGGTATTTTTCTGTTGTTGTAATGACTTAAAACTAACATGCTTAAAATGCCTAGGCTCTATTTACACATTTCGGACTTCATGGATGTACCTGACGTTCCTGACAAGTCCGGATTTAGGGCAGGACAGACGGGGTTACTGCCCCGGGGCCTCCACAAGAAAAGCCCCCCTACAATAGAGATAAAAATATCAAAATTTTGACGGGTTAGCAACTTTAGGTTTTTTTTACGTGCTAATAATAAATAAAAAAATAAATATTTGTGGACATTTCACACAACACCATCTAGCCCAAACTAAGCAAAGCTTGTGCTATAGAACTAGATGGCTGATAGAATACATACCTATATATATATATATATATATATATATATATATATATATATATATATATATATATATATTGTAAATATATACATATGATACTTCGAAACACCCAGACACAGAACAAAGATCCATGCTCATCACACAAGTGTTTGCCCCGGGTGGGAATCGAACCCACGACCTACAACTCGGCAAGCAGACATACTGCCAACTGAGCCACATGGCCAGTTAAATGAACAACTTTTCGGCGATCGGCGAAAGCTGGTTTTAAATTTTTATTCGGAAAATAATTAGAGACCTCCACTTTTTCGTTGCCCCTGGGCCTCCACACATCCAAATCCGGCCCTGGTTCCTGACATCGTAAGTGATCGGCTGCGCGCTCTCAGAAATAGTCATTATTCAAACGCATGACATGTGACACTGATATTGTGAAAAGGTTCATACACTAGTATAACTACAGAAAACTTAATAACTCGACATAAGCTGAAACAAAGCTAAGAAAACTATTGATCATACAAATCTTTTTCCAAGCTCCTAAGCCTATGAAAGATTGATCAAAACTAGATCAAAATCGGTTAATTCCTTTAGGAGATACGATGCTACAAAAATACACAGTTAAAAATGAAGACAGAAGCAGTTTTTTACCATCTGAAACGGGAATCCAGATCTTGATATGTGAATAACGCCTTAGTTTTCAACATTCATTGACTTTTCACTCCTTTTCAACCGACTTCCAAAAAGGACGAGGTTCTCAATTCGACTGTATTTTTTTTATGTTTGTTACCTTAGAACTTTCGACTAGGTGAACTGATTTTGATGTTTTTTTTTATTTGAAAGCTGGTGCTTCCCGTGTGGTCCCATTTCAATTTGGTCCAGTTCTGACAATGGCATCCATGAGAAGTCGGTTGGTTCAGTTTATTAAATTATAATTTTATTATGTTATTAAAGTCCTATGTCTTATATTGTACAATTTGTAGACTACAATATTAACTAACATCAGGCGAGTTTTTTGGTGTGTATAAATTAACAACACTTTTTTAAACCAAAATATATATATTTTCATTTTATTTGGTATTTCTAGCATAGTCAAATAAATAATATTCTAACCTAGCTCAATACAAGCGTACATTGTGACCAGTATAATTAATCTTACAATTAGAAATTTGTTGACATTGCATACCTTCCCCCGTATTCTGAACCCATTCGGTTTCGGAATCGATTCGATTTGTATATCTCCGTCTCTGGCATTCTCTATGGAAATGACAGAGGCGATATACAAATCGAATGGGTTCAGAATACGGGGGCTTGTCATTACATTATTTGGTAGGTACTATAATACTATATTTACATTATTTAATCGTAAGGCAAGGTAGGTAGGTCCACGGTGTTGCTTGCGCATAGCCACATTTTTTAAATATAAAATTACGAATGGGAAAACGGAAAATCTGTTCCGCAAAAATCTCAAAATAGAATGTTCCAAACATACTACAAAACACAGAAAAGAGAAGGCAACTACAAAACATATATTTTAACTCAAAAGTTTTTATTTCAATTCATTTGATGTTTTATTTCATTCAAGTCTTTATTTCAAAAGTTTTCAGTCGGAATATGGATTCTAAGTAGTATTTTTTATTTTCCATATTTGCAGTATGAGAATTTGTTTATCCTCTTGCTTTTCCATACTGATTTATTGATTATTTCCATGATTTATTGTAAATCTAATATATTCAGAGATTTATAATTTTAATAAAATGTTAGTATGCGCAATCAAGACAGAAGATTTAGATACTTCTAACTGCGCTTTATCTGTCTCCCGCATCACATTTTTAATTATAGGTGTAGTTACAATATCATTGAGTAATATTATAACAAGTACTAATAAATTAAAAAAAAAACCTCAACAACCCGCGACAAAAAAAAAACAGCTGAACGGATTTTGATGAAACATGACAAAGAACACTATCGATAAAATTCTCTTTCAAAGAAAAAATGGTACTTAGGTCAAAATTGGTCCATCCGTCCATTGATCGTTAAAAACAACTGATTTTACTAGAATTATTCTAATGAATGCACATTTATAATCTTTTACAGCGATCTTACGCATATTTTCTTACAAATAACGTACACTCAACAGCGTATTGCGTAACGAAATCGTAAGTTAGACTGCAAAAACTGCTTTTCTGCAGTCGGGTATTTTGTTTTTATTTTAATATACATACATACGGCCTTACCGAAAAACATTAGTTAACTTTAAGCATTGCTTAACATATTTTGGCAACTTCTCGCTCACACGTAATGACACTTGCGGAAAGAAGACAGGAAATTTAAGACGATGGTTAAAGTTAAGTAACGTTTTTCGGTAAGGCCTTTAGTATACATAATATGGACTCAAAAATTTTATGTATCTTTAAAAATGTTATTTGCGAGAGAGATAGTCGCGCACCTTTTTGGTAGCTTCGACAGACTTTTTCATATAATTACGTATTTGAATAGTATTCAAGGAGTAGCGGAGAACCTCTCCCAGTTGCGTATCTCCGCGAAGAGCGCGTTCCCGGGACACTCCGTGGCTGCGAGCTGCCTGTGTCCCACCAGCCGGTAGTCCGCCCTGATGAAGCCACGTTGAACGCCTGACGCTATCAGCCGCCGGGCTGTCTGCAGGGCAGCAGCCGAGGGCAGCTGGGCTGGTTAAGGGATTTTGAGAATTAGTTACAACTAAAATATAATTATAGAATAAAAACTGAAGTAACAGACTTCAAAATACGCAATTTTTACTTGGACGATACATTTTTTCCAGTTATTTTGTTTTAAAAACCAAAGCAATGAACCGATTTTGATAAAATTTATATGGGAGCACCTTTGAAGTATTATTACCTACCAAACAAAACAGAATCATCAAAATGGCTGAACAAACATACAAAATAACTTACAGTCGAATTGAGAACCTCCTCTTTTTTGGAAGTCTGTTAAAAATACACACTCCAGCAGTGTTATGTAAGTATGTATACTGCGTCTACGTCTATTGGGTCAAGTGCTCAAGTTATACTAATACTTACAAACAAAGTTGCCAATGATGACGATGCCTATACTCCGAGAGTTGAAGTTGACCGCGTGAGCTCCCACAGCGTTCCAGCCTCTGCCTTCGTAAACTGAACCTTCGCCGCCCACCGCAAAACTGTAAGCAAATGAAAAACGCATCGAAATCCTTGAGTAAGAAAAGAAACATCGTGAATCACCTGATTATATCGATACATATTACTATATAGATATCATGAAGCATGGATATCTACGCCATTTATGCTTCATTTACATTTGACTAATGTGATTGCTTCACGCTCTGTTATAAAAAGCAAAGAGAATTAATTACTTATTACTGAATTACTACAGCAAAATGACACGCCCATAAACTAAGCAGATTTGTCCAGAAGGGTTGGCATGCAAAACGTTCACTTCTTCTACCGTTGTTGTTTTGCTCTTGCATCCTACCGCTCTCTAGAAAAGTGATTTCTTGTGTGAAGTCAAAAGAAAGCAGCGCATGCGATTGCGACATTTTGATATTGAAGGTATATAGAATAAGACATAGTTATATCTTATTATATATATCTTCTTCTTATGTTATGTAAACACGTTAGCGCTGCCGAATTCCGGCGTTGTTGCCTTAAGAGTTTCTCGGGTAAATGACTGCACTAGTACCAGCAGTAGCAGCTGAATATAAAAGCTAAAATTACAGACAACATATTAATAAGCAGTGTTCATCATGGAATAGTACGTAGCAGAAGATTTGCTGATGACATAGTCATAATATATCAGATCCACAGTCATATAGAAGTAGTCATATGTCAGATGCAAACAATATAGCTAAGATCGAACTGATCGATCTTTTGTTTGGTGTCACCAAATTGAAAACCAATAAAATGCCAATAAACAACTCACTTGTATCCAATATCCGCCCAGCCGTTGACATTCTGATGCGTGTTCTGCATGGCCTTCATGTCTCTCATGCAGTTGGCTCGGGTCGTGCACACTCCGGGCACGACGGAGTGGTGGATCACCACGTGGGTTACAGGGCTGTTGAGACGGGTGACGGACCGTGGTGGGTTAGCACCCCACTCTGCTCTCGTTACTAAGGAGAAAGAGTTATCTGGAATAAAAAAAAAATTGCAACATCATCTTAGAAGTTGAGAAAACTATTTGTCGTTTATGCGTTTTTGATGGCATGTTGAAAATTCATTAAGGCATGCAATCAGATTTTTTTCATAAAAAGGTGCAGCAAAAAGGCAGATGGCTCGCCTGATGGTAAGCGATAACCGTCGCCTATGGATAACTGTAACATCAGTGACATTACTGTTGCTTGGCTAGCCCGGAAATCCGGAATGGTTGGTACATTTTCTTATGAGGTAGGCAGAACATCAAAACCTACGAATATCTAAATGGTATTAGTAGGTAACAACTACAGTATATACCAATTACGTTATGATATCGTTGGTGTAAACCAATTGCAATGTATTATATTATATACTTTAAATGCATATTATAATCACAGTAACAGAGTGTAAGCATTCAGCCCAAACGCCAATTTTAAATCGACAGTTATGCTATTAGTGTTTGTTACCACTACCAGAGAGTCAGTCAGGGTCCTGATACAAATAAGAATATAAACAAAAAATTGTCACATCATCGCTTTTTTGCTAACACTTGTGATGTCAACCACTTGAAAGCATTCACGATTAAACTTCTGCGGGGAAAACCTGTTTTTATACAGAATAAGAAGCGTTAAAGAAGATCAGATCAAGTTCCAGACCAGACGTTTTCCGGTTTATAGGGTAAAGTACAAACTTTGTTAGTTTTTATATATACCTTCAGATTCCGTATCAGTATTGCCACAGGTATCGCACGAAAAGTGTTCCCAGGTCTTTATCTCTCGAAACAGCGCGTCCCCGGGACACTCGGTGTTGCCGACCTCTCTGTGTCCAACCAGCTTATAGTCTGCTCTGATGATGCCACGTCGAATACCTTCAGTTATTAGCTGCTTGGTTGCTTGTAGCGCGACGGGAGGAGGGAGGGATGCTGGTGGGTATATTGATTTTATAAAAATTAAATATAAAAGTTAATTTACCTACTTTGCTGATACAGTTATCAACAATATTTCTTGACTTGGGGTTTCCAAAGTTGCCCTTTTATTTTACCCAACGCACCTTTCTATCTACCCGTCAGACGGGTACCCAAAGAGACTCTCTTATCTTAGTAAATTCCTGTTGAATATGAATTACCATATTCTTCTAGATCTCTTTCCTGTTCACCTAGGTATATGAACGTATTTTTCTGTAGTTCTTAAGTTCTTTAACATGTCTATACATGATAAGATGTTTAGATAAGTAAAACAAGCAAGTTTTGATTCACCTTTTGAATTCGCCTGGTATTAAGCGTTACTCATATGCACATAAGAACTTAATACTGCCATTGGAACTTCAACACTTCAAGGATTAACTGGTGGAATATAATTCATTAAGTTTGTGGTTCTTTCTACAAATGCAATATAATGATCCTCCCATCATTTAATGTCCGGTAAGGCAGGAGACAGGACAAATAAAATCTGTACCATTCAGAAAACAGAATTGTAATCTTGAAATTGGAAGACACCGTGGTATTAACTTTTAAGAAATGATTATTATGTATCTGTGAAATCAAGGATCTTTTGTTTTAATGAGATAAGTATCCAGTACAGGTAGATACTTACTACGGAAGTCACCAATAATTGCAATGCCGATGCTGACTGAATTGGTCCCTGCTGCGTGCGCGCCGACGCCGTACCAACCTCGGCCTTCGTATATCGAACCTTCGCCGCCTACTGCAAAACTGTCGGAAAAATACAATTTATGTAAGAATAATGTAATATAGGACTCCCCTTACGTTTTTATCTTACGATTTTTTGGACGTTCCTTGTCCTATACATGCTATGTACATATGTACGCATTGTAAAATGTAAGAATGCTGCTCCTACACAAAATATGAACGCAAATACCCTGAAAGATTGTTATCTGTTAAGTTTTATAACTATCTTGGACAAATCTACCAGCAATCAACTGCAGTATTGGTCCTGTCTTAGTACCAACTTCCATAAACATTGAACAAATGAAAGTGATTTTTGTTGATCATATGAAAGTTGAACTTCGTGAGACTTTCGTTCGCTTCGCTCAATCAGTCAATAATAATAAGACAAAGAAAAATTAATACACCGCTCTATAAAAAAAAATATAAGTTGAACTTGTGGTAAAGTATTAACATAGCCATTAAATTACAACCAGCTGATTGTTGATTGGCATTAGGTGAATGATTGTAAATTATCTTACTTGTATCCAATATCGAACCAGCCATTATCGTTCTGGTGGTAGTTTTGCATGGCCCTCATGGCCTGGATACAGGCGCCCTGAGTCATACAGATGCCGGGTATGTATGTGTGGTGGATGACCACGTATTCGACCGGGGTGTTGAGGGGGGCTACAGCGCCTGTCGGGGAGTTGGCGCCCCATGCAGCTCGGGACACGAACGGGGGGTGGGTGGTGACTGAAAGATAGATGAAGATGAAGAACTATGTACATTAGACGGGATCTCTCTGAGAGATCGAATCACAAATGAAGAGATTCGTAGCGTCCTAAAGTCACCGACGTAGCACAGTGAATTAGGAAGTTGAAGTGTGTGAAAAGTACTCGTGTGGATACCATGCACCGGCAGGAGCATCGTAAGAAGATCAAGGACAAGATGGACAGAAGACTTCATACAAGTCACATGAAGACGCTTCATGCAAGCCGCTTCTAAGCGATCTCTTTGAAAATCCATATTGGAGGCCTAAATCTATCACTTCTTGTGCATAAGATGATGATGAAGACTGGAAGATTTGTAGTAGTAGGATCCTTTTGCAACATCCCCCTGTTAAAATATCGCACTACTTTGCTTCAGTACTTTGTTTTATTGAGTTGCCAAAGTAGTGTGTAAACATTATTTTTACGCAATATAGTTCTATGATTGACTACCAATTCGCCTGTTGTTAAGCGACGTTGTGGTCAAGTCAGTTGTGGTCGAGTATTGTGTCCAATTTGAAGATAAATGTTCCTAATCTCTTTAGCTATTATTTTTCAAGATTCCAGGTTTGGTCCTGTAATATGAGTACAATGATTCTTGGATTTTGTATACATTAGCCGACAAATAAATATAACTTACCGTTCAGCTGCGTTCTTGGGTGGTTGGGATGTGCGAAAGAAATCGCAGCGAATAACATCACACCAACCATTTTCTGAAAATATAATTAAGCATTAAAACCGTGTGATTGGATAAATAGAGATAAGTACAGTAATATGTAAATGTGTTTATTTTGTTTACACAGCTATTGACGTAAAGTGATTTTGTATCAATATCATCAGCAAAACCTTCTAAATCAGGATGCTTTCAATTTGAATAGAAATTTAAGCCACCCAGCCCGATAACAGAACATAACAATCCGATTTTCAGTTTTACTTCCCGCCTCTGTCTTGTAATATAATTTTTTCTTTAAGATATAACGTATCTTGTCACAGTTAATGTCGATGAAATTTGACGGAATATTCTATTACTAAACTATCACGATTATTTACTAGATTTAAATTATATTTGGTACTATTTGCAAGATATTAAATAAATAAAAAGTTTCTGAAATACATACATCTTTACTCGTACACCATAACTGACAACTTTAGTTTGTAGTAGTAATATATCTTTGCACCATAAATTAATAAATAAATATTTGTGGACATTTCACACAACACCGTCTAGCCCAAACTAAGCAAAGCTTGTACTATGGAACTAAATTCTAATTCTAATTCAAATCATTTATTGCGTCATATGTAGGTCTTATAATAACACATGTTTATTTAGGGAATACATATGGCCCTATAAGGGCATGGCAACACTTGAGTCGGAACGTTCTATTTTAATTTTCATTTCGTCAAAGTTATCCTAAAAAAAAATCGTCAAGATTATAATAACTGTTAACTTCTAGGAGATCTTTCAAATTCAAAATAAAGCTTTCATCTGTGTCTATATATTTTAAGCAATTCGGTAGCTTGTTATATATTTTTACTGCCATAGAATTAGAGCTAGAACTATGCATTGCTAGATTTGACCTTGGTATTACTAATTTACGTTTATGTTGGGGTCTAATTTTACGCGGCCCGTCTGCTACTTTTTAAAATAAATCTGGATATTTTCTAACGAATTTACATAATTCCAATATATAAGTAGATGTCACGGTTAAAATTTTGAACTAGATGGCTGATAGAATACATATATACTTTTTTTTTGTAAATATATACATATGATACATAGAAACACCCAGACACAGAACAAACATCCATGCTCTTCACACAAAACGTTTGCCCTGGGTGGGGATCGAACCCACGACCTTTCAGTTCAGCAGGTAGACGTAATCACACTACCAACTGAGCCACAAGGCCAATAAATATTAACCGCGGCGTTATTTCGGCGCAATTGCTTGTACCATGTTCGCTGTCAGAGTGCCAGTTGTAATAACATGATGGAAAAGTTACTCGAACTCCATATAGTCCCGATAAAACACACTCGCAGTACCCGAGCCCGCTAAAGGCTTAAAGACAATCCAATAACTCAAACCCACTATTAGTTAGCAGCGTACCCAGCATGCTACCAGCATTGCCACGTTGAATGGAATTTCAATCAATAGATTCTATGCAAATAAGGCCACAAATTCTGTACTTAGATTTTATATTATTAAAAAGAAAACATTAATATGAAGACTAGCATTCTGACGCAGTTCCCTATACTACCCGGTAGTACTAATACACAATGTTACACTCCAACGATCACATATCGCTTAAAAACACTGATTGTAATTAAAACCGCAAAAAATACTGTCGCAATTTACCGTTTAATTTTATTAAAGAAAATCACGATTTAAAAAATACAGCCTTGACACTTCGATGAGAAAGACGAATCTAACAACTCACATTTTAAAACCTGTTATGGATATAGAAAACAACCCATATTTCGGTAGTGATAAGGCTCGTTCCCACATGATCCATCATAGATGATTCGTGATGTGAAACGTATGAAAAATCAGGAATCGAAAAATTGCGATTCGTCATTTTTCATGCATACTTTTCACATGTCGCACGAATCATCAATGAGGGATTATTTGTGTGGACGAGCTAAAATTATTTTTTTATCAAATCCGCCAGGCTAAGAGTCACACATTTATCGATCATGCTACTCCCAAGCAAGTGTGCAAATATGATTTGGTGAGATGAAAAAAAACGAATGGATAAATGACAATTCGTAATTTTTTTATTTATTTCACATCATGATTTACCAAAGCCGGATCATGTGTGAACGAGTTCTTATTTTTAGCAAAGTCAGTCTGGAGAAGTACCACACCACCACCAAGAGTGCCAGTTTCCAGGCGTTATCAAATAAATAAATAAATATTGATGTATACTTCACACAACGCCATCTAGTCCAAACTAAGCCCAAGCTTGTACTATGGGAACTAAACAACGGATAGAATGCATATATACCTTTTTTGTAAATATATATGTACTTATGATACATAGAAACACTAAGACACAGAACAAAGATCCATAATCATCACACAAATGTTTGCCTTGGGTGGGGAATAAGCCCACGACCTTAGTAGGCAGACATACTACCAACTGAGCTGCAAGGCCAGTCAGGGTAGACGCAGTTCTGCAGACCTGCCGGCTCGACTGGTCGATTCGGTGGTCAACTGAGCCCGCAGCCCACTGAGCCCGTGGGATCAGTGGGCCGTACCACAAGCGTTAAAATTGTCTTATTTCAATATTACCTACTGTGCCTTTTGTCTCGTTCTTTCTACACTTGAGAGAGCAAGACAAAGGTCAAAGTAATATTGAAACAAGATTGCTTTTAAGATTGTGGTAACCCTCCAGGACATTTAAGTACTTTGTCGTATGCTAGAAAGAATTATCTATACGATTGAATGCGATGCAATCTATTAGTATATAAGAGTAGGTATTTACCGCCTGTGGAGAGTAACTGTGTTTTGTTGCGTCGTAGCAAGAGTCGCTATTTAACTAAATGAGTTCATGGAGTAAGTATTCTGTAGCATTACTCAGTTACCGTTTGAAAATAAATGTTTTCATAGAGAACAAATTAAAACGTAACCTTTCTTTTAGACAGTCGGTACTTTAGTGGACCTAAAAGGCATCCGGTGCAACTTTTTATCAAAAAACAAATCTCGATGATCACTCAACGTCAAGATGATTAACATACGATTTCTTTTAGATACTTATCATTTACATTGATAAGTAATTTCTCGATGACGTATAGTTTAATTTACATAATTATCATTGAATTATCAAACTACGAGTGTTCATTAGAAATATAGTAAAAAAACCGTCTGATAGAAAGTGCCCGAACATGAAATTGATGCCGATTAAAAAGTAATGGGCCAAATTTATTGTTTTTGTTATGGGACCACCTCTGAAGTGTGTTTTTTCTTATAAAAATAATCACGGAAACCGAAACGGAATAAATAAACGGTATAATAAACGGAATAAATAAAGGTAGGTACTCGCAAAACAAATACAATCGAATTGAGGACTTAACAGAAGGATTGTATAAGTTAGTTAATAAAGTAATAATTAAACCATTAATAAAGAAAGTTTTTGAACCGATGAGTAGTTAAAGAATTAATTAAGAAAACCAACAAGTTTTTTTTTTTAATGTTGAAATAGGTTCGCGCTTGACCGCCAACTCGCCTGATGTTAAGCGACGTTGCGGTCTACGATGGAGCGCGCTTACCTAGACGAAACCAATTTAGTTTCTCTATTTTGTTATGATACTTATTAAAAAAAATACATGTAGAAAAGCATGAGCGAGACAGCGAGCTTTATCACGGGGAAGATTGAATTAATAAGTACCTACAGTAATTGAAAAAGTAAAATTAATTTAAAATTTTAAAAATATTAATATTTTAAAATAAAATTTAAGTCAAAGTTAAAGTTTAGTTTAAATTTAATTTAAAATTTTCAAATTATTTATATTATCTATAAAACTACAAAATAGATAAACACTGTTTAATAAACTATGATGAAACTATGATGATAAAAAACAAATCTATTATTAAATTAATAAATTGACAGATGACCTCATACAAGTGGCAGGAAGACGCTAGACGCAAGCTGCTTCTGAACGGTCTTTTTGGAAATCCATGGAAGGAGGCCTATATCCAGCAGTGGACTTTTTATGGCAGAGCTGATGATGATACAAAATTTGGATAATTTTACTTCAAAAACTGAAAAACCTTTATGGAACAGTAGGCACTTGATTGATTTTCTATATATTTAGGGCTAGATAAAAAATACTGAATCGTAATTGGCAATTTTTAATGGGATTTCTATAAAGTCCCATAAAAATTTCATAAATTTCGATAAACTTCCCTTTTCCAATAAAAAAAACCATAAGGCTGTTCATATGATAACAAAATATAACAAAATAAAAAAATCCTCACCATTAGCACTCGGAACATATTGAAAAATAAATTACAAAAAAAAGAAATAACACTAGCAGATCCCTTTCTGCTTTGGTAGTTTGCCATATAATGCAATACATGTAGATATACGTCTCATATAAATACGTAATCACGTATGTTGACTTGATAATAGGTACTTTCCGTGATTATTTGGTTGTGATTCATCATGCTTACTATTTATAATATTATTTATTAGTTTATATAAAAAATACAATTTTACCTTATCACTAACATAATCGAATTAGCATTAGTTTTATTCAGTAACTATTCTGTAAGCACAAGGGCAAGCTAGACTTCAGATGAGCGAAAGCTCATCTCTTTTAACGACGCAAAGTTGGCTCGCCCCCTTTTTCAACCGACTTCAAAAAGGAGGAGGTTCTCAATTCGACTGTAATTTTTTTTGTTTTTTTTCAGAACTTTCGACTGGATGAACCAATTTTGATGATTATTTTTTTAATTGAAAGCTGGTGTTTCCCGTGTGGTACCATTTCAATTTGGTCCAATTAGTGACAATGGCATCCATGAGAAGTCGGTTGCTTCAGTTTTTTAAACAAATTTATAACTTCTTGCCAAGAAATACGTTTTTTTTCCAATATTGAATTTTTCCATACAACATTAGAAAACTGTTTAATTGTCTCTAAATATTATTCGACTTTGTTTTTTTTTTTTTCAATGGGCGAATCAAATTTTCATTTTATTTTTCAAATTTTAAATGCCTTTATTAACTACAACAAAATAATACACATACTTTTTTTTCAACCGACTTAAAAAAAGGAGGAGTTTCTCAATTCGACTGTATTTTTTTAAAATGTTTATTACCTCATAACTTTCGACTGTGTGAACCAATTTTGATGATTTTTTTTATTTGAAAGCTGGTGCTTCCCGTGTGGTCCCATTTCAATTTGGTCCAGTTCTGACAATGGCATCCATGAGAAGTCGATTGCTTCAGCTTTTTAAACTATAACTATTTTATACAAGATAGATCTACGATTGACCACCAACTCGCCTGATGTTAAGCGATAGTGTGGTCGAGGATGGAGCTAGAAGATATCTATTCAATCTAGTCTTGAAAATTCCAAGATTGCAGGTTGGTTGTTGATTTATTTTAATAAATAAAAGTTTGTTAATTTAATTTAGTAATAAGTGTTATTAATTGGTAAAGATATACAAAGATGTAGCAAAAATGTAATACTCATGGGAATAACCTGTCCTAATGTACATAAAAAAGTGTAATAGACTTTTAATTATATTCCTCGCTGTAATATGGGCAATTTGATATGAATCTACGCTAAGCTGAGATAACTAATAAATAATAATTGATAGCTTCATAATACTGGTTTAGTGTTTTGTTGATATTTTTACATTATTTATAAAAAAGCCTCTTGTAACGATATTCTAGAAATTTTCCCCAATTTTTTTCTTCATTTAAGTATATTGTTATCATATAAATCGATGAACGCACGACGTTTCACACACTATAATCACACTAACATTTTAAATGTGAAAATTTGTGCGTGTGTGTGTACGTTTACCCCACTTTCACGCTCAAACAGCTGAACCGTTTCACACAAAATTTGATATCGATTAACTTATACCTTGGAATAACACACAGGCTTTTTCTATTCCCGAAAAAAAGGAAGGTTCCTGCAGTATGTGAAACAGCGGGGTGAATGGCCATCTTTGCAACTCAAGGTCACCTACAAACTTATCTTTAATATGATTGATTAAGCTGAGAATCTTACTTATAAACGCTGAGTAAGCGCATTTTAGTTAAACAGTGTTTTGTTCCATTTTCGCTCGTGACAATTCTCGTCTGATAGAAAGTGAAAGTGAATACTCTTCGTAATAAATAGTTATGTAACTCTTTATTAAAAGTACAAAAGGAAATAAAATAATACTAGTGTGACAACGGGCGGCCTTACTCCTAAAAGAGATATTTTCCAGGCAACCATGAAATGTTAGTTGGTTTTTACCCCTTTACCCTAGAACAAGGGATCAATGTAAAATAAGAAATGTCTGATTATAATCACCTAATTGCAAAGCCTGATGTAAAGGTTTACTTTTGCCCATATCAGTCCAATGCCATCAGAACTGTGGTCTTCAACAGTTCGAAACTATAAGTTATGTGTGGTAGTGGACTATGCTCGCCATTCGATATCAGATGTTAAATCTCGTCATGCTTAGGAATTTTGCTGGAAATATTGCATTTATCTCTTGAATTCTACTGCTTGGAAAATACGTGATACTTACTCAGAAGGACTCTGCAAATGAGTACATATTTACTATACATAGCTTTTATCAAAAAGGGCAAGTGCCTTTATTAACTACAACGAAACTATAAACAATGTGTAGTTTGTTTAATTTTTTTAATCAACTAAAATACTTACTACACAATGATTATTGTTGAAAAACCAACTTCAAAATACGTAATTTGATGACAAAATTATTTTGTTATAAAAACCAAAGTCAAACCAAACCAAATATTTACAAATAAATAATTCAAAATTGGCGAAGTGATCGTTGAACAAACATACAAAAAAACATATACTAATTCGAACTGAGAACCTTCTCCTGTTTGGAAGTCGGTTAAAAAGCAAATTGATTATTCTAGACCGATAAAGGTCTAAACACAATCCAATTGTACAGACTCACTACCAGTTGGCAGCGTACCCAGCATGCTGTCAACATTGTCACGCCAAAAGTTTCTAATTTCTAACAACTCATAATTTTACTATGACGCAATATTTAGTTCGAATTCCGATGTTTCAAATTGTTTGATCATCATCATCTCAGCCACAAGAAGGCTGAGCTGAGGCTTGGTGGCTGAGATGATGATGATGATGATATTGTTTGATTCTCCAAAAACTGGTATGTAATGTGTATGAGCGACTTTTCCTGGAATATTCCTTACATGATAATTTGAAGAAGGGCTAAAGAGGAAATAATTATTCAGGGGAGTCCCAGCAACCCGGAATATATACCTACGATGGAACGCTCTACTTACTAAAGTTAGGGCTTAGTACCTACAAAATTTTCAAAATATTATCTTTAAGGCTGCGCTCAAAGCACGCAGCTATCTCGCTCGCACATCACAAAAATTTTAACCAATTCCCAAAAAGGAGGTTTTCAATTCAACTGTAAGTTTTTTTATGTTTATTCAGCGATTTCAGTCCAAAAATTTATCTTTTCTCAAATTTTAGACCCGTGTTTTATTTCTGTGAAATAAAAAACGTTTTCAATATCTCTCTGCTATAACTGTATCCTGTATATTTTTTTTGTTTGTTTTTTGTGCTGTATACCTGTGTATAAACATAGCAAATACCTACATATTCACACACAGAAACCAATAATACAAAATAATACATAAATTAATAATTTAATTAATACGAAAATTAATAATCTAACAGTAAAATTAATAACTAATTACACAATAATAAATTAATAAATTTTCATTCTGACAGTCTTTCATATTGATCAATAGTATTCAAGGAGTAGCGGAGAACCTCTCCCAGTTGCGTATCTCTACGAAGAGCGCGTTGCCGGGACACTTCGTGGCTGCGAGCTGCCTGTGTCCCACCAGCCGGTAGTCCGCCCTGATGAAGTCACCTTGAACGCCTGATGCTATCAGGCGTTCAGCCAGGCATCTGTCCGCAAAGACTGCAAAGAAAAGCAAAAACTTTGATTGACCAATTTGACCATTGAATGACTGACACACTTGTATCCCTTGTATCCAATATCCGCCCAGCCGTTGACATTCTGGTGCGTGTTCTGCATGGCCCTCATATCTCTCATGCAGTTGGCTCGGGTCGTGTACACTCCGGGCACGACGGAGAGGTGGATCACCACGTGGGTTCCCCTGTAACCCACGTGGTGATCCACCTCTCCGTTGAGACGGGTGACGGAGCGTGATGGGTTAGCACCCCTCTCTGTCTCGTTACTAAGGTGATAGTGTTCACTGGAAGAAGAAGTATAATAATAATAAGTTAAGTGCCTCTTTCATTATCTTTGAGTAAAGTGAGAAGTAGCTACGTGCCGAGTAATGTTACTCAGCGAGTAATAGTCCCGATTAACTTTTGTCAGGTTTACAAACGAAAACCTAGCTCCGAGTAATAACTCAGGGGTTATCCGAATGAAAGAACGAAAACATTCATTGTTCGTTCAAATTCCTTTGTTACAACTGTTTAGTTAGTCAAATACACGTAGCGCCATAATCGCATACTTTACATGGTACTTAATATGAAAATATTAACTGACAACTGAGGTACGAAATATGATAATTTTATGAGGTTAGTATCAAGTTCTATAATTCAAACTATTAAATTTTTGATGTTATTTGTTCTTTATGTTTGTTAGAAATAAACAGAATAGAATGAAAACCCAATTTTTTTGAGATGTGTTTGGTTTTGGCTCTCGGTACACTCTTAATACTACGATTTTATATATCAATTCATGTTTATCTTTTAGTAGGTAAGATATCGTAGTTTACCTGGAAATAGAGTCCTTTTTCCACATTTAAACAAAAGGTCATAAAATAATAAAATCCAGCCAGGGACATCTACAATAGAGGTTGTACGAATGGCACATCTGTTTATGACTGACAATGGCCTTCGATACTCGGCAGATGAAGTCACACGTAAGTTACGGGCTAGTTTATGAGATGGTTATGGCTACTCAGACATTATGAAATTAGAATCTACAATTACTTGGCGGTACAAGTGGCAAGTAACCAACTTTGATCTTTACTCGGGGGTGATGAAAGAAGCCCTAAGTATAATAGTTTAAAAAACTAAAACAACCGACTTCAAAATGTGCCTTTTTGCTTTAAAAAGCAAACTACTGAATTTGATGAAATGTCTATGGGATTAATCTAAAAGTAGGTATATCCTTTGAAACATTTTTTATTATCGTTGGTTATAATGGTCGGTCACCGCCATATATGTGAGATATCGAAACAATTTATTTTACATAGAAAATTTGCTTTAATCTTTAGTATAAAGCGTATTATGCTTTATACTAGACTAAGACAGATGTATATCTGTCTTAGTCTTTAGTAGAATAATTTCTTTGTTTTACAATTCTACCTTTACTTATCACGTCGCCCCTTAAATTGCCTGTCTAACCGAAGTAACCGAAGGACCCCTTGGACCCCTTTGGATACATCCTTGCTTTGGCAGCTTACGCTCATTCTTGATGCTTCACTACTCCGCAACATGAACTACTATTCGAACACAATAACTACTGAATTGAAACTAAAAAAAAAACTCACATGTCTGTGCTCTAGGATGACTAGGATGCTCTTGAAACGAAGAGATTTCCTGGATTTCTTCTTCTACGGGATGCGCGTAAGATATCGCAGCGAAAATGGTCGCAATTTTCTGAAAATAATTGTATTTCAATTAAAACTGTTTAATTTTGGTTTTCTTTTTAGGGTTCCGTACCTCAAAAGGAAATAATCGGCCAAGTGCGAGTCGGACTCGCGCACGAAGGGTTCCGTACTATCATCTATAATACTACAAAGTTTAGTTCTGTTTATAAAATAACGAGAAATCAACGAAATTCCAAGTAGTAAATTGCAAACTTATAGGTAGGTTTTCGATACACATCCGGGCAGCATGACGACCCTCGCGCGAATACGCGCGGCTATGGCTCGCTCCGTGATGTTACCTCCCCTGCTACCCACGCGGCCGTTGCTTAGCAACCGCGGCGCAGCACTCGCACCGCGTTTAGATGCACGGATTATTTTCATTTTGTGAGTTTTTATGTATTAGATTAGGTATTTATTTTTATGGTTAATATATTTCTAAATATTTACTTACAAATATTCAAGTTTCTACCTGTTAATTAAGATCGAGTAAAAATTGCTTAAAAATTACGTTTGTTGTATGGGAGCCCCCCTTTAATGTTTACTTTATTGTTATTTAATTATTTATTTTGAAAGGTAATATACAAGTAAATATTCTGTGAAAATTTGAAGCGTCTACCTGTTACCGTTTTAAATATTGAGCAAAAAAATACGAAAAAAACACGTTTATTGTATGGGGACCCCCCTTAATATTTTTTTTTTTTAAAGTTTTAGTATTTGTTGTTATAGCGGCTACGGAAATACATCATTTGTGAAAATTTCAGCTTTCTAGCTATCACGGTTTATGAGATACAGCCTGGAGACAGACAGACAGACAGACAGACATACAGACAGACAGACAGACAGACAGACAGACAGACAGCGAAGTCTTAGTAATAGGGTCCCGTTTTTACCCTTTGGGTACGGAACCCTAAAAACTGAACCTTTATAGGATCACTTTGTTGTCCGTCCATCTGGGTGTCAAGACCTTTATCTCGGGAACGCGTGAAGGTATCGTGTTGAAATTAAAACCATATACGCAGATCCATAATCTCTTGCTGCAGAAAGAAAAATAATATTTCGACACTCACAAGGGAATCAAAACCTATGGGGTACTTCCCGATGACCTATAACTATGAAATTTGGTAAGAAGTATTGTGTTAGAGTACACATATAAGAAAAAATCTGAAAACTGGTAATTTTTTATTTAATCACAAAAAATTTGTGTCTTTATGAAAGTATTGAGGGGCCAAATTTTAAAGTGAATTAACCATATCATGTGGGGTATCATATGAAAGAGCTTCATTAGCATAAGCTAAACTAGGTTTATAAATATTTTACGATGTATATTTTTCTGTTTATGAAGGAAAATATAAAAAAATATACGATTTCCCCCTTTTATGTACTAGTTTGTACGGAACCCTCGGTGGGCGAGTTTGACTCGCACTTGTCCGGTTTTTTTTAATAACAGAGAACTCAGTTATATCCTTGTAGTTGTTGCTAATTAACGAAACACTTATTTTGATTAAGAAATAGACTAGAATGTTATAAATATATAAATGGCGTCTTCTCACTGAAACGAAAATCCAATGTGGAGCCCATACAAGTATCTAATATATTTTTGAATTTCAAAGATAAAGATTTAACTAACCTACGATAAATCTAAAGATCTATTCAAAATCTATTATGATGCTGAACTGATCACCATTACTCGGATGACCTCGCCTCTCTTTTAGACAGTCAGGTAACCTTAATGTGACAATCGGTGCAGTAAGTTTTTATCACAATAAGTCCCAAGCAAAATATACTCGTCGAGTCAATTAGCATATTGATTCGATTAGTAGATACATATCAATCCGACTGATAAGCTAAATATAAACACATAATTTACATAGCTATCATTGAATTAGCTTGACTTTTTAGCCGACTGCGTAAGAAGGAGGGTAATGTTTTTCGAGTGTATGTATGTATGTTTCTATATGACAGCCTACAGCCTAAACGGCTTGACCGATTTTGATGTGCGAGGTGTCTTTAGATTCGTCTTCACTTCTTGAGCGTCATAGGCTATTTTTTTTGTAATAATAATAATACATATCTCACAAAAATTTAAAAAATGCGTTTTTTCGTAACCTCCAACGAACTTTTGTGATTTTATTCGAAATAATGCGCATTCATAATCTTTTACAAGGATTGTACTCATTCTTTATCACAAAATACGTACACTCAGCGTATCAAGTTCAAGCGTAATGAACTCGTAATTTAGTCTACAAAAACTGCTTTTCTGCAGTCGGGTATTTTGTTTTTCTTTTAATATACTTGTTACATTTACAGTCATTTCGGGAACCTTAGCGTGTGGTTACAAATTGTACAAATGTCATAATGTATATAAAAACATGAGCGTTACTTATAAACATTCTTGTAGCCGACGCCTGTAGCTATAGCCGCTATAGCCAAACTTTTTTTTCTTTGCGTAGCACTCTACGCATTGTAAATGACTCTCATTTACAATGACATTTCGTAGCTTATATTTTTGGCACCAATTGAATCGGAACATAGTTTGATTCATCCACGTTCTCAAGCAATAAAAAATTACATTACATTAAGGATTTGTGAGGAAAGTTGAATAGTAATAGAATAAAAATAGTAAATAACTAGAAATGAATTAACTAATAAAAAGGTGTAATCGATTTGCTTTTTGTGTGTAGTAAAAATAGATATTTGTAAAATATCTATCTCATCTTGACAATCAGAGGTCAAAATATGACGCCAAATAAATATGACAGGTAGATAGGGATGTAGTATAAAAAACTGAAAACCCGATGACACAAAATATTGACGATCTGGTTAATAGCTATTGGATTAACCTTATACCTAATTCTTTTACATTGAAATTGGATTACATAGTAAACAATTACCTCTGACCTACAATTTTGTACAAAAATATATGTTTTATTTTTATAGATTCCGTCATCATCTAGTGCATACCTTATTTAAATAAAGAATCATTGGTTTGAATTCGGAAAAAAAGAGAACTATCTTTTGGGAGTCCGCTATATTGGATTTAAAATTATGTCGTTGATTGGATTACAAAACTATCCTGGCAAAAGATGAAAACTAACTCTATCTCTCTATTGAACAAAATAATGAAATAATGACAGCGACTTAATTCCACATTAGTTATTCTCTATCCAAACAGACTCTAGCAACGCATTGTCATCTAAACAAATGAAAAAATTCAGCTCAAACGGTTGGGGATAACTAGTTTAACTTTTAATAAAATTGTAAGATACAAACAAAAAACATTCATTCAGAAAATCCATCCATTATCCAGAAAACATTAATTATCGTCTTTGGGCAAACGCAAAAAAACTAGGTAGGTACTTATAAATACTTAAGTAAAAAAAAAACGATGAATCCTCACCATTTTTAAGCGCAACATGTTGAGATTTAAATAATATTTCTAGCAATAATAAAATAAATAATAACTTTTGAGCAGATCGCTTTCCGCTTTAGTAGTTTGCTATATATATAATGCAATACTTTTAAATACACGCCTCATATAAATACATAAATATGTACTTACGTATACTTGATAAATATGTACTTTCCGTGATTATTTAGTTGACGTGCTTGATCATTATCTATACCTATACATATAATAAATGTAGTTAAAAAAACTGAAAAAACTACTTCAAAATACGTAATACAATACATACGCGACTTGCTGGTCTCTTTTCTTCACGCACTTGGTTAATATTTTACCAGTAAAGTTATTTTGTTATAAAAACCAAAGTACTGCATCGATTTTGCTTAAATTTATATGAGACCACCTCTGGAGTATGATCTACCAAACAAAAATAATCATCAAAATCAATGCACAATTGGCTGAGTAATCTGTGAACAAACATACAGGCCGAATTGCTATCCTCCCTTATCGGTTCGGTTTGTCGAAGTCGGTTAAAGAATAAGACTCGACTGATCATTAATTGGCATACCAATGAACAACACGAAAAAACGATACTTCACAGACAAGAGGATTACATTTTACAACTCCTAACGTTGGAAATTTTGCAAAGTCCGCTTGGGGAAGTACCTACCACATCTTTGCTAGTAATTTAACCGCGAAGTAAATAAGCTCTACTGTGTTCTTGATTGACAGGCAAATTTCCGGGTATATTTTTTTATGGAACGAACTTTTTCGTAACAAATATGTGATTTTGCTAAACTTGTAATTCTACGAACAGTAGACCTCGTGTGCACAAACTTTTGTAAAATTACTTGTCGCAAAAAGTCTGTGCTCGCGAAATCTACTGCACATATTTGAAATTATTGTTCAGAATTTGGCAAATATTATTAATGGCCGCATAGCAAACTTTTTTTTTTCAAGTGAAATTTATTTTTATCTCGACAATCTCTTGACCGATTTTATTCATATTTAAACATAAAGGGCCTTAACGAAATCGTTACTTAACTTTAACCATCGTTTTAAATTCTCTGTCTTCTTTCCGCAAGTGTCATTACGTGTCAGCTGGAAGTTGACAAAATTAACGTTTTTCGGTAAGGCTGTTAGTACCTACTTAATTCTTAACAAGAGGTTAAGAATTTAAATTTAAATTAAACATTATTGCAGAGCATAAGCGGGTTAGTGCACTCTATTCGCATGCTTAATTAAGGTAAGTTCTGAAGTAAGGTTAAGTTGGAGGTAAAGAAATTGGGTACTTCACCTAAGCCACAGAATACTTAACAGTACTAGCTTTAATTTCTAACGACTCATAATTTTACCATGACCTGTTTAATTCGAATCCCGATGTATCATTAATGCTGGTAAGTTCCCAAAATAATGGTTTTGTGTGAGCCAGTTTTCCGGGAACATGCTGATTTATCGAAGAGAGGTTAGGGAGGAAAAATAATTATTGTACAGGGGAGTCCCTAAAAGCAGGAATAATATCACAGCACTCTTGATACTAATGTAAGAGCTTAGGTGCGTATCTAATTTTCATTCTACAACGTATTATATTTATATCCCGTTAAAAGTTTGTCGTTTCAAACAAAAAAGTTTTATTCAATCGGTAAATAAATGGAGTTGCGGTAACAAATAATACAAAAACGAATTGAGCACCTCTTCTTTTTTGAAGTCGGTTAAAAAAAATGTTAAACACTTTTATGCAATTAATATTATTGCTAGTGAGGTATACTTGCCTTATAAGGTGAAATATTTGCTAAACAATGTTTTGTTCCGTTTTCGTGCGTGTCAGTTCGCGTCTGACAGAAAATGACAAGTCCTTATTCAGTGAATACAATTTTAACATGCGTTTTTATAAGTAAGATGGATATTGTATTACATTTTAAGACATAACTCTCGTAAATAATCCGATATTGCTATTTTATTTGCACAAAATGTGTTTATAGACAGCCGTAAATCTTGTAGGTATTTATAGTATGTTTACACTGCCAGATTGTCTTCCGCTTGCCGAGGCAATAAAACCAAAACATAATAAAGATTTTATAGATTTTGGCGTCAGTGACAATCAAGATTTTGAGTTTTGCGTTATACTCAAGAACGAAGTGATTTTTAACACGCTTTTATTAGGTCGACCTGTATGTAACTAACTATGTAATTAAATCTAAGGTAACTAATTTAACCATCTTCCAAGGATCGTAGCGTCATGAAAATTGGCAGCTGTATGTAGTTCTGGTGACAATACAATAATATGGTACTGTCGTATTGATCTGATGATGGAGCCGGAAGATATGAACTAGAACTTCATGATGGAACATCGTATCATAGCTGTGTTTGGATTTGTTAGAAGTGTTGTAATGAACTTTGACCACAATCATTTGTAGCGTGTTTTTTAGTTTTTAATCTGTAATTATTTTCTACATAATAAATTTCTATATAATATATTTTATAGTATAATATACTAAAATATACATAAATCGAAGGCCAGTATTTGAACTTTAAAAATAAAAAAGCGATACTTACATCGGTATTGCTTGATTTGCCCAATTATTTCATGATGTGCCCAGTATAAAGTTAGGCAAATCGATGAGAGCAACCTTTTTCTCGATTTGCCCGCACGTAATTACTTACAAAAAATATATATTTGGTACCTTATTACAAAATAAACCAAACAAAAACATTGTTCTAAACATTTTAAGCAACTATTACTATAGGTAGGCACAACCTACTAAAGTCTTCTGTGGCACAACTCAAAACTCGCGGAAAAAATCAGCTGTTCGCAATCACTTTTGAAAACAGGTCAACGAACTTGCTCCTAGAAAACAGCTGTCCATTTGCGTGATTTTAAAACTATGTTCAATAATTTTCAGCTTAGTACATAATTAATAACCCTGTATATCTAATGACATAGATATAGATCCCGATCAGCGAGCAGAATTGTAAAAAACTCTCTAACATTCTTCAGACGGTGCATGTTAACTGAAATCAGTTTCATGTGCTATATGCATGTGAATAAAATATTGTTTCTTAAATAACGGTTACTAACTATTTTTATTTAAAGCTTTTATTATAAGCTCTTTGCGACTACTTTAAAACTTAAAAGTCTTTAGTAGTACTAAGAAAAAATACCTACGAGCTTCTGTAAAGAAAGAAAGTACAGAAACCTTGATGACAAGCGTCACTTATGGGTACTTTTCTTGCTTTTATTTTGCGATAAATGTATATGTTTCAAGTACTATTACATACGGACAGTTTCTAAAGATAATCATAGACAGCTGCAAATAGGGAGCATATGTTAGGTATTCGCCTTAGTAGTACTAAGAAAAAAATACATAAGAGATTCTGTAAAGAAACCTTAATGACAAGCGTATTTTTCTTGCTTTTGTTTTGCAGTTAGTGTATATGTTTCAAGTACTATTACGGTATTCCGGGATGACGCTTAAATTCTAACGCTATTTATACCCGAATGGATGCAAATGATCTTACTGAATTCCGGACAGTTTCTAAAGATAATCATTGACAGCAGATACCTAGGGAGGTTGGGTATTATAAGTAGCTTGTGGGACGCGTAAACAAGAGTCAATGTTACACAGTTCGACGTTTTGACGACATGTGTGTTCCAGGGTTATAGCTCTACCGGGAGATTTAGATAATTAAGTATGTAATTAGATGAGGAAACAATACCAAGGCCGGCGACAATAGCCCATGCTCCAGTGGTGCGCAGCTTCGGGCGCGGCGCGTCGTGGTAGCTTGCGTAAGGCGCGGCGGAAGCGTGGCGCCGAGACGCGTGTCAGGAAGTCTGTACGACCTCGGCATGTAGAGACGGCGACATTGAAGAGATAGTGTAGTTGCATTTGTCAAAATGCGTGAAAGCTTTATATCTCAAAATGACATAACATTTTTGTAGTTACAACAGTACTAAAACTTCCGTGTGTACTCATTTATATTATTTAATTAGCCGGAAAAAACTCACGATATTAATCGGTTTCGGGACTGTCACAGTCCAATCCCATGCATCTTCTGAGTCTCCTGACTCATTTGACCGATTAATATCGTGAGTTTTTTTTCAAAAAAAAATTTAATATTTAAATTTTATTAGGTTAATTAAATAAAAATTTTGTAGTTACTTAGTAATGTGGTTAGCATTTAGTGCTAATATAACCTGTTATTTCAACGCTTTATAAGGATTTCTCTGTCGGGGATGCCATGGTACATAATATGTACCATAGCGTCCCCGACATCATCATCATCATTTGCATATTATTGAAATTACGAGGACAATGGAACAAATAAAAAGTAGATACATATTTAAATTCATAATTCAAACTTCGGGCGGAAATCAAACCAGGAAAATTAATTTCATTTCATTTTTGATATTGACATTTAACAATTTACTTATCTTAATTGACTTTCAAATATTTGTATGCCAGTAATGGTAAAGTCTGGCAATAGGACTAACATATGCACATCTTGTGAACCCAGGACTTACAAATAAAGATATGACTTATGACAGGTGGAAACGCATTTTTTTTAACAATTTGGAGCAAAAACAAATACAATCGTATGCTCGGTTCATCCGCTATGTTTGATGCTCATTTATTTATATGTGGCTGCAATTTTACCATGATATAATTTTCCTCAGGATATAATTATGTGGTTTCCGTTACATTTCTACTAATGTACAGCTTTTTATTTCAAATGTCCGAATTTAGGCAATTTATAACATATTTTCCTGATAAAGTGTAAAGTACATTTTACTTAGGTAATATAATAATAAGTACGTACGTATTTTTTTTTTCTAATTTGTCTAAATATATGAATATTTTACGGAACTCTATTTGAATACTTGTTGACCGAGTGAGCGAAGCGAACAATTATTTCTGCATCAGCTAGCAAAGTTCTTCTGTTCGGATCTTTATTGATACTCGCGTACAGGTCCTCTCTTTTATGAGACCTGTACGCGACCTGTGACCCGTGTATATTACCTGTATCAAAAAGGAGTTGATATGTTTGTTCCCTCATAACTCCTTCATTTATAAACAGATTTTATTTATTTATCTGAAAGGGTAGGTATTTTTTCAAATTCGTCCCAAAGAAATTTCGTCAAAATCGGTTCAGTGGTTTGATTTTAAAATAAACAGTAACTAGATTTTTTTATGATTTTTTATCCAAAGATACGAAATTGCGTATTTGAATTTGATTGTTTCAGCTTTTTAAACTCCAATAATTATTGAAACTTTTTTGTCATCGAGTATTTTTTAACCACTCTTTACGAAACTTACGAGTACTTATACAGGTTTTATATATTTTTTGTCGTCAGGGATATTTCCTCCAAAAAGTGGAGAAATTTGCTGTGACGTTATTTACAGACCTATTTTACCTAATAATATTTATTTTGCTAGGAACGCTTGATACTCAATTCTTAACAAAAAAAAAACGAGCAAAATCAGTCAAAAGACTGTTGACACAAAAAGTTCTGATATTTCGGTGAATAATAGTATGAATAATTATAGTTTTAAAAAAAAGATTACAAAATGCGCAATTGGTTTACTTGGATGATATTTTTTCAGTTATTTTATTATCATAACCAAAATATTTTTTTTTATTTTTTTATAGAAGATAGTTCTACGATTGACCACCAACTCGCCTGATGTTAAGCGACGATGTGGCCGAGGATGGAGATCTAGAAGATATCTATTCACTCTAGCCTTGAAAATTCCAAGATTGTAGGAACTGAACTGATTTTGTAACAATTTATCTGGGATTACCCTGAGGTACTACATACCAACCAAAAAATAATAATTTAAAACAATAAACACCGTCGCTTAACATCAGGCGAGTTGGTGGTCAAACGTAGATCTATCTTACGTAAAAAATCATAAATAACGGAGTAATCGCGTAACAAACAAATAAAAAACAAACAGTCGAATTGAGAACCTCCTTCGTTTTGGAAGGCGGTCAAAAATAGTTAATGCTACGAAATCAATTGTTGGCCGATTTTGATAATAGGTATTTGGCAGAAAATTTCGATATCCAATTCTGAATAAGAATTTAGAATATGAACAGTTGACATCATGAGCACAGATGGCCTCACCGAAAAACGTTACTTAACTTTAAGCATTGCTTAACATGTTTTGTCAACTTCTCGCTGATACTTAATGATACTTGCGGAAAGAAGAAAGATAATTTAAGACGATGGTTAAGTTAAGTAACATTTTTCGGTAAGGCCGAGACTTTTTGCAACAGTATCGGTAAAAGTTCTGCTCGCTAGCTCTGACTGTTCTTAGAACTAAGTTATTGTCAAATTTAGATTCCACAGAAACTGATTAATAAGGTAGGTATGACTGTTATTCATATCGTTATGATTTAATAATAATAAATAAATAATAAATATTTGTGGACATTTCACACAACACCATCTAGCCCAAACTAAGCAAAGCTTGTACTATGGAACTAGATGGCTGATAGAATACATATATACTTTTTTTTGTAAATATATACATATGATACATAGAAACACCCAGACACAGAACAAACATCACAAAAATGTTTGCCCTGGGTGGGAATCGAACCCACGACCTTTCAGTTCAGCAGGTAGATGTAAACACACTACCAACTGAGCCACAAGGCCGACTTGAATACACTTATTTATGACGATGAATAATGATATAATATTACCTATTAATACTGTTCACGTGTTTTTCAGATAAGTAAAAAGTCCCTTTCTAATCTAGGTACCACTTATATAGAAATGTGTGCCTTATTCGTATTGTGTGACCTATTCTTGGTATTATTTCTCATTGTAGGTTCACTATATGAGGTCAAGAATAGAATAACTAATTAGTAGGTGCTCTAAATATCCAACACATAAGTAGGCTTAGAGTAATGACAGCTCATTATTTCCATGTAAGTGGGTACCTTCAAATGCGTTGCGTTTTAAAATTGTGTCATCTTAATAAATAATTTAAAAAAATATCTATAAGCCAATGTAGAGATGAAGGTCACCGGAAATTACGGATTAATCGTTTTTTTTTAAATTTTAGGAAGGCCCGGAACTTTAAAACTATGTCATTTTTTTCATGTCACCTATTTAAAATACCAGAACGAAACGCTTTGAAACAACTCATATGTACAGTTAAAATGTGGAAAAGGTGCTCTTCCTATGTTATAGTCTGTATCGATATCTAGTACATACATAGTACTTATGTTTCTAACTTGGATGCCTCAAAACACAAGTAGGTATATCAGTTTCTTTTAGATAAGTTTGATACATAGCAGACCTACAATCTTGGAATTTCCAAGGCTAATGTGAATAGATATCTTCTAGATCGACGATATCCTCGGCCACACTGTCGCTTAACATCAGGCGAGTTGGTGGTCAAACGTAGACCTATCTTGCTAAAAAAGAATATATCCCATATGGTTTCTATAGAATAATTTCATTGCTAACAATGAACAATCAATACCATACATCAGTCGTAAACAAGATTCTCATCATACCCACTATCAAAATCAGTACTGGGTTATCCGTGCGAATCTGCCGCCAAACGAAATAATACCTAAAGTGCGTTAAAATCAAAGTAAACGAAGAAAATTTCGAGCGCAGCGGAGTCGTATCCCGGCACACCTATTTTTAAAGTTCCAGTGGATTCAGAGATGAAATTCCTGTGCTAGTCTTAGTATCGGGCGGCACACGCTCGTACCTCCGCGTATTTCATACTAAATCTAGTAAAAAAATATGAGTACAGTGGTTTAACCGATGTGTTGAATTTAAGTGCGTATTGGTGATTATAAAAGACACAGAACACACACATTTTTTACGTAAGATGCAACATGTGAATTCTATTTGGGGAGATGCTTTTCATAGACTAATGTATCATAGTCTAATTGGGATTTTGCGTTATCTACGTTTTGCATGGTTGACGCACAGAGAATTGTTTATGTACCTAATTCTATTTAGAATCAATTTTGTTAAAGATACTCTAAATATCATCTATATATTATAACCTTGCGCGCATAATGGTATAAATCCTCACTTAATAGTCATTAATCTAAAATATCCTAATTATATTGGATTACGATTGTCAGAATGTTAATTTTGTAAATGTGGGTAACTTTGACCCTTGTCAAACATTTTACATAATTTTTTCGAAGGTTCTTAAATTTTTCTCAAAAGCTTACTAGTCAAATTAATTAATTAACACTCGTTTTGACTCGGTACTACTCTTTTCGGAAAAAAATAAAAAAAATCTAAAAATACAATATACAATGCTTGACATGGAGTCAAAGTTACCCACGTTGACAATATCTACCTAAATTACGAAAGTATTGTCACTGTCATAATTTAAACCGCGACTGAACAGCTAAACTGATATTGATGAAATTTGACAAGTGTGCTTTGTTCCGATATCCAGTCCACATTTCAAGCTAGGTGTACCTACTAAGCCCACACCGTCACTTAAAATTGTGTGAGCTGTGGTCAAACGTCTAGCTTGACAAACGTAAAATGGTGGTTATGGAGACGTCCATTATGATCTTTTGGAAATGTAGGAAACTTAAATAATCACCGGTAAAACCATGAACCACAGTTATTTTTTTTTAATTCGAAAATAAGCTTGCACTTGACCGTCAACTCACCTGTTGTTAAGCGACAGTTACAGTCTACGATGGAGCGCGCTTGCCTATAAGAAACCACTCGCGATTTGAAGACACCTAGATTATAATTATCTATTCAGCAGGAAGCGAATTCCACATTTTGGCGGTACGCACAATGAAAATATGTATGTTTCTATATTACCTTAGATTTGTCTGCATTCCCTTAATAAGCTAAATTATAGTTATACAATTCTAGCAATAATAAAAAAAACTATTTTAAATCTAAACTTTATCGTGACTTGATTGACTGGCCTTGTGGTTCAGTTGGTAGTGTGTCTACGTCTACCTGCAGAACTGAAAGGTCGTGGGTTCGATCCCCACCCAGGGCAAACATTTGTGCGAAGAGCAATGGATGTTTGTTCTGTGTCTGGGTGTTTCTATGTATCATAAGTATATATTTACAAAAAAAAAGTATATATATAATCTATCAGCCATCTAGTTCCATGGTACAAGCTTTGCTTAGTTTGGGCTAGACGGTGTTGTGTGAAATGTCCACAAATATTTAAAAAAAAACTTTATCGTAACTAATAAGAGAAAAAAAAATGTTCTAAAGAATGTTCATTTAAATAAATTACACCACAAAATTGTGCATACTCTCTCGCAAAAACATATACTCAACAGTCAACACCATATCATGCGCAACATAAACGCTACAAAAGTCGCTGTCTCTGCAGTCGGTATTTAGTTTTTAACCGACTTCCAAAAAGAAGGAGGTTCTTAATTCGACTGTATGTTTTTTTGTATCTTTGTTCAGCGATTACTCCACCAATTCTGAATTGTTTTCGATGATTCTTTTTTTTTTGTTGTTTCAAAATTGGTTTCGTACTTTGGTTTTTATAAAAAACTAAAAAAATAGCATCCAAGTAAACTAACTGCGTATTTTGAAGTCGTTTTTTTTCAGTTTTTTAAATACATTAAAAACTATTATTTCAACATTGATAAACCTGTTAATAGTACCTAACGTACTGACGACACACGTACATTTACAATGATAATATCAATTTGTAACTAATTAACATAAGTTCGGGCGGCCCCTTGTGTGGGACGCCACGTGCATTGATACTTTGGCACCGTCTCATCTTCCTGAGACACGGAGTAGGGCTAGCGCTCCGACTAATTCGGCGGAGCAGCACAAGCCGCGTAAATATGTTAATCTCGGCAGAGGTTACATATTTGAGCCGTTTGATGTCGAGACTTTGGGTCCGTGGGGACCGGGAGCTCATCTCATTTAAAAAAAAAACTGGACGATGCGACGCGTGACCAAAATGCTGGCGCGTATTTGGCCCAACGCATAAGCATTGCCATTCAACGTGGCAATCGGTCTATCGGTCTGGGGGTAATCGATATGCTTTTTGTGTAGTAGTTTAGTTAGTCTGTATATTGTTTTGTTGTAATTAACATAATTAATTTGATTATGTGGTAATTAACCGATGATTGTATGCTCATGATACAATATGGATTACAATCCGCACGAACATTGTAAGATAACTATACCCCGCGGATTCACTCGCAAGTGGTTCAATACGATACAAGGATAGGTACGCTTAGAAAACTCAAAACCCCCAACAACAAGAAACAAAATACCCGACTGCAGTAAAGTTTAAAGTGCAGTTTTAACTTACGATTTCGTTACGCTTAAGACAAAAAACGTAAAACGTGTACGTTTTATGTAAGAAAGTATGCGGAAAATCACTGTAAATAAAATATTAATGAGCATTCTTTAGAATAATTCTAGTAAAATCTTGTTTATAAAACATTTTCGTAATTAAACAAGATTTTAAGGTTACGAAAAAACGCTTTTGCGAGAGACGTATTATTATTATTACAAAAAATATGAACACAAATATGCCTATGACACTCGGGGAGTGAAGACGAATCTAACGACCTCTCGCACATCCTCAAAATCGGTCAGTAGATGATCGTATAGAAACATACAATTATAGGATCACTTTGTTGTCCGTCTGTCCGTCTGTCCGTCCGTCCGGGTGTCAAGACCTTTATCTCGGGAACGCGTGAAGGTATCGAGTTGAAATTAAAACCATAAATGCAGATCCATAGTATCTTGCTGCAGAAAGAAAAATAAAATTTCTCAGTTTTCGTAAAAAAAAGTTACATCCGAATATGTCGTAAAAAACGCACATTTCGACACTCACAGAGGAATCAAAACCTATGGGGTACTTCCCGTTGACCTAGAACTCTGAAATTTGGCAATAAGCATTGTGTTAGAGTACACATATAAGAAAAAAACCGAAAACCGGACATTTTAAATTGAATCCCAAAAAAATTGTGTCGTTATGCAAGGAACTAAATTTTAAAGTGTATTAACCGTTTCATCATATGAAAGAGCTTAATTAGCATTACTTAAAACAGGTTTTTAAATATTTTTACGATGTATATTTTTCGGTATAAGAAGGAAAATAAAAAAAATATGATTTCCCCCTTTTATTTACTAGTTTGTACGGAACCCTAGGTGGGCGAGTCTGACTCGCACTTGTCCGGTTTTTTTATAGTATAATGACACCTTTCGGCTTACCTCTCAATCGATCACTAAATATCCAATAGATAAATAACTATCTAACATCTAAGATTATGCACTGATTACAATTATTCATTATTTAAAAAAAACAGTTGCGTCTTCATCAAAATGATTAAAAACAAGATAGTCAAGAAAAATAAGATTTGTGATAACATAAAAGGTAACTAAGTATATTGTTATTTAAATGAATGTACTGGTGTTTATAAATACATTTTATTCGTTAGGAGACATACAAGAAAATTTAAAAAACACGGGCAAGCCCACAGCGTAAAGCAGTCGCCTAGTCGTGGAAATAAATAATAAAATGTCACACAAATCCTACACAAGTCATTGACCGTTTCACCTTTGTCATTGATTAAAGTTTTTGAATGTGACATTTTTGATCTACATGAATTATGAATTGTATATCTAAAGATAACTACGACTGATATATTTAAAGCCAGACAAAAAAGACATTAGTACCCAAATTCAATTTAAATAAGATCCCTAAAAACCACCAAAATTAAGTCTGCCCGTCTGATCAAATTACTTTTTCGTCAAAACTTGTAGAGGTATAAAGTTGAAACTTGTAGAGGTATAATGTTGAAACTTGTAGAGGTATAAAGTTGAAACTTGTAGAGGTATAAATTTGAAACTTGTAGAGGTTTAAAGTTGACTTTATTCTTTATTTTCAAATTTCCGGCAGCTTAGAGACCGTCTGACTTGCGATTCGCAGGCCCTGGGTTCGAATCCTGCGGCACGCACCTCTGTCTTTTCGAAGTTATGTGCGTATTGTTGATTGCCGCCAACTTCAAACGGTGAAGGAAAACACCGTGAGGAGACCTCATGTAGGTTTCCTCACGTCCTCTGAGAGTTCTCAATGATCTTGAAGATATGTGTGAAGTCTGCCAACCAACACTTGGCCAGCGTGTTAGACTATGGCCTTACGCTTCTCAAAATGAGAAGATGGCCCGCGCCCAGCAGTGGGACAGTTTATACAAACAGGGCTGACTTCGACTTCGAAGTACTTTATTCTATAAATTAATGTCAAATAAGTAGATCTTTGGTCCCTTGAAGATATAGAAAAATGAAACTAAGTTTTGTTAAGTTCACTAATATTTTTAACGCTTAATTTTTGGTATAAAAAGTACGATCCTTTTATTAGTTTTGTTCTTTCTTCTTATAATATTTTCAGCTCATTATCTTACTATATTTCGTCCAAATCCCTCCAGTAGTTTTTGGGTACATCGAATACACCATACAGGTTTAAAAAAATAAATTTGGAACCTATATTATCGATAATAAATCTGTCTTATAGTCAAAATTTTCCAATAATATTTAACCCCGTTACAGTCTTATTCTACGTTATGTTATACCTATGTATATGTTATTTATAGATTATGTAAAAGAAGATTATAATAGCTATGATCGTAGAAATATAAAATCTTTGGTCCAAACAAACGGAAATAATATTTATTTATAAAGCACGTGCAAGTGTTCGTTTATCGTTGATGGTATGTGACGGTGTGTTAAAAATAAACTAGGTATTTTAGTATTTTGTATGAATGGATTCGTTGTTGGAGCCAATTACACTGAAAAATTACATGATTTTGTTGTAAAAAAACTTCGTTGCGGATGAGTAAGCTTTTGTTTTCTTTTTTAGGGTTCCGTAATAATAGGAACCCTTTAGTTTCGCCATGTCTTCTGTCGATCTGTCTGTCTGTTCACTCGCGGCATAGTTCTCGAAATCTTTTATTTGATAAGTATACCCGACAAAGTGGTAAAATAAAACATTGAAAAAAATAATTCTAGAGTACTCCCCAAAATAGTAAAGTGGTGACGATTTTTTTCTCGTGTATCCCTTCGTATGAGTGAAAAGAATGTATAAAGATCAATTAAAGAAAAAGGCAAATATCATGTCGTACAAGGAAGTGAAACTGTTGCCAACTTGCCTAAATTTATGGTCGAGGATGAAGCGTGCTTGCCAAGCAGAAACTGATTCGCTCAGATTATATCCATTGGAAGGGCCAAGGAACCATAATCCGAATTTTAACAGTTCGTCGCCTTAGTGCTTGTTTTAGCTATCTACCATTGGTAAATAAATTCAGACGAGTTTTGTTCCATTAAAACAAAAAAGCTATTTCTTTAAGGCTTGAAAATCTTTTTTATACATGAGTATATGTAACTAGAACAAAAACTCTTCTGTAAAATTAGAGTTAGAGTTAAGCGTTTCGGTTTTCGTGTCCTTACTAAAAAGTAAGTAAGTTCGTATAGACTGAGTGGCCAGCCCTAGTGTCAGAGTTATTAAGCCGCCGTAAGGCCTCTGACCTGACATGACGATTGCTGTTTTTAAGAAAAAACAACCGGGACCTACAATTTCACGTGTCATCCGTCCCACGGTAGCGCTCAGAAAGAAATGCCACTCACGGTCAACCATCCAAAGACTGACGGGTCTGTCCATTGCTACTGATCTCGTAATATTGATAAAAGAAAAGGCAAAGGTCACATATTGTGCAGATCTGAGTCACATTCACAGAAACGTGTAATGTATCGGGGGTACATTTTTGCTATTACGAGAATATTTGTTATCACCGTGTTATTGTTATGATAGAGTGAGATGTAGATATTTGAAATAACAAATATACGCATACAAATCTAAAGAGCAAACAATAACATAATTTTTCATTACTCATACTCTGAAAGTAGGTCTGAAGTTGCCTGAGGAGCGGGTTGAAAGTAATACTTTTCAGCCTTATGGAGAATCACTTTCAACTGCCAGCTGTCAAATAAAAATAAAAAAACTAGTTCTATTTTCACGTTTCTATTGAGCCATGTCCAACTTTCTTTAAAGCCACTCAATTACAGCGCGATATAAAATTGAAATAACATAAAGATAAGTATTGATTAAAGAATATATATTTTTTAAATAACTATTATAATTTAGTTTCAACAATTTCTTTAAAGAACAAAATATTTACCATTTTTATTAATGATGAAAATGAAAAATATTGGCTGAATAGATTGCTTACCAAAGTTTTTGATCTATGTAAAATAAAATTTACTCATTTTTTCTGTAAGTAGCTAATTCGTGTTTTCATTTTTACTTTCCTTATATTCGTAATAAAAAGCACAGTGTTTACCTCGGGTTAAAGTAACCTAAGTGTTCCCTCGAACTATTGGCGCCCTCACTTCGTTCGTGCGCCAAACCCCGTCTCGGGATTAAATATGTTACTTTCACCGCTAGGGTAGCAATGTATTATTTCAGTTTAGGGGATTTTCTTAGCATTGCATATTGCAATTTTCGGCTCTACGTGGCAAGCCTCAAGTAAGGTAATCGCCCGACTCGTCCTAAGTTGCGACACGTCGGACAACGCTGCGCGCTGTTAGATGCGTGTCGTGACTTGCGAACAGTGACAATGCCATCTTGTGCTTAGAAAGTGCAACACCAAGAAATATATTATAAGGCCAAGATACTAAAAGCCTTAAGGAAGTGGTCTTATACTCGAAAGTGCTGAGAACCAAGATTTGCCAAGTGTTTACTTCATATTTATTGAGAATAACCTCTCTATAGATAAAATCTCATTGGTGATAGCTGTCTTTATAGATGAAAAGCAATATCTCTCACATATAAAGTGTAACATAATACATACTCGACTTGCTGCTTGCTTTTCTACAGGCACTTATTAAATTGGATGATATTTTGCCAGTTATTTTGTTATAAAAAACAAAGTACTGCATCGATTTTGATACAATTATATAGGACCGCATCTGAAGTATGATCTACCAAATACAAAAAGAATCATCAAAATCAACACAATTGGCTGAGTAATCGGTGAACAAATACACAGACCGAATTGATACCCTCCTTCTTTTTGGAAGTCGGTTAAAAATGCATTATTCCTATCGATACAGAAGTCAAAGAGCAATTTCAATTTTTTTTTGTCTGTAGGTACTGTAAATTCGATAGGCGCCAAAATTATCAGCCACACGGATTTGAACTGAATTTCTCAGGATGATTGCATAATTAAGCTATGTAGAAATATCTGACATATTTTTATCTAAAAAAGTATGTATTAAAATAAAGTGAAGTTTAGTTGAAAATCAATTCAATTCAATTCAATTCTTGCTACTTAATGGCGTGCTTTAGTTCTCGCCAATGTAGTTGAAAATCAAACGAACTTATCAAGTGAAGTTTGGTGAACTAGGTACTATTCTTTCTCTATTCTACTATTTTTTTTTTACATTTGATAAATATTTAATTGTATATTTATTTATAGACATTGAATCATATTGATAGAGTAACGCCTTATTTTATACATTACATACCTATGTTTCGGTAAATTAATGTAATCTGAATCTGAATCTAGATCTACGATTGACCACCAAGTCTTATGATGTTAAGCGACAGTGCGAAGATGGAGCTCGTCAATATAGAAAATATCTATTCACCTTTGAAAATTCATAAATTATAACTCTCAGGAAATAGAGAATGCGGCAAAGAATTCCATTCCTGAACAGAACGCATAAAAAATGTGGACCGAAATTTTATAAATACTTATGCAATTTTGGCACTTCAATAAGAAACGGGTGGTAATGTGCCGACTTTTTGCTAGTCCTGTAGTGAAATGAGGAGGAATGTAGTGGAATGAATAAAATAATACTTGATGACTGCAGGCCAGCATGCCGATCGGTAATGTGTCGAGGGAGCCCGCGGCTCGCCGCGACAGCTTCCGGCCTCCGTGGGTGAAGGAGAAAGACACCGAGGCGCCCCCTTCTTGGGTGCAAAAGAAGCTCAAGCCGGTGGAAAGTTCTAAGAGCACGGCAGAGAGCGAGGAACCGGCGCCTGCGCCTATCGCGAAACCGTTGAAACGTAAGTAGAACGTTTATAGTTTACTAGCTGACATCCGACTTCGTACGCATAAGAAATTTTATGAAATCATAACCAATAACAATTATTTACAATAGGCTTACTTATCCATTACAAATGCGTAGACAGCTTAAATATTTTCAACATCCGGCTAGAGTCGAACGAACCCACAATATTGACAGGCCTCATGGCTCATGGCCTTCTGAGTTGTAGGTCGTAGGTTCGATCCCCGTCCAAGGCAAACATTTGTGTGATGAGCATGGATATTTGTTCTGTGTCTGGGTGTTTCTATATATTATACGTACGTATTTATAAAAAAAAAGTATATACGTATTCTATCAACCATATACTTTCCATAATACAAGGTTTGCTTTTGCAATAGTTTTGGGCTAGATGGTGTTGTGTGAAATGTCCACCAATATTTATTTATATCCCCATTTGTAACTGGAAGCCTTTACCAATTCGGCCACGGAGGCTAGTCACGTGGGACATCTACGAGTAGGTACTTATCCATTTGTCAATAATTACTAAAACAACCGACTTCAAAATATGCGTTTTGTTTAGCTGGATGACATATTTAATTGGGTTATTTTGTTTAAAATACCAAACTACTGAACCGTTTTTGATGAAATTTGTAATATGGGACCTATAGATTGGTCCCATAGAAATTTCATCAAAAACCGGTATCATAAAATAAAAAAATATTTTTTCACATCGGCCCAGCTTCTGACTTTCATTTTTATTTATACAAGATATGTTTGCGCTTGATCGTCAACTCTCATGATGTTAAGAGATGTTGTGATCGACGATGGAGCGCTAAGCGCGCTCCATCGTCTTAGAATAAACCGATACATAGGTGATAAGACTGTTATGTAATTAATCGACAGGCCCCGTAGGTGGTAAAACAATGAATTTCACAATTTTGATAAAAACTGACACAACATGCATGCACAAAACCGTCAACACTGGAAAGGTCGGAGGGAGGCTATTGCCCAGTAGTGACGGCTTACAACAACTTACATATGTATATCCATTTCCTCGGGCACAGTCAGAGGTAATGTTGATTGAAATACTACTAAAATCTCACTTCTGACTAAAATATAAATGTGAAAGTTTGTTTGTTTTGTATGTATGTTTGTTGCTCATTTTACGCTAAAATGTCTGAACGGATTTAAAGCGAAAAGCCAAAAAAAAAAGAAAAAAAAACGGATTTAAATAAAATTTGACATAGATATAGTATATGCCCAATACAAAGGACATTTTCAACACACTTGCTCGTAAAGTGGCCCTTATACAACCGTTTTTATGGCCGAAAAGTATCCTATAAAACACGCGTGCTTTTGACTTTTCTATTACGCACTAGTGTCTTTACTTTACAGTTTTTTTTTATTTCAACAAAGATTTTTTACTTAAATTAAATATTTCAGTTATAAACGGGTGTTTTTTTCCTCGCAAGTGTGTTGAAAAAACGCGTGCTTTTGACTTTTCTATTACGCACTTGTGTCTTTATTTACAGTTTTTTTTAAATTTAAACAAAGAGTTTTTACTTAGATTAAATATTTCAGTTATAAACGGGAGTTTTTTCCTCGCAAGTGTGTTGAAAAACGTCGTACGAAACGCGTGTGCGTTATGGTCATTACACTCTCGGCTCTATTACGCCTCGACTGTAATGACCAACTTAGCACACTTGTGTCATAATGTACTATTTTTATCCCGAAATAATGTAAGGATCAAAACCTGAATAGAGTCTGTTCAGTTAGAGAACTAATACCTACCTAATACGGCATTGAGGGCGCTTTTGTCCTTATTTCGTTATTTAGTTCGAGAAAAAGGGCGCTGATATCATTATTTTATTAAATAGAAAATGTAAGTGCCTATTTTTTGCTGCTAGTTCTTTATCAAAACAGACTCTAAATATATTGTTTACTATATAATAATTATTTATTTAAACAAAAAATTAAATAGGTATGCCAATTTATTATACAATGATTTATTTTCTGACCGTGATGTGGTGAACAACAATGACAAAATAATTATTTATTTCATGATATTTTGTAGCCATCTGTTCGAATTGTCACATAAAATGGGTTACCGTACCCATAACATCAACACCTCAGTTTTTGGCAAAACGCTCCGTACACTGAATGCCAATTTTTTCTGAAAGAAGAAAATTTGTGAAGAAAAACATACCAAGTAGTAATTCGTCGCCTTGTAACTTGTACAGTCAGAAAAAAAAACAATATTGCAAATAAATTTTAACAATAACAACAACCGAAACGTAAAGTTGTTTTTATAACTACGTTAAGTTTGTCTCTTACGGGGTCTAAATGCAAAACTGTCCTAGTGTCTACTTTTTAAGTATCTACTAATATTTTTTTTTTTATCAGCCCTGTTTGTACAAACTGTCCCACTGCTGGGAACGGGCCATCTTCTCATTGTGAGAAGGGTTAGGTCATAGTCGGCCTCGCTGGCCAAGTGCGGGTTGGCAGACTTCATACATCTTCAAGATCATTTAGAGCTCTCAGACATGTAGGTTTCCTCACGATGTTTTCCTTCACCGTTTGAAGTTGGCGGTAATCAACAATACGCACATAACTTCGAAAAGACAGAGGTGCGTGCCGTGGGATTCGAACCCAGGACCTGCGGATCGAAGTCAGACGGTCTCCCGACTAGGCTGCCGGAAACTTCAACTACTAATATATGAACTTCAAATATAAGACAATAGGTAGTCATCATCATCATCATCTCAGCCATAAGAAGTCCACTGCTGGACATAGGCCTCCCCCATGGATTTCCAAAAAGACCGATTGGAAGCGGCTTGCATCCAGCGTCTTCCCGCCACTTGTATGAGGTCATCTGTCCATCTCGTGGCTGGTCTTCCTACGCTGCGCTTGCCGGTACGTGGTCTCCACTCGAGAACCTAACCTAACCTACCCACCCTAACCTAACCTAATAGGTAGTATTAACGTTTTAATACTCACACTGTTTTTCACTCGTGAAAAACTATCATCAGCCTTGGTTGAAGTCATCAACATAGAATCGTACCTATCTACTGGTAGCTTCCTATTAGTGAGTGCCAAATGGACATTGAAAGAGTAATTGTAATTGCACTAATCTACCTTGTTGCTGGCCTCGTGGATAACATACTATACTAATAACTGGTACAAAGAAAATCTATAAACAATGTCCTAGCATTGAGCATGATGTGCTTTGAAAAACCTTTTTATCAAAATGCTTAAGTATTTTTTTTTTCGAAAAATCGATGTAGACTTGAAATGGTAGAAAAAATCTAAGAAAATTGTTTAACTAAATACCTAGGTATGTCGCACCTAGACCAACACCACAAATCCGGCAAAGTTATCAGTTTTCTATTTTTAAGTTTACTTCATATAATACTTACTATAAGAGATTTCATTGTGATGAATTATATTATGTAGGTACTTATATTTCGTGACTTCGAATGTGTAGAAAAAAATCCTCCCCATGTCTTACCCACTTCCAAACCACTACCTTCCATTCGCCCTTTGATAAATCTAATCCTATCTAAGGCACGTTAGCTAGCGTAAGCCGATAAAATAACCAAGCAGCTCATATTTCTCAGGCTTCAGTTACACGGATATGACGTTAAAGATGACTTTATTATAATAAAACAGTACTCTGTCAAGGACCAGGTAGCGTTATTGAAGACGATTTTTTGAAATTGCGTCATAGTCCTATAAATTTGTTATTGAGCGAGCTAACTGAAATGTTAAATACATTTCAGTTAGCTCGCTCAATAACAAATTCTAGAGTTCAAATTAGGTGATATACTTAGTCAAGTATAAACCAGGTTTTCTTTTACGCGAGTGGTGTATTAGAATTATTATCTTAAATGTAAATTGACGAGTACTTTAAAAAACATACTTGTTTTGAAATCCTATTACAACATAAACGAATACTTTGAAGATAAGGCATTTATCATAGATTGAGTCCACCCGCATTTTATATTGTTACATTCATTGACATAATTGTTTATGGAACAAATCATCCCGCTCTGATAAAATTGCAATACCCAACTAGGGTCATTATGTAATAACAACAATACAATTACTTGTTTATATCCAAAACCATGTACATAATGTGGCAATAAAGCATTGAATTTGAATTTGAATTTGAAATGCAGCATATGACACTGAACTGATAAGGTCAATATAGGAGTTAATAAATATATAATAGGTACATATTATTTCTATTATAGGTTATTTAGTGCGCACTTTGAATTATTATGTTTTTGGTTCTACTAGAAGGAAAAATGACGGTGTTTGTATTTCCTTGTGTTTCACGATAACACTAGAACTGAAATTCTATTTATCCGATCTTTAAGTACCTAAAATTAAGTAGTACACATCAAGCCAAGTTTTTGAATATGAACAATACACTCAGATATGAGGGTTGTAAAGTTTTAAAACAGTTCCGCGCGAGCGGTGATAGCGGACGCGCGTGCCTCACTACGTCTGACCCGCTATCGCTTGTTCCTTGTTTACGTGGTTAATTAACCCTTTTATCGACGCAGTAAAACAAAGTAAAGAGGGTCACCTGGCAACAGGAGACCCTTAAATAATAATGATCTCATCCCCAACGTCTCAAAACCCCCCAATGTCTCAACAACCCACAATGTCACAACAAACACCCAACGTGTCAAGTTATGCCAGTGTGACGTCATCCACATGTTTTCCCAAGAAAGATCAAGCCATCGTATTGGACTCCATCGACGGAATAACACTCAGGGAGTATCTCATTGCATTATCATCTATAACACCCACTTCATCAATACGATTCATATCTCGCATATCAAATGCACGTATATGTATATATTTGGACTCCAAGAAAACAGCAGATAATCTTATAGAAGAAAAGAAAAAGATTACAATACAAAATAATGTCCTCGAAATTAAGTCACTCATTTCGAGAAATAAAAGAATCGTTCTATCAAATGTTTGCCCCGTTATACCGAATTATGCTATCGAACAAAAATTGGTAGAACTGAATGTTCAAGTAATGTCCCCAATAACATTCATGAAAATAGGCGTCACAGACCCGGGATTCTCCCATATTTTGAGCTTTAGACGACAAGTGTATATTAGCCCGGAAGATGTCACCCACCTCCCAGAGTCATTCCAAATAACATTTGAAGGAACTAACTACTGGATCTACACATCGACCGATGCTTTAAAATGTTTTTCTTGTAATACGTTGGGCCATCTAGCCAAGAATTGCCCACGAAATCTAATAAATACTCCAGACAATGTCCAAGAAGAAATAAATGAAATATTTAATAGAAATGATAACTTACCAGTTATTAAACCTATTATTAATATTGAACCCGTGAATTTTTCATCGACGAAACAAGATTTTTTACCACCTTCCCAGACGGCTTTTAAAGGAATAAAACGGATACACTCACCAACTGTGACCGAATCCACCGAAATGGAAGTGGTAAAACACCATACACATGACGAATCATCTGAAACTGACGACACGGGCAGCAATATTTCCATTGAAGATGGAGCAATCCAAACGAAATCAAAGAAAAAGATAAAAAAAGCGGACCCCAGATCAGAAGAAGAAATTTGGAAAAATATAGAAGATGATTTGGCCTCACTTAATGACGATAATTCATTCCCTATTAATTTAGATCAATTCATCAGTTTGTTGGACAACTCGCGAGGCAAACAAAATATAAAGGAACTAGTATATTCATACACGGACAACATTAAAGACCTTATCAAAATGTGTAATAAAATACATACCAAAATGAACAAATCTCTAAAAAATAGATGTTCCCGTTTAACCAAAAAATTGCACGAAGTGTTGATTTCTACATGAATTTATACAATTTTCTTTATAACTTATAGATTAAATTTGTATAGTTGTATTTTATTGTACAGTAATCAATAGGTATGGATATTCTACAATGGAATGTAAACGGTTACTTTAAAAGAGTCGAAAATATCAAACTATTAATAAATCGGTTGGGTCCAACTTGCATTTGTTTACAAGAAACAAACTTCACTTCTAAACATTGTGCTACAATATCAGGATATGATCATTTCTATAAAAATCGATTGAATAGTAATAGGGCTAGTGGAGGCGTAGTTACTTATATTAAGTCTCATACAATCCCAGAAGAAGTAACACTAAACACAAATTTGGAAGCTGTAGCAATAAAAATTAAATTCCCAATAACTCTAACAATATGCAACGTTTATTTACCAAATAGTAACACTCTTAACAAATCTGAATTAAATGATATCATTCGTCAAATCCCTACTCCTTTTATCATTTTAGGTGATTTTAATAGCCACCATTTTTACTGGGGGTCACAAAAATGCGATAACAGAGGTAAATTAATAGCGGAATGGCTTGACGAACACGATAGTATATTTCTATTAAATAATGGTCAACCTACTCATTTTAATAGCAATAATGGTCACACAAGTAATATAGATCTAACTTTGGCTTCACAAAATATAACATCATATTTTGAATGGAATGCTTTAGATGATTTGTATGATAGTGATCATTTCCCTATTTCTATTCAATCACGTTTTTTTAATGACGGTATATTAAGCAATAACATTAGATTACCAAAAAAGTGGAAGTTTGATAAAGCAGTCTGGGTCATGTTTAGAGAAGATGTTGATATTAATATTTCTGAATTGGTGCCGACAAATCGTTTTACGGAATACCCTATTAATGAAATTGTTAGTAAATTCACTGAAGCCATCCATAAGGCAGCTGACAAATCAATTCCTAAAACAGCTGGTACTTTAAGGAAAAATTATTTGCCCTGGTGGAATGATGACTGTAAGGCCGCAATTAAAGAAACTAGAAAAGCTTTTAAACTTTTTAAACGATATGCCAGAGATGATCCCGATTCGATTTATAAAATAGAATATAAGAAAAAGAGGGCTTATTACAGAAGACTTATTAAAGAAAATAAGAAGAAGTATTGGGAAAATTGGGTGTCATCTATAAACAACAAAACTCCCGTTGGGGAGGTGTGGAAAAAAATACAAAAACTAAATCATAGAAACACCAGATTCAGTAATATTGTACTAGAAAGAAGTGATGGATCATATACATCGAATCCTGTTGAAACTTCCAACTTATTAGCTCAGACTTTTGCAACTAACTCTAGCTCGAATAATTATAATGATCAATTCATGGAATATAAAGACAGACAAGAAGCTGATTCAAATTTTGATGTACAGAATAATTCCAACCCAATTAACAAAGAAATATCCATGCATGAATTGGTACTTGTAATATCTCAAATTGGAAACTCTAGCCCAGGTCCTGATAATATACCTAACATAATTATTAAACACTTACCAATCAGGGGATTTGAGTATTTACTGCAGCTATATAATCATATATATAAGGAACAAGTATTTCCTGATAGCTGGAAAGAAGCACTGGTGATTCCTATACTTAAACCAGGTAAAATATCTTGTTCCCAAAATAGTTACAGACCAATTTCTCTTACATGTAACCTTTGCAAAATTCTGGAAAAAATTATAAGTAAAAGAATCAGATGGTATATGGAGACAAATAGGAACTTATCACCATTTCAGTTTGGATTTCGACAGTTTAAATCAACAATGGACCACTTAATAAATATAGAAAGTGAGATTCTTGATAGTTTTTCAAATAAAAATTATATAGTAGTTGTAGCATTAGATATTGAGAAAGCATATGAAATGGTTTGGAAAAACAGAGTTTTAAAATTGTTACAAGACATCGATATCAAAGGAAACGTTTTAGCTTTCATCAGAAATTTCCTTAAAGAAAGAATAATAAAGGTTAGAATCAATGACACGACATCTAACCCTATGATTGTAGAAAATGGGCTTCCTCAAGGCTCAGTACTCAGTGTTATTTTATTTTTACTGGCAATCAATAATGTGCTTTCAAATATTGAAAAACCAGTAAAAGGATTTCTGTTTGCAGATGATTTAACAATAACATGTAGCGGTATAACACTGAAACCTACGTTAAAACTTGTCCAAAATACGTTAAACAACCTTCAAGAATGGTCAATGAAATCGGGATTTAAATTCTCGAAAACTAAAACTGAATTCATAATTCTATCAAAAAAAAGAAATAAACATAGGAACATTCAATTAATCTTAGACGGACAAAACATTAAAGAAGTAAGTAATTTAAAAATTTTAGGATTAACATTTGATAAAAAAATGTCCTGGAACCCACATATAAATAATCTTAAGTCTGAATGCAATAAAAGATTAAATATAATTAAGGTTCTGTCGTCAACAACATGGGGAGCTGATAGAAAATGTCTAATAAATACATATCACGCCTTAATAAGACAAAAAATTGATTATGGTTCTATAATTTACGATTCAGCAAAAAAACGTACACTTGACTCATTAGAATGCATCCAAAATACCGCTTTACGACTGAGCATTGGTGCATTTAAAACAAGTCCTATTAAGAGCATATTAGCGGAAGCAGGAGAAATACCACTGGAACTTAGAAGGAAAGAACTTGTAATAAAATATGCTAGTAACATTTTGTCTCAACCTTACAACCCAACTTACCTTGAATACAATAAAATAACAAGTGTAAACGCAGAATACGAACTCCGACCTAAATTAATACAACCTTTACGAATTAGAGCACCCAAATATTTACGTGAACTAAACCTTAAAATCCCAAATATGTATACAAAGAAACTACTTAGCTGTGGACCATGGGAAAATTTAATATTCCCCATTAATATCGAACTAGCTAAAAACTTAAAGAAAGATACTCCTCAATACATATACAAAACTTTATTTTATGAATTTAATAGTAGACATATAGAGTATAAAACCTTTTACACGGACGGGTCGGTTATGGATGGGAAATCGGGATGTTCAGTTGTATATGGTGATAAATGTTACCGCTATAGATTAGGAGATTTTAACTCCATATTCAGCTGTGAAGGAATAGCTATACTCAAAGCTTTGGAATTAATGGACAATGAACCTAATACAGATAAATATTTGATATACACAGATTCAAAATCATGCTTGACAGCGTTACAAAATATCAATAATTTAAATACTCTTATTATAGAAATTAAACAAAAAATGATAAACCTACTTAAAAATAACTATACATTCGAAATTATTTGGATCCCAAGTCACCAGGGGATAGTTGGGAATGAAAAAGCAGATAATGAAGCGAAGCAGGCTATTAATGAGAATGAAAATTGGTATACAAATATAACCACCCCATCAGAATTACAAAAATATTTTAAAAATAAAATTAAAATATACTGGGATCACGATTGGCAAACATCTAATACAACAAAGCTATATAATATAAGAAAATCGATTTTTGAAAAACCCCCTACCCCTTTCCCCTCTAGAAAAGACCAAACAGTAATCACTAGAATGCGTATTGGCCACACAAACATGACACATATCCACTTAATAACTAAAGCTGATAAAAATAAATGCAAGTGTGGACAAGACCTAACTGTTTTGCATCTATTGGAGGAATGTACAGTATTTAACAACGAAAAGAAACAATGTAAACTTCCAAGCAAACTAAAAGATTGTTTGAATCAGGACGGATATATGGCAACATTAAAGTTCTTAAAAATGTTGAATATTTATAAACTAGTATAAAATGGTATAGGGAGGCCTATGCCCAGCAGTGGATGGCAAAACGATACTTTAGGATAAGGTTAAAGTCAATGTATGTGTATTATGTATATAAAAATGTCAACCGAGGTCGCTAATGACCTTAGATGTTAAAAAGCGACCTAAAATAAATAAATTAAAAAAAAAAAAAAAGTTTTAAAAGTTTTAAATTCGCGCGACTGACGACTTGCGTTGCGAAGCTAAACGTGCCCCTTTTTCACTAGTTTGTTTTGAAATAATTCACTCGAAAATAGATCACTCAGCCCACTTCCCTTCCAAACTTTTTCACTGACGCTACTCAGTCTCGGAGTAATATTTCATTGTGAATAATTTGTGTATTTGTGGGTATACGTATAGGATTCGTGTGTGGTGGTGACGTCAGCCACCTGCCTGAAACTTTGGCAGGAGACACGGCTTCCAATCGACACTCCGAAACCGCTTGCTTCAAGCTTGTTTCTTTGGTTAGTGTAGATTTTGGAATCGCGATAATCGGTCTTTTACGAACGGACATTTTGGACTTTTCACGATTGGATATTGAAGTTGTTTGTTTGTTTTTCTCATTTCTGACTTTCGATGTGTATTTGAGTGAAGTGTATTTGAGTGAAGTGACCTCATTTCTATTTTGGATTTACAACGAAGATTGACTTGTTGAATTTGAGGATATTTGGATATTGGTATGTACCTCGCTAGAGTTTCGTTTGAAAACTGTGACTAGTTACAATAACCGTGTGGGAAAACTTTTTTGACATACTTATCGAGGTCTAATTGAATTTTTGACAGTTTCAGGCCAGTTTTACCTAAAATACAGATTTTGGGGAATCAAGCATCAAGAATTTCTTTTCGGAAATTTAAAAATTCGCATGATTTTAGATTCATATAGCAAAATACCCACTGTATTTCAAAAGAAAATACAATTTCTTCAGAAACAGTCATTCATAAATTCCAGTAAATCTTTAATGAAAGTAGTCATTAGTGACTAATCTACTTCACCCACCTACTTAGAACTTTGTCAAAAAGGAAGATTGTTCTCCCAAAGCCAGACGTAGACAAGACTCATCCAACATATTATATTATGTTAAGAAATGTTTTTAAAAACTAATTAATCACAGCAGTTGTTAAAAGCTCACATAAAGCTCTAACATCGTGTGACGTTCGCACGCTGGTGTTGTTAAAATGGATATTTCTAGCGTCCGACGCCCGAGATATTTTTAGAGAGGACACGGTCTTTTTACAAAATAAACGGAGATGGGGTTAGCTGATTTATAGGATATGAGATTATGATCTTTTATTTACGTCTGGCTCTTCAGGACAACACGTCCCTTTCAGTTCTTGTTTTAATACGTCCCATTTTAGACGAGAACATCCGTGATGAATAAACTTCATTATGTGGTGCTAAAGTTTTGAGCGAATGGAAGTGTGAAATAATTCGAGTTTTGCCGTTTTAGTTCAAGTCATGATGAGTTGGCTGGATTAAAAACAAATGAAGATTGAAAACAAGTAAATAAGTAATGAAAACTATAACAAAACAACATACAAAACTACTAGGTACACAAGAAACAATTCGATTATTTCAGACAGACCAAAATCCTGATCCTGATAATTTCAATGCTCGAACCCACTAACGTTTAGCGGTCTACCTAGCATTCTGTTAGCATGAACGTTGTTAGCTGTTTGTTCTGTTAGCTGTTACGTTGAATTGCAGTGTTTAAAAATAACTTTATACCAACTTTGGCTTTCCCAAAAAAAGTTAAGATATATTATTAAGATGATTAAAAATGCCGGCCTGCCGGATATGTTTGGCAGGCCGCAGTATTTGAATTTTAGTGATAATATTGTCAATCCTTAAATACACAAAATATACTTGGTAAAATTAATATTTTGAGCATAATGTTCTACTTCCTAATAGCTTATAATTATGACAAAAAAATATTATAACCTCCTTTTTTTGAAGTCGGTTAAAAATGGTGACGTAAAGTTACATTCCATCAGTATTATTTCATTTTACCTATGTGAATTGGCATCGTGAATAGTTAAATTATGCATTCGCAATATTTTTTACCGACTAAACGCAAGAAGGAGTTATTATAGGCTAGGTACATTCTTTCGAAATATAATAATGCAACTCTTGTAAAAATTAAAAATTGCACATTGTCGTAAACTTTTTTTATAAATAATAACAGATTTTACAAGAATTAACCTAAAATAAATAAATAAATATTTGTGGACATTTCACACAACACCATCTAGCCCAAACTAAGCAAAGCTTGTACTATGGAACTAGATGGCTGATAGAATACATATATACTTTTTTTTTTGTTGTAAATATATACATATGATACATAGAAACATCCAGACACAGAACAAACATCCATGCAGCATCATCACACAAATGTTTGCCCTGGGTGGGAATCGAACCCACGACCAGCTCGGCAATTAGACATACTGCCAACTGAGCCACAAGGCCAGTCGAATATCGAAAAATATCTCGTTTAAGAGTCTATAGTTCAACCATCGTCCATTTCGCTCACGTTTATCAAAAATTTTGTAGATATAAAATGACTGAATGAACTTAGAAAAAAATCTACCCACAAAATATTAAAACTTGTTTTCGATAAAAAAAAACACTTGTTTTCGATAAAAAAAAATCATTTTGATCTATGATCTGTTAAAAATGATTTTAAGTATTTATAAATCTAATAAATATTCTGATCTATGAAAATTAACTTGGATCTAAATAAAATTTTACACTAAATTTGCGCTTAGTATCTCACGAAAGCGTACGCTTCAACATCATACGAAGCGTAACGCAAGCGTACACTACGATAATCACTTCTATGCAGTCGGGTACTTTGTTTTTCTTTTAATATAGAATGGTAGGTACCTACTAGTTAACTAGGTAGGCAAATATATTGTGTTTCTTGTAAAATTATGATAGATTAAAATAATTCAAACCAACCGGCTCTTCTGTGGGTAGCACGCTCTTGCGTTTAAGAAATAGATAGTCATCATCTAGACAATTTATGTATGTTTCACTGAAAATTATTTCTTAAGTTTTGTGGTTTTGCCAGACGGTTTATATTCACACTGATAATTTTAGTAGGCACCTAAGAAATATAAATAAGCAATTTGAGTTGTAGTGAAGATACAAATTTCTTGCAACAAACATGAGTAAGCTACTCTAAGTACTCTATCTACTCTATTTATAAATATTACAAAATCGAGTATTTTAAGTGATGATAAATACCTAATCCATATTTTGCTCTTGCTGGCCGTCTAATAGGGAATCTGACATGTAATTGCGCTAAAATAGCGAAGGTCGCCATCTTGGCAACCGCCATGTTTATTTACGTACGCGAATGCCGCGAAACTGCAGCGTCGGGGCCGGAACACGTGCTTCAATCAATTTATATTTTATTTTCTTCATTTTTTCACGTTTTTATAGAAACACATAAACGTCACACAAACACATAACACATTAAGACGTGTAATTTTAATAATCTACTATCCCTTCCTCTTATCCTTATCTCATCTCTTATTTTATCTCATATCAAACCTGTTTTAGCTTGTGCTCATGAAGCTCTTTCATGTAATACCCCAAACACTTTAAAATGTGGACCCTCCTTCCTTGAATAAAGACCCTATTTTTTTGTGATTAAGTAAATAAAAAATTTACAATTATTGGATATGTAGGTATAATATATGACAATACTTCCTGCCAAATTTCACAGTTATAGATCAAGTATCAACGGGAAGTACCCCATAGGATTTGATTCCCTTGCTAGTTTCGAAATATGCGTTTTTTGCGACATATTCGACTATAACTTTTTTTTATGAATACTGAGAAGTTTGATTTTTCTCTCTGCAGCAAGAAACTATGGATCTGCGTATATGGTTTTAACTTCAACTCGATACCTTCATGCGTTCCCGAGATACAGGCTATGACAGACGGACAGACAGACAGACGGACAACAAAGTTATCCTATAAGGGTTCCGTTTTTTCCTTTTGAGGTACGGAACCCTAAAAATTGAGTGAAACAAGGATCTGTCTTTTTACTTCCATCAAATAATTTACTACTAAGTGGTGCTTGCACAAAAATGAGCAACTTGCTAAAGTTGTTTCTTTAATTGTTAAAGGCACATCATTTTACGAATACTGATAAAATTATTTTACTTCACAGCTGTCCTCAAGAAGCAGGCAACAATAAAAGACAAATCAGAAAATGGAGTTTCTGAAACTGTAGAAGAAAAACTCGTCAAACCCTCAGCAGCCAAGCAAGCAGACAAAGAGACCAAACCAGCTGAAGCAAAACCAAGGTTCACTAAATCTGCATTGAAACCTAGTGCAAAAACAGAGGACAAAACTAATGATAAGCCTCCTGAAAAATCGGCTCTAAGAAGCGTAAGGACTATTGATGACAAAACAAAAGAAAAGTCAGTAACAATAGTAGATAAGAAACAAGTAGAGAAAAATGGTACAGCTAAAGCAAATAGCACGGTAAATGATAAATCTAATGATAAAAGTTCTAGTTTATCGAGTAGAGACAAACCTACTTCAAAAGTGGTTACTAATGATAAATCAACAGTGAAAACTGCTGCAGCAGAAAAAACACCTGCAAAAGTAGTAGAGAAACCTTTACCAGTCAAGTCTGAACCAGTGAAACCTGAACCGGTAAAACAAGAAGTAAAATCAGCTGCTGAGAAGCCAGCAACCAAAATAGCTGATAAGCCAGCGGCATCAAAAAAAGTTCAAGAAGAATCCAACATGGCAACAAAACCGCCTACGCCTCTAGATAAAAGCTCTTCGAAAGTATGTATGCTTTGTATATTTTTATTCTTATTAGGTATATATAGGTACACCTACGGTTTTATTCTTAAGGGCCAACGATACGCATGCGGCGGGAAATTCAAATTTCAGTTTTTTTTGTCATTATACCTAGCAAGAGTAACTGTTCTTATGTAAAGTGATCACAAATGGTAATGGTAAATATTGATTCTACTAGATTATTCGCACAAACATGCGGTATTCACTATATGGTATTATATATACATCTTCTTTCCTGATCTTTCCCTCTTTAAAATAACCATCGTCTACTTCCAGCTCCCACCTAGAAAACCATCGCTTCAGAAGACGTTATCAAAAGACACAGTCGACGGTCCGGTGAAGAAATGGAGAGATCCTCTCCACGAACGCGTCAAAGAGAATATCGACAAGACTCTAGCCAATGAAATACCTAAGGGCCACACGCTCACCAAGAATGAAAGCTTAAGAAGTGAGTTTTTCATTTTTTTGTATTTTTTCTAGGTTTAAAAGCTTTTTCTGAAAAATAAATTTTATGGTCTTATGCAGTAATAATAATCTTATTTGTAAGATTGACGCCATAATATGAATAAGATTGGCGTCAATATATGACTATAGATTCATATATTGGCGCCAATCTAACAAATACAATTTTTATTACTGCATAAGAACATAAAATGTATTTTATGATCAGGCTTCTAGTTAAAGTTTAATACCGTATTATGAATAGCTAGTTTATTAAAAACATCTTAATGGTAAAACAGAGTTTATTAAACTTATGATACGAAACAATAGATACGTTGATTTAAAGTTCGTAATTAGGGTCTAAATCTTGTTGTCCTTAGCAGTGGTCACTAGAAAGAAAGCCAAAATCAGATTTGTCAAACTGTACAGTTTTGAAGAGCGGCCACACAAAGTATATCACTAGGAAATTCTATTAAGGTCGTGTGCAAATTAGTTCGTGAAACATTTACACTTGACTTGTCTTTTCAAACAAAACTATAACAATCTATGAATCAGATCAACAAGAATAGCCACTAGTTTTTGGTTTATTTGCTTCAACATTGACACTAGTCCTTTTTCTCCCGGCATATTTATATCAGATTACGTATCCGGTCCACAATGCAACAAGTGACGAACATTGATCACAATCGACTTTGGCACGCATTTTGTCTGATTATCATGAGATTATAATCACGGGATAAATCTAACGATATCTTCAAATCGTTAAACTAGTATTTTTTTACTTTTTTTTGTGTTGTTACCGTATATATGCTACGTTTTCGTTGCATTTTAGTATTTACAAAGTTTTATAGCTGTACCTAATAGGAAAAAACAGCGTGCTTGTTTACCTACGGCAAAGGTAAAGTTAAACCTTCGGCAAGGATTCAAATCCTATGTACTTGAGCTGAAGACAAGTAAAGAGAAACCATAGTTAAATAACAAATTAAATTAGTAACCAAATATCGAATAGAATTCCGAAAGCTACGCTTCTAAACTATCTCGCTAAGGCAGACTAAACGTTTTTAACTATTTTAAAGATTAAATTTGAAATAAATTTAAATTTCTCAATTGTTTATTTAGTCTTTATTTGTCAAACTAACCTCTTAATTCCGCGTTTTCTCCAATCTTGTGCCAAATATACTAACTAACTTGCTGTTGTAAATATTTCAGTCGTTTAAATTTCCTTCTGCGCAATACACATTTCACCTAGAAAGTTTAGTTTCGTAAGTGCCGGTTTTAATACTGTCTCATACAAGTGGTTGTGTACTCATATCGTTGCCGTTTGATCTCATGTGTATCGGCACTACTTTGGTCTAAATGTGATCCGAAATAGGGCTAGGTAGTTCCGCGTGCGTCGAATCAGGTGCGAACGCAGATGGTTCAGCTTGCGAACACGTTCTCTGTATCGAAACATCGACGAAAAGTTTTGTGAAAATCTTTAGCCATTAAATAAATTAATGAATAAAATAAATTTTTGAAGTGAAGTTTTTTTTATTGGCCAGTGTTATAATATAGTGTAATGTTTTATTTGTGACAAAAAATCAGTTGATAACATAATTTAGTGTCAAGGAGTCCAATGTTTTGACTTGGAAATATTTAATATTTTAGGATCGAAGAAAGTGAAGAAGTATTTTTATTTTAACAGTGCTATTAAACATGGATGAATCAGAGAGCAACTCCGGAAATTTGTTCCAAGGTAGGGGTTGTAAGCTTGACAGGTTACCTTTTTCTGCGGTTGTTACTTGGCACCACCTACATTCCCAATGACAATTTTAATACCAATCCCTTAATTTTATTCAGTTTTTACAAGCTCTATACTTTTTCTTTTAGCTGTATCTATTGACTGTATGCTAAAGTATTTAAGCCTTAAGTGACAGGCAACCTGCTTTAGGAATGTTTTGCTAACTCAAAAACCCTAAAGCAAAGAATAAAAGACGTTATTCACTTATTTATCTATTGTGTGCCTGTCAAGATATTATATGTGAGATTGTTTTTTTTTTTGCAATGTCTAATTATTTTGTGTATATAATTTGAAGCATCTTTCGTAATATTGTTTATTTATACATACGTCTCTCAATATATATGTAAGAGAATACGGAAAATATTATTTTATATTGTGCTATATTTCCAAGAATTGAATTAAAGGTTCACATATAACAAATAAATAAAAATAAAAATTCGGTTGTTCGTGATATAGAGATTGTATTATATTTATTAAGAAATAACTAGTTTTGTGATTAAATGGACTAAAATTTGACTACAACTCACCAGATAGAAAGTGACAACACTAGCCAATGAAATACTTATTCACTCTAGTCTTGAAGACATTCGATCTATGTACAATATATTTTTAGGGAATACAAAGGAAAGAAGTGAATTCCATTTCTCAGCAGTTATCAGTAAAAAGGAACGTTTATAGTAATGGTGCCCTTTTAATAAACCTCTCTAGGCTTACTCAAGCCCACACCCCCGCCAATGCCGCCTCCACTACCACCGAAAATGCCTCCACCACCGGAGTTCAAGAAGGCACCGCTAGATCCCACCAAGCTGAAGAAGATAGAAAGTCTTCGCAGTAGACCGCGAAAAAGACCCGACTGGACCGACATGATGAAAGAGGTAGAGCAAGGGAAGAAGTTAAAGAAAGTTGTTTGTAACGACAGGTAAGAAATTTTATAGTTTAAAAAACTGAAACAACCGACTTCAAAGTACGCTACTTTGTTACTTGTAATTTAGAAAGGATTAGGATACATAAAGTTCATATTATCATGCTCAGTCGGGTAATTAAACAAAACGATCAATCGTCGAAGTAGCTCTATTTTCACCTTATACACATTGGATGAGGAGTAATAAAGTTTTACTTTTACTAAATCCTTCACAGTTGTAAACTTTTTAAGGAAACTCTCTTCACCCATTCGTTTTTTTTTTTTTCAAGAATGAGAATTGTCATTGAATGTCAAATGCTTTGTCGTCGAAAATTAGAAAATGTGTAGATAATTAATTATACGATTATCCTTAACATTTGACACTTTTGCAAAGAAATACATGTCGGCGGAACTCTGCGATTCTATAATCTGACGCACTTCACTCAGGAATACAATGAAAATTTACATTTTTAGATATTATTCAAAAAGTAACAAAGCAATGTCTATAAAATAATTATGGGACCAACTTGGGAGCTTTTTCTATAAGTATGTCAATTCAAGAAACACAAAAATTGGTTCACGAATGACGGAGTAATCGGTGAACAAACAAAAAAATACATACGGACCGAATTGATAACCTCCTTCTTTTTGGAAGTCGGTTAAAAATTAAATTATGTTTGAAATGTTAATCGATGTTGAAAAAGAGAAACCAATTAGTATCTAATTTGTAGGTAACTTTCTATTAATTTGAAATTTTAAAAGCTTTAAAATACACAAACAATCTTGGTAGATGGTTATCTAGAGAGCCTGAGAAGTAGAAAGCTAAGTAGGTTTGGGTAGTAATGCAGCGTAACATGTAATGTTATTTGAATAAGTACCTAGTTATTATGTGTAAGAAAACAAATTGACTCGTTACGATTTCAATATTGTTACTATAAATATGATAAGAGTCAATATTTAATTATTTCAGATCTAGCCCTATTATCACGACGTCAACTGTAGTAAAAAACAAAGACCAGTTCATATTCGAGTCAGAGAAACCAAACTCACACAATAAACTCTTGACTGAGATATCCAAAGGAGTAAAGCTTAAGAAGACAAAGACCAATGATAGAAGTAAACCAAATCTAGAGGGCTTGAGAAAATTCAGGAGGCAGATGACGATAGAAGAACAAGTGCAGAAATCTATGTCACAAGCAAATCTTGCAGCTTCACCTTCAGGAGTTAATCTCAATAAAGATGGAGAAGTGACTACTGTAAGTAATCAAAAGGCTATAATTGTTGGACACTATAAGATACATAAATCTTCATTGAAATATTTGTTTTATTTTACAGCTTCCTCAGCAACAAGAAGAAGAAGAAATCGATGCAATGGACGACATCGACAAAGTGAGAGACGATCTTCAGTCCACAAAACAGCTGCTTGCTATTGAACTAAGGTAAAACTGTTACATAATTTGTATGTAATAATTATGAATTATATTAGCAGTATTTTTACTAAACCACCGTTACAGAAACAAAGAAGCGCAAGAAAGAGAAAATAAACGTCTTCTAACAAGGATAGCAAACTTAGAAGCAGAAGTAGCAAGAGAAAGGGCTATCATTAAACAAGAACAACACAAGACTGTCATAGCAGTAACAGATGCATATGATGAAAGACTAGTTACAAACCTAAAAATGGAAGTAGAAAAAGCAAAAGAAACTGCTGACAATTTAGAAAAACAGTATCTTAAAGCAGCTGAAGAAAGAGATGATGCGATAACAGAGCTTGAAGATTTGAAGAGAAAGAATGGGGAGTTGGAAAAGAAATTAGAACAAGCTTTGCAGGTAAGACGATTAATTTCAAATACAATTTCAAAAATAATAAATGCCAACAATCTATATAAAATTAAAACAAACAAGGTGAAACATTTGGAATCCTGGTAATTGTAAACCTGGTAAAATTGGAAACATTTGTATTGATGTTGTGTGTGGTATATTTTTACCAAATTATTGAGACAAAGGAGCATTGCTTTCGCAACTAATGCCATTACGCTTCACTAACCAAATTGCAGGGCAAATTAGAAGACATGTACCAGTCAGACGAACCGTTGTCTTTCTATCAGAAGAGGCAGCAAGAGTTTGAGAAACAGTGTAGGTTGCTAGGCATAGATGTGAACTCACCTGAAGCCCAGGAGTTGAGGAAAACCGCTTCTGATGCTAATAACAATGCTTCTACTAATGCTTCTACTAATGCTGCATATACTAATTCCGATGAAGAGGTATGAATTTACAATAACATTATTATTGTGTATCGTATTCGATTAAATATTTGATAAATAGTAAATATACTCTGTCTTAACCGAAAATTATGCGAGTGAAATTAATATTCTAGCAATAAATCAAGAAACAAATTTACAGTATTCCGTAAGCGCATATGCGCAATGACAAATGACATTTGCGGAAAGAAAACAGAGAAATTAAATCGATGGTTAAAGTTAAGTAACGTTTTTCAGTAAGGGCGTTAAACTATAAATAATCAAAAGTTAATGCTAACATAATACCTTCAAATTTTAGAATTTGTTTCTTACATTTTCTCTAGTTAATTTGACAAATTACTTACTCGCAAATTTTAATCAGTAAGGGGTAATGAGTAGCAGCTAGAAAAGCATACGAGGACTGTCCTTCATTATTCTTCATTTCTTCGTTTCACTTCACCGCATGTCCGTTTGTCTGTCTGCCCATATGTCAAATCTATTTTACTCAGAGATTATTTATAGTTTATGAGAAATTTGGCAAGTAAATGTTTTCAATAAATCGCTGAAAAATTCTGTAGTAAAACTTTCAAAAAAGTGGAAAATAGGGATGGCACTCCATATATATCAAGAACGGATGATTTTTTTTCAACCTAGACTCATCGTGTGGTTTATAATTGAATAAGTATGTGGAAATTGAGAAGTTTGACCTCAAAACCGGTTTGATAAACGTAGCTCGATCAAAACTGCTTCAAATTAACCAATCAATTCCTCAAGGAAGTGTTGTCGCATGCATACTGTTTTTAATCTATATCAATGACCTACCTAAAGAAATTGACGACTCTTGTGTACTTTTCGCGGACGATATATCTATCTTGACATCTTGTAATAATAATATTAATTTAAATGACAAACTTACTGACATTTTTAATCGCATAACTAATTGGATGACGGACCATAATCTTGACATAAATTTATCAAAAACTTCAATAATGCAATTTCGACCCCATCAAAAACAACCTCTTGACATAAAATTTTCATTTAATAATAATCATTTAGAGTGCGTTAATACTGCCACATTACTTGGCATCGATATTGACATGCATGTCAACTGGAAAAATCACATTAAAAAGCTGAAGGCTAAGTTGTCAAGCTTCGTATACGCCCTCAGAGAACTAAGACGAGCAACAGACCAGGATACAGCTATTACAGCTTACTATTCATACGCGTTTGCCTGGATTAAATATGGTGTGATGCTTTGGGGGAACAGTGTAGACGCAAATGATTTATTTGTAATACAGAAAAAATGTCTACGTATTATAGCTAACATTAAACTACCTGACATAAATATACCACACTTTCACCGTTCTTATTTCATTAAATTCAAAATTCTGACATTAATTTCTCTATATATCTTCGAAAACTGCATATTCATAAAAAAACACCCTCAATTTTTCCCAAAATTAGCTTACAAAAGAGATTGCCTAATGAGATCGAACTATAAACATAATTTGATATTGCCATCTTCCAAACTATATATACACAGCTCCGGCCCTCATTCTATGGCTATCAAAATATATAATAATTTACCAACGCAGCTGAAAGAAATAGAAAATATACAGATTTTTTCTCAAACCCTAAAAAATATATTAATTAAAAAAGGCTATTATACGATAGAAGAGTTTTTTAAAGACAAACACATAATAGAATAAACCGTTCCGCTCCGCACTAGATTGCTATACCCTATTAGGGTGATTATGTATGTACCTATGCTATGTATGTAATTGTAATGCAATGTAAAAAATAAACAAATAAACAAAAAATAAACAAATAAGTCATTTAAAATAAGACTAAAGTTTCATGGTATATTACTCTCTTCTCAGATGTCCATGGTGAAAATGTCAAAGGTCATAAAGGATATTTTCTCGAAAATATTTTCTTAATGCAGTTAATTGAGATAGTTATGATATACGATATCTTTAAAAATAAAAAGGTAGCGGTATTTTTTACTATGAAAATAGTTTTTCTGCTCTCCTGTAAAATGAGGATTTGCCCCTTATCCCCTTTGACATATCCATCATCGATGTGATGTCGTATGTACGAGATATTTATTTCCTTCTGCATTTCTAAGCCATTAAACATTGAACCTAGAAAGAGGTAGTAATAACTGCAATACAATCTATATCTTTACATATCACAAATAATATCATTATTTCACGATAGTTATTCCTTTATTATTGCTATAAGTATAATTAAAACTATTTTAATTTTTAGGGTATCATGCCGACCGCTGGATCAAGGCGAGCGAGTCATGCCATCAAACAGCTGTCCGTTACGAAAGACGAAAGCTTTGAAGAAGAAGAGGTCTCTGACGAAGAAGAGGTAAGGAAGACAAATTCTGAGTTAACTGCTGAATATTTCATAAAGCAGATATTAAAAATTATTCAGTACGCAAAATAAATAATAAGAGAATATACGGCGGTATACAAAAAAATATTGCGAAGACATTTTATGAAATGGATGGTCTGTTTACTTATGTTATGGTAAAAAAGAGAATTTAGCGTTTCAAAGTATATACTTCTATGATATTCTGTAGTGTCGACTGAGCAAAATAATGAAATAAGAACAGCAGCGCCCTGAATGCCACATTAGTTCTCTAGCTGAACAGACTCGAACTAAACATAATTATTGAATAGTTATTAAAAAACAACAAAATTCTAACATGTTTCAAAAACTGTTTAACTGTTTATCTACATAATCAAAAACAACTATATATTTTTTTAATTAGAGACTTTGGCCAACATTGGCATGTTACGATGGGATTGACATGCCAATGTTGGCCAAAGTCACTAATTTAAAAATATATTATACGACATAGTTGAAAAAAAAGATGTCAATAATAAGTTGATATAATAAAGTTGAATAAATACCATTCAAGTAAATATCGAATATTAATACCTAGTTTCATTTTCATCGGTGTAGGTGGATTGGCAACGACATTGAGTATTTTGTTTTTATCTGTATTTAAGTTACGAACAAAGTTACGAATCAAAATGAAACAATTTTTTTTTAATTAGGGACTTTGGCCAACTTTGGCGCGTAAGTAAGTCCCATCGTAAACGATGAAAATGAAACTAGGTATTAATATCAGATTAACTTGAATGCTACTGTTGATCAACTTATTATTGACTCCATTTTAGGGTTTCGTACCCAAAGGGTAAAGCGGGACCCTATTACTAAGACTCCGCTGTCTGTCCGTCTGTCACCAGGCTGTATCTCATGAACTGTGATAGTTAGACAGCTGAAATTTTCACAGATGATGTATTTTTGTTGCCGCTATAACAGTAGGTACTCTAATTAAGTACTTAAAACAGAATAAAATAATATTTAAGAGGGCTCCCATACAACAAACGTGATTTTTTGCTCGATTTTGCTTGAAATATTCACAGAATATTGAGTTATATTATTCACTCTATAATAAATAATTAAATTAAAATAAAATGAATATTTAAGGGGAGCTCCCATAAAACAAACGCGATTTTTTGCCGTTTTTATAGATAATGGTACGGAACCCTTCGTGCGCGAGTCCGACTCGCACTTGGCCGGTTTTTTTTTCAACTATGTCGTAATAATGCTATCTTCTCATGATTTCCTTAGGAGGAGAGTGAGGAAAAGAAACAGAAACGAATGGAGAAGGAGGTCCGCAACATGAGGAATAAGATCCGGCACTTGAAGGAAAAGCAAGATAATATGAAAAGAGAAAGGATGGGTTACAAGATGTCGTTGAAAAACCAACAGGCTGCACTCAAGTAAGTTCATATTACGTGGATTTTTAAATAATATCTGCTTTTGGTTATCAGGCAGTGATCTTGTTTTTAACCGACTTCCAAACAGAAGAAGTGAGAACCTCCTTCTGTTTGGAAGATGATGGAAGAAGATATGTTCTTCTGTTTGTTTTTTTTTTGTATGTTTGTTCAGCAATTACTGCGCCACTTATGAATTGTTTTTGATGATTATTTTTTGTTTGGTACGAAATACCTCAAAAGTAGTCCCATATAAATTTGATTCAGTACTTTGGTTTTTATAACAAAATGACTAAAAAAATTCATCCAAGTAAACGAATCGCGTATTTTGGAGTCGATTTTTTTAAACTATAATTATTTTCGTGGCCACACCGTCGCTTAACATTAGGCCAGTTGGTCGAACGTAGATCTATCTAATATGTGGACTAAGATGAATGGAAACATTTAGCCTGATACTGCCTCTTGAGTGAAGTTAGGCATACATTTTCAACTAGCCTTGTGGCTCAGTTGGTAGTATATCAGTTGGCGGCCTTATCGCTATTAGCGATAAGGCCGCCAACTGATTCCTTTTGTACCTTTCTAACGCCTTAATTATATACCTAATCTTATTTTATTATGGTGTCAATAAAGTGTTTTTGTATTGTATTGTATTGTGTATCTGGTAGTATATACCTGCTGAACTGTAGGTCGTGGGTTCGATCCCCACCCAGGGCAAACATTTGTGTGATGAGCGTGGATGTTTGTTCTGTGTCTAGGTGTATTTAGGTCTAGGTGTGTAGTAGGTTCTATGTATCATATGTATATATTTACAAAAAAAACTATATATGTATTCTATCAGCCATCTAGTTCCATACTAAGTAGATGGTGTTGTGTGAAATGTCCACAAATATTTATTTATTTAACTGAAAAATAGCGAGTTAACATAATTGGGCAATAAATACCCTGCTATGGCTCTCTCTGTTTTTTAGTGAAATTATTGAAATAAAATTGAACTTGAACTTAGGGTTCCGTACCTCAAAAGGAAAAACGGAATCCTTATAGGATCACTTTGTTGTCCGTCTGTCCGTCCGTCCGTCTGTCAAGACCTGTATCTCAGGAAGGCGTGAAGGTATCGAGTTGAAATTAAAACCATATACGCAGATCCATAATCTCTTACTGCAGAGAGAAAAATCAAACTTCTCAGTACCTATTCATAAAAAAAAGTTAAGCTTATTGCTAAGGAACTTGTAAGAAATGTTCAAAAATGTGTTCGTACATTGCAGAGAGGAGAAACGAAAATACAAGGAGTTGAAACGTGAGGTAGACAAAATGGCCGCGATGATGAAGGAGGTTGGTTCCGACGACGAGGATGAAGACGAGGAGGAAGAGGAAGAATCCGAAGAAGAAGAGAAGAAGAGCGAGTCGGAAGAGGAGACTGAAACGGAAACGGAGCAGGACACAGAGAGTGAAACTGAGAGCGAAAGTGAACCTGAGGTGAGATTGTTGTTTGCGATTTACATGGTTATACATATGTATCTTATTATTTACAAAAACAAAAGTAAGTACCTATATAATATATGTATTCTATCGACCATCTGGTTCCCATAGTACAAGCTTTGCTTAGTTTGGGGCTAATAATGCAGTGAAATTTACGTTGTCGGCAAAACTCCGTAGAAGCTTCTAGTAAAGTCGCCATCACTTTACTGAGGCAAGACTTAAATTTAAAAATGACTGTTTACGTGACTTAGACTTTGACTAGAACACTATATAACTTGTATTATTCAAGAAACTTGAAAATATTTCAATAGTTGACACTGGCAAATCGCTAATCGCGGGGCCCAATAAAAAAAAGAAGAAGAAGTTTGGGGCTAGATGATGTTGTGCGAAAAATGTTCTGCAGTATTTAGTTGTTGATTATTTTTTATATCAAATAATTACATATAGGTATAAACGCATAATAATACCTACGTAATTCAGTTGTTTCTGTTAACTTAACATGTATTTTAGCTAACGTCTTTTAGCTCCACAACAAAATCTTTCTAACTTATTTTTCCCTTTTAAGGCCTTCTCCTAAATACCTGACTAACAGACAACGTATATCGCCGGTAGCTATAGAAACCAGAAGGGCATGTACCTTCCTTGTGAACTAAGAAAAAATATCTATATACCCATTTTGAATACATAATCATAAATAGCAAACAAATATACATTTAATTATCTCAGCCACAGGACGTCTACTACACTACACACAAATTAGCTACTCCTATTTCCAAAGAGACACGCTGTACGTGGCCTGCAACCAACGTCTAATGGTATAAGACCTGTCAGAGGTCATGTTTTGCTGTTTCTGCTCTTACCGACAGCTGATCTCCATTCAAGAACTTTTCGATTTGATTAACATAAACCTTAGATTATATACCTCTAGATTCCGTGTTCAAATACTAGGCGCATCGTTCAATTTGAAGCAAAAACGTTTTACGTGTGTGAGTGAGCCGCCTATCGAGGGTGTATTGCTTACACCATTTACATTTGTGTGCACGATGCTTGTGATACCAGTGCATAGATATTTCCCCAAAACATAGAGACTTAAAAAATATTTGGGGTCGATATTATTCAACCGGAAATTTAAACCTAACATTACTGTTTAACGCATGAAAGTCCAAATTAGGCTCGTTTGCTTTGGTGTCTTAAGCACTTTCTGTTTCAGATCATATCTGACGAAGGTATCAGATGATTGCCACTGGAACAACCTGGTGGAAAGGACTAAGACAGTCCAGTTTGGGCTCGTTTGCTTTGGTGTCTTAAGCACTTTCTGCTTCATATGATGACGAGGGTCTGAAGAAGGTATCAGATGATTGCCAATGGAACACCCTGATGGAAAGGACTAACACAGTCCAGTTTGGGCTCGTTTGCTTTGGTGTCTTAAGCACTTTCTGCTTCATATGATGACGAGGGTCTGACGAAGGTATCAGATGATTGCCACTGGAACACCCTGGTGGAAAGGACTAAGACAGTCCAGTTTGGGCTCGTTTGCTTTGGTGGCTTAAGCACTTTCTGTTTCATATGATGACGAGGGTCTGACGAAGGTATCAGATGATTGCCACTGGAACACCCTGGTGGAAAGGACTAAGATAGTCCAGTTTGGGCTCGTTTGCTTTGGTGTCTTAAGCACTTTCTGATTCAAATGATGACGAGGGTCTGACGAAGGTATCAGATGATTTCCCCTGGAACACCCTGGTGGAAAGGACTAAGACAGTCCAGTTTGGGCTCGTTTGCTTTGGTTTCTTAAGCACTTTCTGCTTCATATGATGACGAGCGTCTGACGAAGGTATCAGATGATTGCCAATGGAACACCCTGAAGGAAAGGACTAACACAGTCCAGTTTGGGCTCGTTTGCTTTGGTTTCTTAAGCACTTTCTGCTTCATATGATGACGAGCGTCAGACGAAGGTATCAGATGATTGCCACTGGAACACCCTGATGGAAAGGACTAAGACAGTCCAGTTTGGGCTCGTTTACTTTGGTATCTTAAGCACTTTCTGCTTCATATGATGACGAGAGTCTGACGAAGGTATCAGATGATTGCCACTGGAACAACCTGGTGGAAAGGACTAAGACAGTCCAGTTTGGGCTCGTTTGCTTTGGTGGCTTAAGCACTTTCTGCTTCATATGATGACGAGGGTCTGACGAAGGTATCAGATGATTGCCAATGGAACAACCTGATGGAAAGGACTAACACAGTCCAGTTTGGGCTCGTTTGCTTTGGTTTCTTAAGCACTTTCTGCTTCATATGATGACGAGCGTCTGACGAAGGTATCAGATGATTGCCACTGGAACACCCTGATGGAAAGGACTAAGACAGTCCAGTTTGGGCTCGTTTACTTTGGTATCTTAAGCACTTTCTGCTTCATATGATGACGAGAGTCTGACGAAGGTATCAGATGATTGCCAATGGAACACCCTGATGGAAAGGACTAACACAGTCCAGTTTGGGCTCGTTTGCTTTGGTGTCTTAAGCACTTTCTGCTTCATATGATGACGAGGGTCTGACGAAGGTATCAGATGATTGCCACTGGAACACCCTGGTGGAAAGGACTACGACAGTCCAGTTTAAGCTCGTTTGCTTTGGTTTCTTAAGCACTTTCTGCTTCATATGAAGACGAGGGTCTGACGAAGGTATCAGATGATTGCCAATGGAACACCCTGATGGAAAGGACTAACACAGTCTAGTTTGGGCTCGTTTGATTTGGTGGCTTAAGCACTTTCTGCTTCATATGATGACGAGGGTCTGACGAAGGTATCTGATGATTGGTTCTGGAACACCCTGGTGGAAATTACTAAGACAGTCCCGTTTGGGCTCGTTTGCTTTGGTATCTTGAGCACTTTTTTTTATTAAGTAAATAATTACTGGATGCAAGCCGCTTCCAATCGGTCTTTTTGGAAATCCATGGAGGAGGCCTATGTCCAGCAGTGGACTTCTTATGGCTGAGATGATGATGATGATGATGATGAAATAATTACGCTTCAAATATTGTATTTACAGTGTGCTGGTTTTCAGAACAAGGTTTACGGTGCCATTTGAAAGAAAAACAAATAATATCAGAAACATATTCTATATGATTATATAAGATTTCATTGACATTGCCATATGTAACTTAACATGTATACATTTGATTGCAATTTGACATAATAGTAATATGACATAATGAGAATCTTGACATGGATTAAATTTAACATTGTAATTATAACTTGACATGGATTAAATTGACATTGTAATTATAACTTGACATGGATTAAATTTAATATTGTAATTTGACATTGTATAATTAAAATGATAACTTCATATTTTGATTTGATTTTTCTGTAATAATAGATTTTTTTTTAATGTCAATTTTTAAAATTACTCGGTGAGCCCACTTCCAGTATTGCATGCCTGTTGGAGAGGCAAGTTTGTATAGGGAAAATCTAGAATTGTAATAATTGATCTTTAATGTACCTAGTACCTACAAATTGCAATAAAATTATTTGAATTTGTATTAGAATTTGCATACCACAAATTTCATATGTTAAAAATAATGACGAATCTGATTGGAAAACTATTCAATTTTGATGAAACTGAACATGCATATGGCCGCTATCACGGAAATAATATTGTCAAGGTGACGGTAGAGGATCACTTAAAATAAATAAAAATATTTAAAAAAACGACTGCTTCAATATCTGCCATCTTTATTAAATTCATTGCAGAACTAAAAAGATAGAAACAAGATTTTTATTTTCAGCGTTCCGACAGCGTTGTCAACGCTGTCGGACGCATAACGGAGGCATAACACGCTCACTTCTCATAATTTGGTTGGTGATATAGGTAGAGCAACTCGGAGTGAGCAGATGCCTCCGACTGCATTTGTGAACACTGTTAACTAAGATTATTCAAAACCAAAAATGGAAAAAAATGGGACGCCACGTGCGTTAACATTTTCGCCGCCTGTCACTTGAGTCACTCGGTCCACGCATCGGGGGCGGCTGTTGAGGATGCTGCGAATAAAAAAACGCCAGAAGTATGCGGCTTTGGAGGTGAGGTATGATTTTGTACCCATTGCTGTCGAGACCATGGGTAGCTGGGGCACTGAAGCCAAAATTTTGATTCACGAGTTAGGGCGCCGGATACGGAAAAGTGTAGTGACCCCCGCTCCGGCTCCTACCTGGTGCAAAGGTTGTCCATCGCTATTCAACGCGGTAACGCAGCTAGAGTCATGGGTACTTTTGCGCCTGGTAAAGTTCGGGGCGGGCTTTTTGGCTGAGCTTAACTGAGCTTACAGGTTTTTTAATATATTATTAATGAAATGACGTTGTTGATGACTTGTAAACCAAAATAAAATATTCAATTTGAAATCTTGTTTCTATCTTTTTAGTTCTGCAATGAATTTAATAAAGATGGCAGATATTGACGCAGTTGTTTTTATTTTAATATTTTTATTTATTTTAAGTGCCCCTCTACCGTCACCTTGACAATATTATTTTCGAGATGGCGGCATGTTCAGTTTCATCAAAATTGAATAGTTTTCCAATCAGGTTCGTCATTATTTTAAACAAGAAATTTGTGGTATGTTTCTGATATTATTTGTTTTTCTTTTAAATGGCACCGTAAACCTTGTTCTGAAAACCAGCACACTGTAAATACATTTTTTGAAGCGTAATTACTTACTTATTTTTATGCAGTAAAAAGTGCTCAAGATACCAAAGCAAACGAGCCTAAACGGGACTGTCTTAGTAATTTCCACCTGGGTGTTCCAGTGCCAATCATCTGATACATTTGTCAGACTCTCGTCATCGTATGTAGCAGAAAGTGCACAAGACACCATAACAAACCAGCCCAAACTGGGCTGTCTTAGTCCTTTCCACCAGGGTGTTCCAGTGGCAATCATCTGATACCTTCATCAGACCCTCATCATTATATAAAGCAGAAAGTGCTTAAGAAACCAAAGCAAACGAGCCCAAACTGGACTGTGTTAGTCCTTTCCATCAGGGTGTTCCATTGGCAATCATCTGATACCTTCGTCAGACCCTCGTCATCATATGAAGCAGAAAGTGCTTAAGAAACCAAAGCAAACGAGCCCAAACTAGACTGTTTTAGTCCTTTCCACCAGGGTGTACCAGTGAAAATCATCTGATACCTTCGTCAGACCCTCTTCATCATATAAAGCAGAAAGTGCTTAAGACACCATAGAAAACGAGCCCAAACTGGACTGTGCTAGTCCTTTCCATCAGGGTGTTCTAGTGGCAATCATCTGATACCTTCGTCAGACCCTCGTCATCATATGAAGCAGAAAGTGCTTAAGACACCAAAGCAAACGAGCCCTAACTGGACTGTGTTAGTCCTTTCCATCAGGGTGTTCCATTGGCAATCATCTGATACCTTCGTCAGACCCTCGTCATCATATGAAGCAGAAAGTGCTTAAGACACCAAAGCAAACGAGCCCAAACTGGACTATCTTAGTCCTTTCCACCAGGGTGTTCCAGTGGCAATCATCTGATACCTTCGTCAGACCCTCGTCATCATATGAAGCAGAAAGTGCTTAAGAAACCAAAGCAAACGAGCCCAAACTGGACTGTGTTAGTCCTTTCCATCAGGGTGTTCCATTGGCAATCATCTGATACCTTCGTCAGACCCTCGTCATCATATGAAGCAGAAAGTGCTTAAGAAACCAAAGCAAACGAGCCCAAACTAGACTGTTTTAGTCCTTTCCACCAGGGTGTACCAGTGAAAATCATCTGATACCTTCGTCAGACCCTCGTCATCATATGTAGCAGAAAGTGCTCAAGACACCATAACAAAACAGCCCAAACTGGACTGTCTTAGTCCTTTCCACCAGGGTGTTCCAGTGGAAATCATCTGATACCTTCGTCAGACCCTCGTCATCATATGAAGCAGAAAGTGCTTAAGACACCAAAGCAAACGAGCCCAAACTGGACTATCTTAGTCCTTTCCACCAGGGTGTTCCAGTGGCAATCATCTGATACCTTCGTCAGACCCTCGTCATCATATGAAGCAGAAAGTGCTTAAGACACCAAAGCAAACGAGCCCAAACTGGACTGTGTTAGTCCTTTCCATCAGGGTGTTCCATTGGCAATCATCTGATACCTTCGTCAGACCCTCGTCATCATATGAAGCAGAAAGTGCTTAAGAAACCAAAGCAAACGAGCCCAAACTAGACTGTCTTAGTCCTTTCCACCAGGGTGTTCCAGTGGCAATCATCTGATACCTTCGTCAGACCCTCGTCACCATATGAAGTAGAAAGTGCTTAAGACACCAAAGCAAACGAGTCCAAACTGCACTGTCTTAGTCCTTTCCACCAGGGTATTCCAGTGGAAATCATCTGATACCTTCGTCAGACCCTCGTCATCATATGAAGCAGAAAGTGCTTAAGAAACCAAAGCAAACGAGCCTAAACTGGACAGTCTTAGTCCTTTCCACCAGGGTGTTCCAGTGGCAATCATCTGATACCTTCGTCAGACCCTCGTCACCATATGAAGCAGAAAGTGCTTAAGACACCAAAGCAAACGAGCCCAAACTGGACTGTCTTAGTCCTTTCCATCAGGGTTTTCCAGTGGCAATCATCTGATACCTTCGACAGATCCTCGTCATCATATTATGAAACAGAAAGTGCTTAAGACTAAGAGTCAATAGGTACCTAATAAAACTCTTTCGTCACTTTTCCATTTTTGGCCAAAAACAAAGCATTATATTGGTAAATATATTTTATACCCTTGGCAACACCAAGCATTATGGCGCTATATTTCAATATTTTTTAATTCATTTTAAATTTCGGTTTGTCATTTTGCTATGAAATACATCAAAAAATTGAATATTTACTTAAGAAATGTGATGTTTACACACTTTTCTTTTTTTCCTGGATGTTTTTTACAGCATAAACTGATATTTTTTTATTAAAACATTTATATTCGTAATGTCATCACTCGGCGAGCGCTCCTGAATGACTGATTGGCATTTGGCGGGGGCCGGGAGGGGGGTCGATCGGAGATGTCAATATCAGTGCCTTTTTAGTGGAAGTTTTTACTGAGCGCTTACTAGGCATCTAGACAATATATAATCTAAGACATAAACATTCAGGAGGATATTTTTAATGCGATAAACATTTTCTCTATTTCAGGACGCACCTCTGCCAAATAAGAAAGAAAATCTGCAAACACGGCTGAAGAGGCACGAGACCCGTGTAAACGCTCTCAAGAAAGGCAACGCTCTCCTCATGGCCAATGTAGACCGAATGAAGGACGACGTGTTGAAACAGAAGGAGGAATCTATGAGTCTGCAGCATGAACTCGACTCGCTTATTAACGATTTGGAGTAAGATAACGTAACCGGTTATAACGACGGCAATCCACCGAGAGTATATTTTTTATTCGCTACATAAAGTTATCGGTCTGTTTCTTGGTGTATTTCAAAAATACGCACGAAGATATAGCAAAGTTTTACTTCTTTACTTGCTCAATAATGTAAACAAACATCTATGGCGAGCTGGAAATGAATCAATAATGGTTTTAAAAAAATATATTTTTCATTTACATTTTTTATTTATTTAATTACTCAAATAAACATAAATATAGGTACGATAAATATAGTAACACCAAAAACCTCGCCGAGGTCAAAAAGCTTGCCATTCTTTGATATATAATGAAACAGATACTGTAGTAGCTCTTGATGTTTGACTTTTGTAATAGCTCACTGGCTAGTTATCCGCGACTTCCAACCTGTAGGTTTTAATTTAATACGCTCGGCTGACGGATCCAGATTTAGATCAGTAAAAGTATTTTTTTTAAAGTAACTTAAGAAATTTAAAAAAAAATGCTACATTTCCTGCATACTCAACTAAATAATAACGTAACAAAACTGTAATTTTCACTTATACAACTTCAGCTAGCTAAAATAGAGTAAAAATGATCAGAGTAAACAAAAAAAATACTAAATAATTTAGATAAATATGATTGTTTATTTATTTATTGTAATATATGCGTATTCAATAATGAATTGTATATTGTTACTGTTACAAGGTCGTTATAACTGAAGTTTCACTGTAATCTGTCAAGAGTATCGCTGTATGTTCCGAACTACGGAATTTCAAATAGGTACATATCTACAGTGCAGTGGTTTAAAATCTCGAAAAATAAAACTCAAAACAAAGGTATTATATTTTGATAATTAAAAAGTCATGGTTCCAATGGATATTAGTACATTATATTATTAACTGACTTATATCCATAAATTATAAATAAAATTTTACATAGATAGAAGAATTGCTATGAAAAAAACATTTAGGTATACATAATAAGTATAATGTATATATTATGTATGAATGTTTTGTAACTATAAAAAAATTACTTAAGCATATTATGTTCAAGTAAATTTTTAAAAGGAATATGTTTTGTTATCTTTTACTGAAGTCATTTTATGAAAAAATGCTTTTTTATTAGGTGCATCATAATAATAAAATTTATCTAGTTTTTTTTGCTTTGGTCAAAAATATAATTTATAAAAAATCATTACCTTAGTGATATTCAAAACATAAAAGCCCCGAGTAAATTTGAATCGGTACATTGAACGGCATCTAAAATGCTATTTCCTTAAATAAACTTGTATATTTCATCGTAAGTTAAAGTTATAAAATGACGTAAAGTACAATTTTCTTAGAAAAAAAGAGCATTTTAAAGATTGCTCAAAGTTTACTTGATTCAAAGTTAGTCACGCGGACAGTAATTTCAATTATAGGTATATTAAAATGTAACAGCTATAAATAATAAATATTAATGTGTTGTAATAACAACAGCTTATATTAAAATTACACTTTTTTTATCATAACTGTAATAATTGTGTGGATCGCACAATAATTTCATTTTATAGTCCAATTTATCGATTTAATCATTATCATATTGTGATTTGTACATAAGTAATAATTTATTTTTAAGTTATTTTGTATTGTGTATTGTTATTTTATCAACTTTAGCACAATAAACTTTTACACAAAATTAATGTTTTTATTCTTTGGGTGTACAGTCACCGTGGGTAACTTTCAATTCGTGTTAAACATTGTTCATAGGGTTTTTCGTATCTTCTTAATATTTTTGTGGTCAAAAAGACTGCTAATTAATTTATTAAGTAAATTGACCGTTTATTTTTTGGATAAAACGTTAAGAACCTTCGAAAAAAGCTATGTACAATGTTTGACACGGTTTCAAAGTTACTCACGGTTACAGTAATGGTTTATTTTTTGTTTAATATTCTCCTCTCAGTTTATCCCTATGTAATTATGGGACTCGAATCATAGGATTCGAGTCCCATATTCGTAGAAAGTCGACAAATTTCCACCCATATCTCGTTGAAATACCAAAAATCTGTATTCAGCGATATCGTTCCACGTACTTGGTGCGTACTGTACAGGAATGGAATTCTTTGCCGCAATCTCCGTTTCCTGAGAACTACAATCTTGGAATTTTTAACGCTAGAGTGAATAGATAATCTTCTAGATTGACAAGCTCCATCCTCGGCCACACCGTCTCCTAAGATCAGGCGAGTTAGGGGCCATCCATTAATTACGACATACACATTTCTTGGTTTCTTGACCTTGTCACCACACAGCCACTGCCACAGCTGGTCACATTTGTAAAACTCAATTGCCAAATGAAATTAAATCACGACGCAGTGCATGTGGTTGCATTTGACAATGGGTTCACAGGAAGTCGACGCGTGATACTAGTAAACCGAGTGTAAACTTGCCAACATTATGTGCATACAAAGAGAGTTAGAAATATTTATGTGCATATTAAACCATATTGATTTTGGCACTTCTCGATAGGCACTTTCGAATGTACTACTTGTTACTCGATAGTGGTGGACACCCCAAAAAATGCTCACATTTTTGCTAACTGTACAAAACGCTCCAGGCTCAGCCTAGGCAACCCTGTACATTTAGAGACACCATAATAATATGCGTCATCCTAGATAGCTCACAACTTGTTACCGTACGTTACGATGAGGTGGGTAAACATACGGCTCGCTCTTAGGTCTAACATGATTTTTAAGCATCGTTGTCAATAATGATGATGAATGAACACAATAATATTTTAAAATTCCCGCTATAAGATTCCGCGCTAAAAACGAACCGGATATTGTGCTTTGTTTTGACATTTGACAATAATTATCTGTGAATGGTTGATGCACGGTTGATGACGTCATGAAATTACGCCAATTGTCTAATCTATTTTTTTAATTGTATTTAGACCCGCTTGAAGCATTTGGCAGTGTCAAGTATCAAGATTTCTTCAAGTTTCTTGAAATAAACAAGTTGTAAATGTTCTAGTCACAACCTAAGTCACGTATACAGTCATATTAAAATTCGAGTCGTGCTTCAGTAAAGTGGTGGCGACTTTATTGGAAGCTTCTATGGAGTTTTGCCAACAACGTAAAGAGACATGTTCCGTCGCTTTATTTCGCTTGCCCACACTCACTCACATGATCAAAATTAATGAATAAAACACCATCATTTTATAACATTAAAATTCAAAAAACACAAGCTTAGAAAAACAAAATATAACGACATGTTTCCATGACGTTACCGCCAAATCAGTCTTAATCTTAGCAACACGTGGTATTCCGAATCAGATGCACATTATAAATAAAGGTCATCTTACAACTTTTCGAAATTGAGCATCGATTTAAAAATAATGCAATTGCGGCTTTAGAGTAGTTTAGATGACATTTTAGTTTAGAGAAGTTTAGATAACATTTTAGTTTTTTAGAGTAGTTTTATTTTTATGTTTAGTTAGTTGAGTTTGTATATTGTTTTGTTGTAGTAAATTCTGGTTCTATTTAACTACTGTTAAGTATAGCCTGGAATGATATATCATGTCTAGCTAGGAGTAGTTTTTAGTTTTTTATGACAATAAATAAAATAAAATTATTGCGGCTGAATTGAACCACGCATTATCGTTATCGTTATATCGTTATATTATCGTTATTTTTTTTATTTAGGTAACTGTTATTCAATTAATAACAACACTAATGGAGTATATCGTTATTTAATAAATAAAAAATGTAGTCGAGTTATAGCGAATTACTTCATCATGGATATTGGTGTAACACAAAAAATGTCAAATGGAACTCTGTAAGTACAAATGGCAAATGTGGAAGCATGATGCCAAAATCAAGGAAAAAAAACTCTGATCGCATCCCGCATCGCATCGTATGACATTGACAGTCGAGCGGAGAATCAAACTGTTCAAAAATTCAAAACAAACGGTTTTAGTTTGTTTGTTGTTAAAATTCTCTCATTTCTCGTTTCTAAGTTTAGTTAAGTTTCTATCTAAACATTAATAGAAGGAATAATTTTAAGGAATACTGTGCAAATTAGTGATTTAGTGACAATGCCTCCAACAGAATCCGACGTAGCGACGCCTTTGACGGCCTCGAAACCAAATCCTCGTAATAACCCGGTAATGTTCAATATATTCCAAAATGTGCAGTTCAATGTTGTACAGCATAAGAAATACGTGAAAGAAATGCGCAAACTTTACAAGAAGGTAAGGAACAATAAGTTATAATTTATAATAAAAGAAAAATCTTTCTGCTGTATCTCTTCTTTATGAGCATACGGTAAAGCCATGGTCCGCCGTACACTATGAATGTAGGTTATCATATTTCACATATTTTCTAAAACATAGAATTCAGAGGTTTTCGCGATTACTCATTGTTTTTTTTTAATCAAAGTCAATAGAAGTTACTAGGTAAAACTTATGTAAAATATACGCGATTGTATAATTTCAATTAAGAATTCAGACATTAGTCTCCTCAGGATGTTTCCCTCACCATTTAAAGCTAATGGCAAATAATAACAAGCACATTACTACATTATACTTACTACTAAAAAACGTTCAGGATCTCCAGATATGAAATCGGATGGTTGTTCCAGTCTGTTTGAAGAAAGCCCGGTACACTTTATGTTAGTAAAGTAGGTAGCTAGTAACTCAGTTTTATCATGAGGAAGTATTTGTTTATGTAGCACTGTGATAATATAATAAAGATTGGGATTAACTGCCAATGCCTTTTCTAATCCTGTTGTTTTATCAAATTTTCAGCTTGATGAAGACTCATTCCGTGAAAGCTTCAAGAATGCACTCTACTATGTATTCATGTTTGGAGACACAAGTGCTAATGTGGATCGTGTGATGCAGTTTATTGCTACATTCTGCGCATCTCTTGATGAGGAAGATGAATTTTTTCTGTATATAGTTGACAATATATTTTATGTAAGTTTTTTATTTATCATTCAGTTTAACACAGTTAAACACATACACAGTTTATTCAGTTGAATATTTGATTAACTATAATTTTATGCTTAACAATTATGTGTAACACATTATCAATTTTGTTGAAAAAACTATTCACTATTAAAGTTCACAAATTTTATAGGTTTTGCATAATGTACTTCTCAATGAGTTCAACTGCATATTCAAGTGTATTTAGTGACTTCATAGCTCTTGGGAAAAGTTATTTCTGGTTCCTATGTACAGACTTGTTTGTTTAACCAAGTAACATTATCTCAGTTTAGTAGTATTTTTTTAGGGTTCCGTACCCAAAGGGTAAAAACGGGACCCTATTTCTAAGACTTCGCTGTCTGTCTGTCTCCAGGCTGTATCTCATAAACCGTGATAGCTAGAAAGCTGAAATTTTCACAAATGATGTATTTCCATTGCCGCTATAACAACAAATACTAAAAATTAAAAAAATAAATATTATGGGGGGTCCCCATACAATAAACGTGTTATTTTCGTATTTTTTGCTCAATATTAAAAACGGTAACAGGTAGACTCTTCAAATTTTCACAGAATATTTACTTGTATATTACCTTTCAAAATAAATAATTAAATAACAATAAAGTAAATATTAAAGGGGGGCTCCCATACAACAACGTAATTTATAAGCAATTTTTACTCGATCTTAATTAACAGGTAGAAACTTGAATATTTGTAAGTAAATATTTAGAAATCTATTAACTATAAAAATAAATACCTAATCTAATACATAAAAACTCACATAATGAAAATAATCCGTGCATCTAAACGCGGTGCGAGCGCCGCGCCGCGGTGTGGTGGTGGCGCGAGCGCGAGGCGGTTGATAAGCAACGGCCGCGCGGGTAGCGGGGGAGGTAACATCACGGAGCGAGCCATAGCCGCGTGTATTCGAGCGAGCGTCGTCATGCTGCCCGGATGTGTATCGAAAACCTACCTATAAGTTTGCAATTTACTACTTGGAATTTCGTTGATTTCTCGTTATTTTATAAACAGAACTAAACAACGGGTTATACTCAAATAGATAACGTGTTTAGCAATATTGACTTAAATGCTGGCACGTACTGTGCACTATTTAGTTACCATAGCCCTTTATGGATACAATTTCGAATTGAGCAATAGATTTTATCAAAACTACCCGAAAAGCAAGAATAAACTCTAATGGTTTTATATAACAACTAAAATAGACTAAAAATTAGTATACCTACAACAAACGTGATTTTCTATTATAGATGATAGTACGGAACTCTTCGTGCGCGAGTCCGACTCGCACTTGGCCGATTTTTTAAATAATACTGTTTGTTAAGCAGTATTGTTTAAAAAAATACATTATATCCTGCTGTAAAATGTTGCCTATGACATTCAAGCACATCATGTATATCCACAAATTATAAGATCTTGTAGAAAGTAGTTTTTTCTTATTTTTACATTAACTAGATCTACAATTGACCACCAACTCGCCTGATGCAAAGCAATGCTGTGGCCAAGAATGTAGCTTGTATAATTAAAAGATATCCCTCCCTCCCTCCCTCTAGCCTTGAAAATGTCAAAGTAGTAGTTCTCAGAAAACAACAAATGCGGAACAAAATTCCCTTCTCGTGGTCAAGAACATGAATTGAAATTTGTATGATGTTGTTGAGTATGAATTTTTGGTATTTCAATGTGTATGTGGTAATGCATTGACTCTCTGCTAGAACTGTAGTGGAATGGGGAGGTTGGAATAAAGTTGAAATATTTACATAGCAGAGTGAGGTGTAAGGCAACTGATTTTACCATATGATGTATCACTCCAAACATGAGCAAAAAGAACCAAAAAATTCTTCTGTATATTCATTGTCACCACTTTTAAACATGAAGGTGAATCTAAGGACAATTTACACATAAAAAAACGATTATTTAGGCCACCTCTTGGAACCAATAAACATGTAACTTACATACCTGAAAAATTTTGCCCTCTATGGGTACTTGAGTAAAAATTTTATAAAGCAATTCCTTACATCTCTTTGTTAAAATGAGGTTAAATAAGCCTTGCAGTCTTTCCATGAAGTATTACTATTATTTATTTTAGTTGTAATGCAATAAGTACCCCTTACTCTTTTCCTATCTTCTCCTGAAGTAATAAGACAATTTATAATTATTTTCCAGGCTCAGTGTGTCTACAGCCAATCCGTGAGGTACAGAGCGACCCAATTACTAGCAGCTATGCTGACAGCTATGGGGGATGAAGCCTCACTTGACGAGAACCTCTGTGAATCACTGCTCACCTCACAGGTAATTCATCAACATGATTAGCTACCGTCAAAGCTTCCTAATGAATAAAAGTGCAGGGTGTATAAGAGATTATAGTATGGTATAATAGTCCTTCGTAGTCAGTGTTTTTAAAGAATTTTTAAATTAAAAAAAGGAGGTTACGTACCTCAATAAGAAAAAACGGAACCCTTATAGGATCACTTTGTTGTCCGTCTGGGTGTCAAGACCTTTATCTCGGGAACGAGTGAAGGTATCGTGTTGAAATTAAAACCATATACGCAGATCCATAGTATCTGCAAAAAGAAAAATAAAGTTTCTAAGTTTCGTAAAAAAAAGTTACAGCCGAATATATCGTAAAAAACGCACATTTCGACACTCATAAGGGATTAGGGTATATGGGTAATTCCTATGGGGTAATTCCCGTTGATCTAGAACAATGAAATTTGGCAATGAGCGTTGTGTTAGAGTAGACATATAGGAAAAAATCCGAAAGCTGGACATTTTTAATTTAATCACAAAAAAATAGTGTCTCTATGCAAGGAATGAAGGTCCAAATTTTAAAGTGAATTTACCGTATCATGTGGGGTATTATATGACAGAGTTGCAGTAGCATAGGGTAAAACAGGTTTTTAAATATTTTTACGATGTATATTTTTCGGTTTATGAAAATATGATTTCCCCCTTTTATCTACTAGTTTGTACGGAACCCTCGGTGGGCGAGTATGACTCGCACTTGTCCGGTTTTTATTAAATTTATGTTTGTTATGCGATTATTTTCAATTATCATTTAATTTTGGTGATTTAAGTCATATTTCAGAGCTGGTCCCATATAAATTTCATCAAAATCGGTTCAGTAGTTTAGTTTTAAAACCAAATTATGTATTTTAAAGTTGGTTGATTCATTGCAATTAATCACATTTTAATGGATTTATCGCGTATATTTTACATAATTTTATGACCTGATGTTTGAAACATTTCAAAACAAAATGTTTTGGTTGTTTCAGTTTTTTTATATTATTGTTATTTGTATTTACAGTTAAAGCGCCTTGAAGACGCACGCAGCGCTGTTCGATGTCGCGCAACATTGGCGCTGCAACGGCTACAGAACCCGATGGAGCAAGACGACCCGGTCACGAGAGCTTACCGCTTCAGTATGTGCTGTGACCCCCATTCTTCTGTTAGAAGGTACTTGTATAACTTTTTCCAACTGCTCAAAGAAAGGCTCCCAAGTACAGATTGGGATGTGTGGGTTCAAGTCCCAAGATATGTGTAATTGTTGAACTGTCTATAAATTTGTAGATACTTCAGGGTGTGCAAAGCACTCAAAAATATCGAATATTTACAGATGTGCGATATCTCTAGTCAGTCTATGAAACCTCTAAAGGGTCCGGGTGAGTAATTGCACTTTTGAAGCATGTGTGGCAAATGCAAGCAATGTGTGGTTTTGAAACAGGTGGCTCCATCAACGCTTGATTGGTTTAAGCAAAAAAAGACTTCGAAAGTTTCGACCACTCCTCTGTGGCCAAATTGGTAAAGGCTCCCAAGTACAGATCGGGATATATTGGTCCAAGTCCCGTCAGATGTGTGTAATTTTTGAACTGTCTATAAATTTATAAACAGATACTTCAGTGTGTACAGCACTCAAAAATATCGAATATAATATTTGTTGCCAGATCTGCGGTGATGTCCATAGCGAAGTGCACGCGCAACGTGCCGTTCGTTCTGGAGAGGTTGCGTGACATCGACGAGTCGGTGAGGCGGGCGGCCTTCCTCTTCATCTCCTCGATGACCGTCACGCACATTCGGGTCAAGCAAAGGCTTTTGACGCTTAAGGTAAACAAAGTATTCTGCTTTAAAAAAATGTAAACCTAATATAGGTTTGCATTTTAGTATGTTGGTAACATACTAAAATGTAATACAATTACAAAAATTTAATTAAAACTATTATTCCTATGAAATAAAATTCATGCATATTACAGTCAATGTGGATAACTTTGAATCCATGTCAAACATTGAAAGTAGGATTTTTCGAAGGTTCTTGATTTTTTTCTCAAAATATTAGTTATCAATTCTGCTAAAGAATTAATCAAGCAATTTGATAACTAATATTTTGATAAAAAATCAAAAACCTTTGAAAAAACCTATAGTCAATGTTTGATACGGATTCAAAGCTACCCACGTTAACTGTAATAGGGAATATGCATGAATTTTATTTCTTAGGAATAATAGCTTTAATTAAAATAATGTATTGCATATTAGTATATTACCAAAATACTAAAATATATTTACTAAAACAAAAAAAAAAAAAAATGGGTATAAACTTCCGAGATATAAACATTTAAAGTTTTGGGGAGGGATGCTCCATCCCTTTCACGCGAAACAACAGTTTAAATTGAAATTGTACGGCGAACATGAAGCGCGACGTCATCTAACGCGATCGTGTGCACTGTCTCTGTCACATGAACCCGGGCAATTTTTTATTGCTGTTCTAACAACTTTCAACTAAAGTAGTAAGAAGGGTAATTCAATTACCGGTGTTACTACTACTAGCACGGGCAACAAACCAAATTAAAATGCTTGTAACTTTCTTATTTTTGAAAAAAAAAATGTTTTTTTTTATGGATTTATTATGGTTAGTCTTTTTATGACCAATTAAAAATAAATCATGCATATTCTCTATTATGTACATAGTTGTTTTTTATACATGATAGCCTTGTACTTGACTGCCAAGTCACCTGATGTTTTGTGATGTTGCATCTACGATAGAGCACGCGTGATTTTAACTAAATCTTTAATTGAAGCAGTTAAAAAGTAAATATTTTATTACCAAATAGAAAATATTTATCGATTTTGTTCATATACAGATGTTACAGCTCAGTATAATGTTCATTTGGCACTTGGCTGTAAATTCCGTGATTGAAACTAAATGAAGTTATACTATTGAAGTTGAAGTTATTATATGAATATGAAGTTATATTTATCTTGTAATATCAGTAAGGATGATTAACGTCAAATCTATCCGCTGTCTCTTAGATTGGTCTAACGGAGCGCAGTCAGCGCGTGCGTCGCGTAGTAGAAGAAATTTTGATACCCAGCTGGTTGGCCACATTCAAAGGCAACGTTATCGACCTGCTGAAAGCTATACGACTTGACAATAAGAAAGATGCCAATGACTCGAAGGAAGTTGCTGCTAAACTACTAGACTCGCTATTCAAGTAAGTACAGTCCGGAGTTGAATGCAAGAATGTCGTCGCAGCCAGAGGTAAGGGTGGGAACACCCCCTTCCGCGGCTCGCTCGCTTCTTCACACTACGTACGTGTAAAGAGAGAAAAACGATCGGTAGGAGAGAGATATCGCATTCTCTGTATTTAACTCTCGTTACTACTCGTTTTACTTGCTATTAGTAGCTAGTAGTAAAAGACTGACTGATATGTGTTGGCTTTGTTAGAGATTTTGAAGCGATTGTGGTTTAGTCGATTGTGTAAAGGATTTCCATGCCGAAAGGTGCGGATTTGAATTCCAACAAAGATAACTTTTAGTGTAGGGAAATGTGTGGAAACCGTACCATGGTGGTAAGTTCCTAATGCCCAGTTGGCTAGTTACCATTCTCAATTTAAAAGCTGTCGGCTGACGTTAGTCTCATTTGAGAGTTCGTCCCCATTTCAAGCTCGCTTACTATCTTGAACCAAACTGTCACTTAACTTCAGATGAGTTGTGGTCAAATGCTTGGCTTGTCAACTTATAGTATGTTTAACAAAAACCTTAACATATTAATTTTAATTACCCCGGAGTAGTGTATTCATTCATGACATGCATTATAGAAGCGCACAAGAAGTTCGAAGGTCGAAGGGGCCGAAAATTTCTCGAGGAACACACAATCTAGATAAATACCAATTCACTCTAGCCTTGAAAATTCCATTTTTACTAGGAAACATGCAGGAAATGCGGCAGGGAACCTCTTTTAATATAATATACAACTGTTTTTTCCCATAGGCGTCTCCCAATATCAGAGTTGTTGGAATGGCTCCCGGTAGACAAGTCCCTCCGTCTGATCCCAGCTGAGAGGCTGAACAAGGAGACCGCGTGGTACTGGCGCCACCTCGCGTACCACTTGCAGAAAATAGACGATGACGACACTCTGGAGAAGATTCTACCTGACTTGGTTGTGCTCACCGGCTATATTAAGGCGTGAGTAACCATTTTTTTTATTAGGTATACCGAAAAGCATGACAAAGGTTCGATTTTCACACAAAAGTATTTTTACTATAATTTACAATGAGAAGATGGCCCACGCCCAGCAGTGGGACAATTTGTATAAACAGGGCTGATAAAAAAAAATACAATGAAGTAGTTATGATTAGCTTCGATATCAGTCTTTATTTGTTGAAGGAAACAGGAGATTAACCCTTCCTGGCTTATGAACTAACTTTTCCCACCTGTTTCCCCCAGTATCGTGGAGTCGCCGTGTCCGTCGGAGAGCTCTGAACCCGTCGCGTTCAGCACGCGTCAGTACGTGCTGCAAGAGCTGGCGGCCATGTTGAAAGTGTATGACGCCAGCGACCCAGCCTCGCGCACGGCCCTGAAAGAACTCATCTCAGATGTGCTCACTGGTGAGAATAACAACACAACGCATTATGTGCGACCCTTTACATTTATTAGTACTAACTGCGCTTCGCAGTCTCTGATGATAAATGGTGATGATAATAAAATATATAATTTGTCCTTCTCAAGGTCTTAAAGTATCTCTGTGCCAAATTTCATAACGATTGGTTCAGCCATTTAGCCGTGAAGAGGTAACGAACAAATACAGAGATAGACAGTTATCTTATCTTATCTTATAAATGGGGTCCGATTCTCGGATGCACTTCGAGCCATTAGGTCCTTTTGTGCTTGCCCCTTTCTTTATTCATTCGCACCAGGTTTTCCGAAGAAGGACTGCATTACCTTCAGAATATCACCTGATGCGAAATACCTATATTCCTCCAGTTCCGGGTATGCAGTTCCTAAGAGGTCCAGTCGCTTACTTGCCATTGAGTCGCAGTTACACATGATGTGCTTCATGGACTCCTCCTCTTCCTTGCAGGTCCTACATATGGGGCTTTCAACAAGTTTTAGTTTGTAGAGATGACCCCTATTCTCATAGTGTCCGGTCAGAGCTCCCACCAAAATTCTTGCCTGCATTCTACTGTATTTACAGATCCTCTTGTTCCATTTGGCGCCGTCAGCACCAATGGTCGCCTTGGAATGCGTGAGCCCACTCAACTGGTTCCATTCGGCCTTGTGTCGATTGTGAACGTAATCATTTATCGCCGTGCTTACCATCCCCTGAGATAGTCCTACAAAGGGCTCTGGTCCTATTAGCGGTTTACTAGAACCTTCTCTTGCCAGCTCATCAGCAATCTCGTTTCCATCGACTCCAACATGGCCCGGCACCCAGACTAGCTTCAGGTCATTTTGTTTGCCCAACTCATTCAGAGCGTTGATGCAATCCAAAACCAGTCCAGAGCCAATCCTGCAGGCACCGACAGCTGCGAGGGCTGATTGGCTGTCTGTTAGAATATAAATAGTTTGATTCTTACAACCTTTCTCAATATTCAATTTGGCACAAACAGTTATAGCATATGTTTCTGCTTGAAAGACTGTACTCAGTTGTCCCATACTCTGCCACTGCTTCCAGTCCTTAGTAAAGATGCCTGCTCCTGTTCCATGCTTGGTTTTCGAACCATCTGTGTAACAGGCCAGGTAGTCCTTTTGCGAGGGTTTGAACTCCCCCTTCCATTCCTCTCTAGTTGGGACATAAATCTCATAGTTCCTTTTGTAGCTGTACACCGGGAGTATTTTGTCACTCCCCATATTCAGCATCCTGTCAAGCTCCTTTGTTGTCTCCATTTGCGAGTGCCTTGTCCTTGGTGCTAGCCAACTCCAAAGACCAGCTGTTGACAGCCTGTACAGTGCTTTACAGGCCTCACCTTCTATGTACAAATGCAGCGGCGGCAATCCTAGGATCGTTTCCATAGCTGCTGTTGGTGTTGTAGTGAATGCTCCAGTAATCGCACAGCACGCCATTCTCTGCAGCTTCTTCAGAGCATCTCTACATGTCACCTGTCTAACTTTGGGCCACCATACTAGTGCTCCATAGCTCAGCATGGGCCTAACCATCATCTCATAGAGCCAACGCACTATCTGCGGTTTCAAGCCCCATGTCTTTCCATAAGCATTTCGACACATGCCGAATACTCTTACTGCCTTTGTTAATATATTATTAACATGTGTATTCCAAGTCAGCTCCTTATCTAGTGTTACGCCCAGATATTTCACTTCTTTGGACAGTTTGAGCTCCGTTCCACACATCTTGAGATTTTCTAGTCCCTTCAGAATTCGGAGCCTAGTGAAAGCGATAACTGTTGTCTTGCTAGGATTTATGGTCAGGTGATTTAGCATACACCATTCTTGTACTTTTTTAAGAACCCTATTCATTATCCCTCTCACCGTGTCAGGAACCTTCCCATTAATCAAAATGACAATATCATCCGCATAGCCTACTGCTGTGACCGGGCCTTTGTTTAGCGTTACTAATAAGGAGTTAACAACCAGACTCCAAAGTGTTGGTGAGAGAACTCCTCCTTGTGGACATCCCTTTGTCGTCAGAGCTTTTATTTTCTCCCCCATATGTTCAGATGTAATTATCCTACTCTTAAGCATACTCTCTATCCATCTGCATAGCGTGCTCGGAATACCGTGTTCTGCAGCCGCTTTGCTGATGGACTCAAACGTGGTCCGATCAAAGGCCCCCTCAATATCGAGGAAGGCACCCAGACACACTTCCTTGTGTTCCAGTGCCTTCTCAGCCTGCGTCACCACATAATGCAGCGCTGTCTCTGTTGATCTGCCAGGCTGATACGCACATTGCATCTTGTGTAACGGATGCTTCTTTAACGGACCGTCTTTTATGTACCTGTCCACCATCTTCTCCAGGGTTTTCAGTAGAAAAGACTGAAGACTTATTGGTCTAAACGCCTTTGCTTCGTCATAAGTAGCTCTTCCCGGTTTAGGAATGTACGTTACCTTTACTAGCCTCCATGATGTGGGTATATATCCAAATGCAATGCAGGCTCTAAACAGCCGGCACAAGTGCGGGATAAGTATAGTAATCCCCTGCTGTAAGAGTACGGGGTAGATACCATCAGGCCCCGGTGTCTTGTACGGTTTCAAGGACGCCACAGCCCATCTCAGTTTCTCCTCGTCTACTCCTTTCTTTGCCACTTCCCAGTCTCTTTTGAAGGTCCTCACCTCCCATGATTCTGGAACGTTAGAATCCTGTGTGCCATCTGTAATTTCAACACTGCCTGGAAAGTGAGCTTTATACATCACTCTCAAAGTATCCTCACCGGATTCCGTTTGTACTTCGTTTGCATCCCTTACAGTCGATAGTGGATTCGCCTTGGTGACGGCTACAGCCTTTGCCAGTCTCATTCCCTCAGGCATCGAACTGATAGAGTCACACTGTCGTCTCCAAGCCACCCGCTTCGCCCTTTTCACCGCTTTGCTGTATTCCGTAAGGGCCTTGTGATAGTTGCTAAAGTCATGTGTGGCTTTAGCTACATTAAAGAGTCTCCTCGCCTCCCTCCGCATGCTTGCCACTTCTGGTGTCCACCAAGGTTCTTTTTGACTCCCTATTTTACTCTCCGGACAACTATTTATCCAGGCAGCCTTGATGCCATCCGTGATTCTTTGAGCTTCCGCATCCAGATCAACTGCTGAGTTAAGTTTGGATCCCGGAGCTCCCAGTACTGTCTTTAGCGTTTCCCTATATGAGGTCCAGTCAGTATGTCTTGGATTTCTCCTACGCACAGTCCGCAAATTTGTAATTTCACTTATGTACCTATAACATATGTAGTTGTGGTCAGATAAAGTAACCTCATCTGACACATGCCAGTCAACAATCTTACCGAATGCCCTATTACAAGCTAACGTAATGTCTATTACCTCTCTTCTTACCGCATTGAAGAAGGTTGGCTTATTGCCCTTGTTAAGTATTAGCAAAGAAGAGCTTACCAAATAGTTCGCTAGCTTCTCTCCCCTCTCATTAGTGTCCGAGCTGCCCCACATGAGATGGTGGGCGTTCGCATCGCAACCAACCACAAGATCCAGCCCTCTCTCCTCTGCATGTCTCACCAGTTCGTCGAGCCTCGGAGAGACTGGATCCTTTTCTTCATACGGCAGGTAGGCTGCGGCCATAACCACTCCTCTTCCTGCCCCCTCCCGGACCATGACTGCTGTCAGGTCCCTGTAACATAAGGAATTCAAGAGCACAGCCTTTACGCCATTTCTGACGTAAACACATGTTCTTGAATCATTAGTAGCACAGTGAGAAAGAATTTGACCGTTTAAGCTACCGAAGCCTTTTATGTGGCCTTTATAAAGATAAGGTTCCTGAATGAGGGCTATATCATATTTTCCTAGCCGCAGTTCCCTAGCTAAAATAGCTACGGCTGCCTTACAGTGATGCAAATTAATTTGTACGCACCTTAAACCCGCCATTTCTATTAATGACGGTATGTTGATAAGTCGCTCTCGTTGCCCGAGAGTGACTCCAGCTCCACCTCGTCTAGAGCTTCCGACGTAGCCGGCGACAACACCAGCTGCTCCGCCGCATCCACCAGGGGCGAGAGCGAAACAGGCGGCCTCGCCGGCGGTTTCATCAACACGAGGCTTGGTCGTGGTGACAGTGCACGTGGTCGCGCCAGTGAGCCCTTGGATCCTCTACGTAAGTCCAGTGGCCTTGGAGGAGCAACCAGTCCACTTCCTCCAGGCAACGCTACCGGTTGCGGCAAAGGAGGCGGCGGCGGTCTTCCTGCATCTCGCTCCCTCTCCAGGTCTTCCACCGGCGGCTGCGGCCGCACCAGTGGTTGTGAGGGCTCACCCTGCTCACCCCCCATCCGCCGACTTCCATCCTGTCCCGCCGGGGTATCCACCTCCTCAATAGCCGTTGCACCCACATCTCCAACAAGCTTGAAGATGTCGATGCAAAAGCCCAGCCTTAGCCTATACCCCCGAGACTTTATGTAGTCGGCAGACGCCTGGTCCATGAGCACAATGCGCCTCACATGCCCCTGCTCGACTAGTGTGTCCACAACCTTCCACTCTGCCACCTTTAGCTCCGGGTGGTACTTCTGCACGAGTCGCAAAGCCTTACCATTGTCTGCCATGATAATGTTGAGCGTCTTCCATGCCATCTTAACGGGCTTCGGGAGGTCCTTCGCGTAGA